>JAANYP010007556.1:0-245848 GCA_020465985.1 Centrapalus pauciflorus
GAAAAATACCCTAAAAGAAAGAATATTCAAATCTAAACTGCCCCACACTTCATATAATGTGCAGTAAGGTTGCACTCTTTAACAAAGGTCATCCCTGGATAACACTACTATTACTAAAAACCTTTGTCTTTGCCTTGCAAGCCTTATCACATGATACTATCCATCACAAAGACTTGGAGTTATTTTGAACCCGAAAAGTTCATTCATTGATCACTAAATCTACCATTTTCGTACCAAGTCACTTTGGAAGTCCTAGATTTTAATAATGCATGGTGATAGTGATATAGTGGGTGGTGAATGACACTCTGTAAGCTCAGTCCTCAACATGAGACCGGTAGCAAACCCATGACCCATCCAACACTCCCTTTGACCATACTTTTCTTCTACATTGAGATTGAGATTGAGAATAATTATAATAATATTTTATATATATACACACACACAACCATTTTTACAAAACTGACATATAAAAAAATAGATTAATTGAAGAATTGTTCTAAATCAGAAATGAGAATTGGTATATACCGTGCTTCAACTTCAGTCTCCACTTTACACGATGGACACGTAACTATCCAACTAAGATCAGCTCCAAGCGATTTTTCACAATTTGCACATGTGGTGTACCAGGTGCTCTTTTCTTGCCTTAAGAGGCTTGTCGTACCCTTAATCCATGCTGTTTTGGACTACATAAACGTGAATACATATGGTAAATTATATGATCTTTAGAAATCTGAAAGTAGAGATACAATTCAATGAGTTTTTGTAGTTAGTTACAGTATTCAGTGATGATGTAACCGTGGCGATTGAGATCAAGTCACTTTCACTTGGATGCGGGAGAAGAAAGTCACTTTTTTTGTAAGTCTTCATTTCAAGGAGTTGTTGTAGTTCTTCTTTGTGGACATTGTACCTAAGTATTTGGAAAATACGTTGTCATACCTGGATTAATATACTAACATTTGTATGATGCAATAGGAGAAAGTTTATCTAAAGTCGTACCAATCTTGCATTTTCAACTCTTCATTGACAGGTGGGTTGATCATTAGGCCAGAGGACGTTCGTGTTGTCAGTGAAAGTGCTGTGTAAATATGATGTTGGTTTATTAGGGAGGTCATTTACATGCTAGGATTTGAATGCTTAGTTGTATGTATATGTATAAAGTATTTTACTCACAATTAAACGTTGTGACTTTGAGTCTCATTCCAAAGATTAGTGGTCCGGATGGAGTTAAGTTAGCCAATGTGTTGCCTTCTTTTTCGTTGAATTGGTTCCATAATGTCAGTAGCATCAGTCTTTTTCTGAAAGAAAATGGAATTGTTAGGCGACATGAATGGATTGGAGAGACAACAATAAATTGTACTTACTCTTCATTCACTATGACGATGTCTCGTCTGCTACCGTTTTCAGAGCTTTGATCTTGACTTGGGAAACAATGTAAGACAATGGCTCTAACATCTATGTTTTTTAAATACGATGGGTCATATTTAATTATCGGCATTGATACTGATAGAGAGGGATAGTGAAAACTTAATGTGTAATAAGGGTAAAAGGCGCTTACTTTGCACGTGGTCTGAATCAGCATGTTTGTGCAAGTCACTGAACCGTGTGAACTGAAATTGACATGACAATTCCATTGGGATTGGATCTACAAATTCTTCGACCAGAGTCTTATTGTTGATGGTCCAAGAGTACTCGTATGCGCTGATCCGATAACGAGGGTCGGCCTTGATCAAAAGAGCATTTGAGATGTAATATCTTTTATATTGCGTTAGAAGGCCAGCAAAGTAACGCATATGGTTGCTATAAAGAAGGGCATTGAAGACGGTTCCCTGCATTCAGTAATCGTAATCGTAATTGTAATTGTTAATAATAGATGAAAATAAATAGCGACATAAAATTTTTGCATATCATGAAGTCAAGGATACTGTCTTTTCAACATTATCCTACATGTTCAGATATAAGAAAATATAGCATGTGTTTATGTTAAGGTATAAGTAAATCGTTTAAGCATTATAGAAGACATGAGTCTTTAAACGTTTAAATAGGAGCTGCTTAAAACCTTCCGCCTAAAAAGACTATTATTATTGACTTATAGAATTGAACCAATCGTAACCATTTTGGTTTTGCAAATCATATAAACAATTTAGGTTTCTTTAATTTGGAAAATTAAAGCTTAGACATAGTTATTTTAACTATGAAAAGGGACTGTTTGGTTCTGTAATTCTGTTTACAAACCATATCAAACTGAGAGCATGTTTTGGTGGATATGTCTGAAAGTATGCATAATAGTCGCAATCCATATTTGTCGAATATCACTCACTGCACACATATATGCTTGTTGCACATACATCACACACACATGTATCTAAATTGTTTAGATATGAATGCATATCAAAAAGGGCTGCTGGAATCACACATACAAGACACACACATTCACTTTGTTTTAATTGGCTTTAAAGGGTGTTGTTACTGTTACTGTGTAATATATATATATATATATATATGTATATATATATATATATATATTGTATATTTGTTGTTGTTCATAAGTCACCAAAACACACACGCACACACTGTTGCACTTATATATGAATATACCTTCTGCTGCTGTTTGCTTTTGTTACAAACAATCGAGATTCATGTGCATAGAAAGGGAAATGTTGTTGTCCATCATCACAGAACATATATACGACTTTGCAATTTAGTTTATAGGTATATATATATATATATATATATATATATATATATATGTATATGTTGGGTGCTGTTGCTAAGTTCTGCACATTTATGTTCTGTTTTTACTTAATTTCCAGCAGCATTTAAATCAGAATTAAGGACGATTTATGCATCCAAGTGATAAACAAACATCAACATTATATAGTTAAAAACCCAGGCCGAAGACTAAGGGCCTTCTTTGCCTTGCAATTTTATGAACAAAAACAGAATATGGAACTTACATTCAGATGCAAACACAACACACAACTCTCAACTCTATTTCATTTGTTTTCAATCGATCTAAGTAGCAAATGGTGCAGCAAAACAGGAGGATAAATAACTATGTATGCAATCTAAATGACCAATAATTAAAATAGAATGATAAGGTCCAGCATAGACCTTCTTGGCCAACCCACACTCGGACTCAAAAGTCAAAATGACTGAAACAGGGACCAATTTAGTTACTGGAAAACTCACTTCTATCATTAATTTAATTTTCAAAATTGCTATAAAACATTGATGGACCACTAATGTTTAGTTTTTACTTAATTTCCAGCAGCATTTAAATCAGAATTAAGGACGATTGCCTTGCAATTTTATGAACAAAAACAGAATATGGAACTTACATTCAGATGCAAACACAACACACAACTCTCAGCTCTGTTTCATTTGTTTTCAATCGATCTAAGTAGCAAATGATGCAGCAAAACAGGAGGATAAATAACTATGTATGCAATCTAAATGACTATGTATGCAATCTAAATGACCAATAATTAAAATAGAATGATAAGGTCCAGCATAGACCTTCTTGGCCAACCCACACTCGGACTCAAAAGTCAAAATGACTGAAACAGGGACCAATTTAGCAATTTAGTTACTGGAAAACTCACTTCTATCATTAATTTAATTTTCAAAATTGCTATAAAACATTGATGGACCACTAATGTTCTGTTTTTACTTAATTTCCAGCAGCATTTAAATCAGAATTAAGGACGATTGCCTTGCAATTTTATGAACAAAAACAGAATATGGAACTTACATTCAGATGCAAACACAACACACAACTCTCAGCTCTATTTCATTTGTTTTCAATCAATCTAAGTAGCAAATGGTGCAGCAAAACAGGAGGATAAATAGCTATGTATGCAATCTAAATGACCAATAATTAAAATAGAATGATAAGGTCCAGCATAGACCTTCTTGGCCAACCCACACTCGGACTCAAAAGTCAAAATGACTGAAACAGGGACCAATTTAGCAATTTAGTTACTGGAAAACTCACTTCTATCATTAATTTAATTTTCAAAATTGCTATAAGACATTGATGGACCACTAATCAAATCTTTATTGCAATTGGAAGTTTCGGGAAGAAGGTATATACCTCAGCATCAGTTAACACCAATTTCTTGAAGCCATTTCCTAGTCGGCTTTGTAGCATGTGTGCATTTTCAAGAACTTGGACAAGCACTGTCCAGTTTCTTTGTGCTCCAGGTTTGATACTCAACACTGGTGAGATATGTCGCGGCATCTTTACCTGCAATAGGCAACACATGAGTATAAAACACTTAATAGTAAGTGAAACTACATGAATGGAAAATAAGATAATACACTTAGAAATATACTTCTCAATGTATCTAGAGTTGTCCAGGATTTCTTTATAGACAATGTTTTTCGTTTGTCCATTATCGGAAGTAGTCAATGAAGGCCCGATAAGTATTTTTGCATGGTCAGCAGTTCTTGCACGTGACAGGGCGACATAGAGTTGTCCATGAGAAAATACAGGTTCTTTTAGATATATACCAACAAAGTCAAGTGTTTGGCCTTGTGCTTTGTTAATTGTCATTGCAAAACATAATCTAAGTGGAAACTGGATTCTTTTAAATGCAACTATGTATTGTTCGTCGGTCGGAGGCTGCAAAGGAATCCTATGGATGAAGACTTCTTTGCCTGCAAAGTCTCCAAAAGCAATTTCAGCGCGGATGACATTTCTGTTCAAGTCTTTGCAAATCAATCTAGTACCATTGCATAATCCTTCTGTAGGATTCAAGTTCCTTAGCAAAATAACAGGTGAATTTGGTTTCAGTACAAGTCTGTGAGGTGGCATGCCTTTTGGGGTAAGAGAATGTAGGAAGTCTTCGTATTGACTTTGTTCATTCGGATTTGATGTTTCATCAAGACTGATATATTCTGTTCCTTCTCCTGGGAATTTTCGTATGACCATGTCATTTATCTCGTCAACAAACGTATTTTTTGTTGTCAATATAGCACGATTCATGATGCAAGGGGGAGTTATTGACTTTTGTTGGATGTTTGGGTAGACAGAATCTATGAGATCAATCAAAGGGTCACGATCCGAATGAGTTTTAATGAGCATGGAGGAAGGAATGGCAACAAGGTCATCATCTGGTGACGTTTGTAAACCGTTACCAATTTTTAAAAGGAACTCAGTAAAAGCAGGATCTAACAAAGCTCTCATGTTTTCTTGCAAGTATAATTTATGGAGAGATGGCCATAAGAAAGAATTAGTTAAACATGCATCTATTGTATCCGATTTGGTTCCTCTTGTCACTACTGGAAGTGTTTGTCTAAAGTCTCCTCCAAGGACAACAACCTTACCCCCAAAAATTTCCGTAGAGTCCATGAGATCTTGAAGAAGATCATTCAAGGTTTCGATGGCGTTTCTCTTGGCCATCGGGGCTTCATCCCAAATGATTAGCTTAGAATCTTTGATTAAAGTGGCCAAAGAACTTTGTTTACTAACTCTACAAGATGACCCTATTCCCAAATCGAGCGGAATTTTAAATCTTGAATGAGCGGTCCTGCCTCCAGGAAGTATTGATGCTGCTATGCCAGATGTGGCCGTGGCAAGAGCAATATCGCCTTTTGATCTTATTTTTGCCAATAAAGCTCTATATAAAAAAGTTTTTCCAGTACCTCCCGGACCATCAACAAAAAAAGCACCACCTTTATTTGAGTATACATTGTCGATTATTAAGTCAAATGCTATTTTTTGTTTCTCATTGAGCTTGGATATTGCGTTTAAGTCATGGTCAGAGACGATAATACTCCTTTCAGCTCTAACTTCTCTTGTTACATCTTGTAAATCGGTGTATGAAAAATCTTGAGGAAGAAGATCAAATTCATGAATGTTTTTCCCCATTGATTGCAAAAATGCATTGATCTGTTGTAGTGCTCTTCGAGTAGCCTCTCTACGTACCAAATGATGTGATTTCAAAAAGTCTTCCAGCATCAGATCCTCAAAACATAACCATAGTTCTCGAGGGTTGTTTGGACATGAATAGACAAGAAGAGTAGCAAAAAGCCTTCTAAGTTCGTATGGCATGTGGAAAACAGAAGCCTCTTCCAAGCATAAGTGTTGGCTATTATCATGGATTAAATAACCACGCAAAAAGGCTGCATCTCTAAAAGTGTTGACCTGGACCCCATTATACATTTTCAAGTCTTCAAAGGACTTAGGACAATGTACGTTCGATAGGAGTATCCTTAAGTAATACCTTTCACCTTCAGTTGGATGGGCAGCAACTATGCGGCCAACTGAATCACCTTGTTGACGATGTTTCCAAATTTTTTTATCTTGTTGCCAAACAAAATGATCTGGAAACTGAGCGTAAGTCAGATTCAACGTCTGCGACATTTGATCAGATTTGTTCATAGCAAAAAACTCAGTTAGCATCGTTTTTCTTTGGACCGGATTATTCAGCACATTGTTCAGTTTGTCTTTCTTTCTAAAAGTTAATGGCTGATGATTCTCTAGATGAAGTTGCAAATGAATAACAGCAGGTTTTATCTCGCTCATTAAAAATCTAAAAATTCTCCAAGCCCCTTCAGGAGGCGAGACCCATCTTCCTGATTGGAATTGTTCTATTTCATCTATTACTCCATTATTGTTATTAGACAAAACAGAAAAACTTATTTTATCACAACCTTTACAAATGTACTTATATATGTACTTTACTGCCTTTATTGTTGAACAAATTTCGACGTTGATGTGACAATCAAATTTGGCAAGCAAATATGCATTGTATGGGACAACCCATGAATTATCCAGTCTAGCTTTTCTAACTTCCACTGTAATGCCATTGTTCCGCCTACGGTAAATTGGATAGGCGTCTGTCGTTTGAGTTGTCTCGTTAGAAAAAGATTTTGGGTATGAATCCTTGCAAATGCCCTTTTTATTCATGCAAACATTTGATGGATTGAGATGACCACACGGGCCATGAAGCATGTGTTTGATAACCATTTTATACAAATGAGGGTGTTTCTTCTGATCGGGTATTTCAGCAGAAACAACCTCATCGTATTCTTCAGGTCTATACATCTTATACATAGGCTTCAAAATGAGCAAGAAATGTGCATGTGGGAGACCTCTCTTTTGGAATTCTATGACGTACGTGTAGGCTGTTACTTCACCAAAGATGTTTTTTTTAAAGAGATCGTCCTTCAATTGCTCAAGTTTTGCATGGAAAATTCTAGCAATTAAGTCCGGTCTATTTTGTGCCTCCTCATGTTTCATCAAGTGTTCCTTTACCTCTGGCCAGTTAGGATTGCATGTCATTGTTAAGAAAATATCTGGCTTTCCATATCTCTGGACTAATGTCATCGCGTCTATGTATTTTTGTCTCATATTTCTTGGGCCACCGATAAAGCTAGACGGAAGTACTATGCGTTGGCCAACATTCGAACCCTCAGTTTCACCAACCGCCACAGCGTCGACCACTCCTTGAAGAAATTCTTTTCTGATCTCCTGTTGTTGTAATCTATAAAAGTCTAATCTTTGTGTTTCAAGCTTCACATAATTATCTACTATATATTGTTGTAACAATCGAGCAAAGTACAGTAGATATGACTTATCATTCCTCCGAATCTGAAGCTTATATGCATAATATTCTCTTACGGAAACGAACTTAGACTGTTCATTTTTTTTGGACAGCACTGTAAAAATAAGAATTATGTGTATGAATTTAGTTATTTAATGAAGTTGAAGGGCAAAAGGTAATCTTTTGTTACCATTATGTTCCATAGACAACAGATCTTCAACGTTGTTGACATTTTCTGGAGATATAAGATTTGTCGCCTGAGATTGCAATCTTCCCCTGTTTCTTTTTCTTTTCCCATTATCTTTATGAATTCCTTGATGCCAACCACGTTCTCCAAATGGGAACATTAAAGGATATTGTAAAGGGTCATAACAACCATAATAGTAATTAATCTTTCTTGATTGGTTGCTATGAGTTTTAACCTCGATGTCTCTTTCACCTTGCTCTCCGTTTTCTTGTCCGGCTACCCAAAGTGCTGCAACTTGTGAAACTGTTGGCTTATTATACACTCGTTGATCTTGTGAAGGAATTGTCTTAAGCACGATCTTATAGGCATCTAATTGAGGAACGTCCTTTAGGCTCCTAAAGAAAGCAGCATATGGATTTTGTCTGAGGGCTTTGATACAACTTTCAATAAGTTGTGGACACAACCTTGGACAAGAACTCAAGCGATTATCTACCTCATGCTCAGTGTCATGGAAATACAATTGAAGATTCTTGGCATTATTGGCCTCAGGTAACAAGTCATTTATGAAATGATAAACTTGTCCTTGCACTCTAAATGTGTATATTCCATTGTTTCTCTTACTGAGATTACTATCGAATTTCACACCCAAAGAAGTAAAAGCGAACAAGTTATTATATGTCCTGATATATGTCCTAAATGTTTTTGCCTCTTCAGAAGATGAAGTCAAGAGTTCTTTTAGGATATCTGGAAGGTCATTGTTTATCAGAACGATAGAACCTTCGGAGCAACAAAAATTCGGAGTTTCGGAATAAAACTTCACGGCACCACAGTGGGGACAGTCCTTCATTTGAGGAAGTGTGTTGCCAATAGATGCAATGGACCTTAATAAGGCTCTTCCTGTGGTGGGAACGCATCCTACTATTTAATATAATCATAAGTTTTATTATATTAATTAAGGACAAAATGCATATACAAAACAAAGACGAACCTTGTTCTCTTGAAAAACGCTGATTATTCATCTTATTTCGTTTGTTTTTCCATCTTATAATAGATTTTCTCCTATACTCTCTCTTATTCATGATGTGAACCTGAGTATCATTACTTATAGATGGAAGTTGCAGTGAATGCCTCATGTCAATGTCCATGTTTGTATGTATTTGTCGATTATTCATCTTACTTCGTTTTTTCTTCCATCTTATAATGGATTTTCTCCTATACTCTTTCTTGTTGATGATATGCGTTTCATTACCTATACGCGGAATATGGAGTGGACTGCTCATGTAAATGTCCATGTTTGTTTAATTTTAGGAGAAAAGTATTTCTAGATGGTACATTAGAGGTCATTCCTGCATGAAACCTCATGTTAGTTTGATGTATTTTTTATGTGTTTGAAAACTTTGAAACATGAAAAAACGATTCCTCAAATATTTAATGTTGTGTCGCAACTTTAAATCGAAACATATGCTAAATTACAAGGTAAATGAGTGTGCAAAATTACATGTGTTTGAAAACTTTGAAACCTGAAAAAACAAGTCCTCAAAAATTTAATGTTGTGTGGCAATTTTAAATCAAAATATATATTCACAACACAATGGAAATAAGCCAAGATTTGGGCCACGAAATCTCAGCTGCATCTAATCTCTTGGCACACCAAAACTTGTAAAAATTAGCCAATTCCTTTAACCAGCAAGTAATAGAGCTTATAATTTAGCCATCTGATGATGGAATATTCAAATTCTTCCAATTCTAACATACAAAAATATATAGTTGGGAATGATGGATTAATCGGCCTCACATGACTTGCCTAGTTGGGTAATGGAACAAATTCGACACTCACAATGAGGACTTGATAAGATTGATACGCGTATTTAATTCTTTATTAGGCAACTCAGATGTATTTAATCCTTAAAATATCCTCGTTGGATATAGAACTGAACACGCTGATAGCAACAGAATTAGAAACACGATTCTAAATCAAGTATTTTTTGACAATAAATTTAAAGAGGAACAGATCAATGACAAAGGAAGAAATTTCAAATTATTGGAATCAAAGACAAACAAGATGAAAGAGGAGGAAGTGCAACATGCAGTTTTTTTTCTGTTTTAAATGAGTTATAAACATAATACTATTTTTTGGACAGTGAATTTAAAGAGGGAACGAATCGATGACAAAGGAACAAATTGCAAATTATTGGAAATCAAAGACAAAGAAGTTGGAAGAGGAGGAAGTGCAACATGTAGTTCTTAAACGAAGCCAAACATTTTCCCATGGAGAGCATCAAATCACGTGCATTCCTTAAAACACAGATTTAATATAGCATTTAGAAACGATTCCTATACATGCAGCATATGTATGATTATGATCATGCTCAAAGATTTGCATTGTCCTTTATTAGGCAAATCAGATCTAATTAATCCTTAAAAGATCCACATAAACAAGAAAATCAATTAAAGTGAACCCAACCTAAACCCTAAACCCAACCAAGAGAAAAGTGGAAACAAAACACGAGCATGTATATAAACCAAAATGCCAGATTCAAACACAAACAAAAACATACATACACATACCGTAGATAGACGCTGATCTGCCATTGGATTAGGGCTCCTAATCGATCTCTCAATTAGCAATGCCGCACTGGAAAAGTATTACAAGAGAGTGAAAGAAAACATACCCCCTTTAAGTTAGACATAATCAAACACTTAAGTTTTGAAGAAAACATTTAAAAGCATGAACAGTTTGTCTCAACTACACAATTTTAAGCATGGTCATATTGACTAAAAAAAATTCAAGGTTTAAATCTTGTTGTGGTTTATTTTCTAATCTTCAACTTACTATATCTACACAATTAAAACCGTGAATATCATTCTTGTATGCCTACATTTTTAATTGTGAAGTTTTATAATTTATTATTATAAATAAAAATGAATTTCTTTTACACGTTTATAAGTGTGGTGTGACCAAGACTAATTATTTTTACGCGTTTACATTGATCGCGAAGTTAAAAAATTTCTTGTAGTGTTCTTGCACCTTATGTATTAAAAATGGTAGCTTTTAAAATTCAAGAAAATGCAATATTCAATTGCACTTCATGGTAAAATACTTGTAATTAAGACTTGATTATACATGATAATATAGATTTAAATATACATATAGATATAGAAGTATAGATAATCAATATGATGATAAGTCCATTTTTTGAAATTTAATAATAATCCTTGTAATTTTTATTCTACATCTTAATATATTATCAAGAAAGTAATGTATTGTTTTATAGAAACAGTTCATTGGATGTAGTATATAGAGCCTTTTACAAAAATATAAGATAAGATTCACCTGATTTAGGAAAATGGTTTCCAACTATAATGCTTTTGTTTCTTCCTTTCTTAGTTGTTTATAAAAGTAACTAACTTTGTTTTTGTTTCATAAATCAATTATGGATTGTTGCAAAAGGACGGCTACTTGTAATTACTCATCAGTATGCTTAATTTCATACCCATTTAATGAACTTCTCTATTTGATTTCGTATGTGGCTTCAATTAGGGTTTAGGGTTCACATTTTAGTTCAGGTTTATGGTTATTTAATTATCTTTTCCTCCAAGATTTCTTCAAGTTCTTGGTTCGTTTTTGAGATTGTTCATCTTCTCTGTAGTTAGTTAAGTTGAAGGTTCATGTGTTGTTGAAGGGTTCTGGATTTGAATTTGCATTTAAAAATTGTGGTGGTTGGTGAAAATTTTGGTGGACGGTGGCGGCAAATTGCGGTGAACTACAATCATGTCTTTCACACGTTATATAAAAAATGCCACATGTTATGCAAGAAATGTTACGTGCTATGCCACAATTTGCTTGATATTATGTTAGTATTGACTATTGAGTTTTGAACGTCAAAGTATTGATTAAAAATAGTACTACATCTTAATAACGGTTGGTTGATTTTCTTTTTCAGAAAATGAGAATGGATTCATGCATAGAAACAAAAGTCATAATTTATTTAAATTAAAATCACGTGATTAGGGGTTAAAAGAATTAAACTCACTGCTGTGTTATCATTCAATTAATATTAAATCTAAATCTAACACTTATTCCATTTATAGTTCTACATATTTAATCAAAAAAATAGTTTATATATACATGTTGTTAAACTTATTAAAATATATTAATATATAAATACACATTACATAAAAAATTTTAAACATTTAAAAGATAAAAGTAATTGGTAAAAATATATTTCATAATAATTTATTTATTATAATTAATATATAAATATCATGTTATATATAAAGTATCAATTTATATCATTTAAAAAAATTCAAATTTATAAATGAAAAATTTATAAGAATCATGAAAAAATTTACTATTTATATTTATTTATATAAATCCTAAAATATAATACTTATGAAAAAAATAATATTTGTATATTTTAATTTCCCTATATTTACATTTATTATTATTATTATTATTACCTATATATACACACACTGACGCCTTCAAAATCTGCATCTGACCTTCTTCTGAGTTGTGTGTGATTTGAAGGTAGCCATGGCAATGTCAGCAAATACCCCTCATACCCTCCTCTTGAAAAACCCTACCATCCTCAAAACCCCAAACTCCATCCATGTCTTACCCATCTCACGCGCCACCGCCACCAAACCCCAAAGTCATGTATATGTGCCTCACACTGTTCTTTTTATTTTTATATAATATTCAATAAAAATATTAATTTCTACCTCTTTAAAATAAACTTAAATTAATTCCTTTTATTAATATAATATAATATTTAAACCATTAACTTTTAGTGCTTTATTTTGAACTTGCATCTTTTTATGAGAGGGAGTTGAAAAACTTTAAGTTTACTTTATGCAGAATTCATTGGAAACCCCATCCCACCCCCAAACCCTCTATTCTCTTCTTGTTTGGAAACCCCATCCCACCCCCAAACCCTCCGTTCTCTTCTTCTTTCGTCGACGGTGTTCCTCCACGAAACCCCCAAGCTTTTCTCTTCTTCTTTCGTTCGTCGGGCGCACAACATCTGCGACACAACTCCATCGCCGACGGTGTTACTCCAGCAGCAGCAGCGCTCCAACGGCGATAGCAGAAAGCATTCCTCGATTTCTTGAACGGCGGAAGCAGAAAGGTATCTCTCTCTTTCTCCCGTTTTTTTTCGTTCAAAAACAAAAAGGGTTCCTTGATTATGACAAAAGCAGATCTTGTTATGTCGATTTTTTATTTTTGGGGTTTGAAATCCTCGATTTCTGCTTTTTATGTAAAATCCATCACAAGATCTTGTTATTTCATAGCAAAAAAATGCAAAAACAAACTACATGAAAAAACATCCAAATTATTAAAAGAAATCATAACCTATTAAGGTTAAAGAGATGACTTACCAGGTTAGAGAAGCAGTAATGGAGAATGGTGGACATGCAGAGCTTTGTGTGGAGGAGTGATGGAAGGATGGAGTACAACCGTTGTCAACATTGATGAAGATAGAGAGAGGCCATGAGAAAGAACAGGGTAGTAAAAAAAATTAGTTTCTGATTTACCAGAAGATGGAGAAAAGATTTACTGTTTTTTTTTTTAAGTTATACACGTGTAATGTCCTAACACACTACAAGTGTGGCATCAGTTGGGAACGTGGCCTTTTAAGAAAGCAGAAATGTGTCCAATATTTGATAATGGGTTGCTTCTTGTATATTAGTAAGATATAGCAAAGTGTTAATATTAACGGCTTTTATGGATTATTGATTAAGTCATTGGACTTTTTTCCTGATTTTTAAGTCCATTGATAATTTTCATTTTATTCAAAACAATATATTTGACTTGTTTAGTAAGTCATTAACCGGTAAACAATACAGTAACAATAATATAAAAAGTTTAGTGGCTTTGTTCCAAAAATAGAAAAAGAATCTTGGTTTTTTTAAATATTAAACCATTCTGATAAACTAATTTTAACCGGTGAAACCGGCAGTAAGTAAAAACACATAGTTTGAATAAGACAAAAAATATTCAGCCACTTGAACACTCGGGAAAAAAAATTCTAGTGACTTAATCAATAAAACCATTAAAGTTCATGGGGTTAATTTTATATATATAGAGAGAGAGGTGGGTTCAATGGAGAACCTCCATGCATCGAAGAACCTTGAAGAACTCCCATGCACCACCACAAATGCATCACAATCCCCCCGTGATGTATCAAAATCTCGCGTGATGAATCACCTTATTTACGATCATGCCACCGCGCTTTTCATGAAATGCACCAAATCGGACGGTTTGCGTAGGTTTCCATAGTTTTCAGATGCATAATGGTTTTCCGTTGAACCACCCCTATATATGTATATGCATGCATGCATGTATATATATAGACACGCACACACATACATACATATAGGGATGTGATCCATTATGAACACTTTATTCGTTATGAACATTGTGAACAAAAAAAATACATATAATCGTTTATATATACTATACCAACAAGTGTTCGTAAAAAGATTCATATAATTCAAAGAGTTCATAGAAGTGTTCGTAATAAGATTCATAACATTCAAAAGGTTCGTAGCAGTGTTTATAACAAGATTCATAAGATTCAGCAGGGTTGATAAGATTCGATAAATTCATAGGATTCAATAAAATCCATAAGATCCAACAATGTTCATACGTTAATAGAAGCGTTTAGTAGCATTACGCATGAATCGTAATGCATTTGCGGTTCTCTTTTGGTATTCTGATGCATTATGATTCTCTCTTGAACCCACTCTACACACATGATTAATGACTAAATTGCCCTTAAATATCCTTATTGCATTAAAAGAGTAATGACACACGTCGTTTATCTATTTCTTCTTATTTAATAAAACCTTCTCACGGGACCCAAATTATATAAATATGCATTACTTTTTTATATTGATTCATTAATTTTTGAATTCATAACAATAAATCACAAATTCAAAAATAATTGAATGTACAAAATTAATGAATTATATTTTTCAAGATATATTTAGCATCCCAAGATTTTTTAGATTCTCGCGATAATCTAATATTTTATATACACACACTTTTTTTTTCTTTATACAAGAGAGAGAAGAGAGGATGAACAAGTTGTGGGCTACACTAAGTTTTAAATTTATGGTCATAAGGCGACAGTTGACAAGGGGACATATCTTACTTCCATCATTAATCATTATGAAACGATCTTTTGTTAATTTCTTATTTTGATTATGAATTTAAATAGGTCGTTAAGAGCCATGAATAACAACATATGTTATTATTTAGACAAGACGTTAAGAAGATTCAAGAAATGCATTTTGTGCAAATCGGGAAAAGAAATAAGTGATCACGACAAATAGTACGGTGGTACCGTACACTCCTCTAACTTGATTTTGCATTTAATTATAATTCTGTACTAAAATGTACGTAATTTAACATCATACTTCATTAGTTAACTCAAATGCCTCTATTAATCAATTAAGCAAAATATTAATAAATTCATGATTGCATTTGATATAACCCCTTTATCATTGTCACCGCAACTAAATTTAATCAATATGATTTGAAAGATAAGACTATTTTGTAAAAGGATTTGATTGATTTTATTTGTGAATTTTAGTTATTTATTAAAATGGATTTTTTTAATTGAGGTATATATGAATGCGTACAAATGAGTTAATTGTGTTCAAATGATTGGCGAAGGAAGATGGGGATGGCAAGTGAAAATGGTCCACCATACATATATAGATTACGATGAAATTCAATCTTAGCCAAGAAACACCTATTAGTGTAAATGGATGGGTGCCATATACACATTTGAGATGTGGACGCTTCATAAGTACAAGTTAGGGGTCCGTGGATTACAATTGATGAATTAATTATACGTGTCGGTGCCACGATAAGTGTTGTTCTTATGCCGGTTAATTTAACTTTTAATGCAATCATTTTTTATTTTAGGCGGTGTTTGGTTCAAAAAACGAAATTTAAATTTTTAGTTATTAGTGTGTTTAATGGTGAAGATAAAATATACTTTTTAGTATTGGTTTAAGGATGTATGTTGGAATCTAATATATGTTTGAGTTGGAAGGATTCTTATAAACAAAGAATTTGATGTCAAATAAATAAATTTTAATTTTTTCATATTTGTTAGCAAAAATTCTAAATAAAGTAAATTTGAATTTTATTTCTATCGAATTACATTCTACGAATCAAACGTTACATTTAGAATGATCGTAAGTTACACATATTATGTGAAAGGAACATAATGGTATGGTGGTACCTCTAGACGTGAGTTGTGTGGCAATATTTTATAATCACCTTTAGTAGATTGCTTTATTGAATATTGTCAATGACGTCTTGAGAATACATTTACATGCCAAATTAATTATTCCAACGAAAGAAGAAATAATCATTTTACATTTTTGGCTTTGTAGCATATTTTTGTGATAATCGAAAATACCATTCGTTTAAAAACTCATCATGCCTTCAAAGATGTTTGGAAAGTGGTACAGCCGTACAGTTCTTGATAATTAATATACGTTTAATAGAAATCCAGATTATGTACAATATACTTCTACAAAATTAACTGTATTTTGACCCAATTTTTTATGCCAAGAGACAAGATCGAGTCACATGAAAATTCTGTTGGACAATCCAAATTCACGAACTCATGTTTTTGGCGCAAAAACCATATTAAAGACAAGAAATATATACTATGTTGTTATGACTTATAGAGAGAATCAAAATGTTCGTTACATGTAAAAATGTATACGCATGCATACATTTACAATATGAGCTCAGTTAAGGTTAAACAACATAAGATAACTATTGTTAAGGTTAATAACAAAAACTTTAACAACTTGACAAAAGCAGCAACCTTAACACCCAAGCAAATTTTTAATCCACCATATGTCAAAAGGGGCACAACCCCCCGGCCCCAAGGTATAACTATAACATCGCTAGTTCACTTTTATTAAGACGTTTTTAACAACAAAACAAGCGCTTTCAAGTTCCAACATTCAAGATTTTGCATATTAGCCTAGACATGAACTAATGTGGTTTGTGTTGAAGATAGGCCGCTCTTAGGGATTGAACATTATGAACCCTTTTTACCATGTACTTTGGATCCATACCTACTTTAGGTTTTGCATATTAGCCTAGACATGAACTAATATATGTATTTATGTGTGTGTATAATCTCATATTTCTTAACCTGAAAAAATGACATTACATCAGTGTCACAATAAAAACCTTATAAACTAAAAATATTACTTAGATAGTTTTCTTTTAGTTCATTCATAGTCAAAATAAATAGAAGGAAAATACAAAAGAGTAAATATTATGAAATCAAATATAACAAAGAGTATATTTAAATAACAAAATTAAAGTCACAACATAATACAATATATATAATAACTTAATAAAATAAAATATAAAATGCAATAATAATATATAATATAAATCTACCACATGGTAATAAATAGTCAAATAATAGTTTGAGAAAAAGAAAAGTAAAAAGAGAATATTATATAATTATATAAATATACCACACGCCCACAATCCACATGGGTTAAGAATAGTAAAATAATAGTTTGAAGAACAAAAAGAAGTAAAAATAGAAGAGATGAACAAAGTTCATAAACACAAGTATTGATAATGATAATGATAATTTGAGTAAATAAAATCGAGACGTGATCGCCACAAAATTGTACATTTTTGTTTTCTTTTTTGGTCCCGAATGTTCGATGATAGATTCCCATGGTCATGACTCATGGGCCACGTTCTTATTGGGCCCAAATAATAAAATGTTTTCTCCACTTTTAGCCCTATAACTTTATTGGTTTAGTCGGTACATATTTTATTCATATACCAATTTTCAAAACAAGAAATAATAAAATTTTAAACTTATAATCTATAATTGATGCTCATTGCAATTTTGTTTTTGGTTTTTATCCAGTTTTAGAAAAATACATATGGATCAACCGATTACATTTCAATAAATTAAACCATTTATATTTTTTTGATTAAACAGACACAATTATTTTGGAAATTTAGGTTAGATATCCTAAAGTTATCATTAATGAGTTATTTGTTTTTTAAAATGTTAAATATCTGAAGTCTGAAATTTAAGAGGTCGTCGTAAAATTCTGAATTCATATTTGAAATTTAAGAAGTGATCTTAAAGTTTGAATTTTAAAAATTTAAGAATATCAATCAAATTGTAAGTCTTAAATTTATTTATATATTATGTTTCATCAATTTATATGACTATTTTTAATTAATTATGATATATAATTTTTTTAATGTAAATTAAATGATATTATATTTGAATTGAATTGTTTTTTTTTGTAAACCAACATATATATATATATATATATATATATATATATATATATATATATATATATATATATATATATATTAATTTATAGTATATTATCTTAAATTATTTTATACAAAATAAACGTAAATCAATTTAACTATATTTAATGTATTAAACGTATTTTGATTTTTTATTACATAAAATAGTCTCGGCACCTCTTTAGTCTCCCTACCGGTCGACATGTTTGCCTCCCTCCCTAAAAAGAGACAGCGTGGCTTCCCGGGTTCGATTTGATTTAGAAATAAAAATTTCAGACATTAATTTCAGATTTTAGATGAGAATCACCTATTAAATTCCAGACCTAATTTCAGATGTCTTAAAATTGTTTGTATGAAATTTAACAAACAGTCTGAAGTTATTTAAAATATCAAATCCACTTATGTTTAAAATATAACAAGCAATCATAAATTGTTTAAAATCTGAATTTTAAGATTTAAAACAAATTAAATTCTAAAAATATTAAAACAAACGTGGTATAACCGTATGTAGAATTGTTACTTCTTAAAAAAAAAAATAGAAGTATTGTCTTCAAAATTAAAAATTTACCGACTAATCTTTTAATTTTGTCTTCAAATTTTAAGGGCCATATATAATTTGGTTTTTTCAGTTTATCCCTATAATTAACGTTACAAACATGTTTTATATTGATTATATTTTTTCTAGTTGCAATATAAATAATTATTAATCTTTTTTATTAAACTGTATTTGTCTAAATGTCAACAAATCAAAAAAATTAATACTTTTTAAAAGTTAATTCTATTTAATTTCATATCGTAACTTTTTGTTTCATGTTTGATATGATCTAAAAATTTTCTTTATATCATTTTAACATAAGTACCTTATTGTTTCCTTTACTATTTGTAATAATATATTAAGGGGCCTTTATATAATATAAAAAAAAGATATCAAAATCTTTAAAGTACCCTTAGAGAGTTTATTTATCTTTTAAAAGAAGATTTATTACGAGAAAAACCAATATCTTTCACGTTTTTTTGCGTTTTCATCTTTTCTTTTTATTTTTCAAAAAAGTCCTTAAGTTACATTTTTTTTGTTTAGTGAAATTTGGCTATTAGAAATCCGGTTTTATAGCTTTTAAAAACCTAATTTACCAATTATAACCGGACTTTAATAATCAAATTTCACAAACCAGGAAATAAGATTAACTTGAGGACTTTTTTAGAAGAAAGTAACATAGAGGGCCAAAAACTTAAAAACGTGAAAATATGTTTTTTTTTTTAATAATAAACCATTTAAACTTATTTATTTATTAATTTTATCCATATAATATACATGTCAATAAACTAGCAGAATAATATATAAGCTGTTTTTACTTTTTAATATTAATTTTTTTGATAGTAATGAGTAAAGTGAATTGTTTGAATATTAAGAGTAAAAGAATTTTTTTTAATATTAAAGAGCAAAACCGACATATAAAGTAATAATTGTATTATTGTTTTTAAAAATATCATAATAATATAACATGGTTAATGATGATATCTTATTAAAGTAATGATTTATTCTTTGGTTGGTTGATGAACGTTCCGTTAGTTGTGGCTTTTCCGTAATTATTAGAGGAAGTGCTTATTTAATAGTCATCCAATAATATTAATATACTATATTGCCCGAAAAAAGTAATAAAAAAATTGATGTCAGTGGTGACTGGTGAGATCGATTAACCCTTAATTCTGATCATGGTAATTCATTTATTTGTTTTGCTGATTGATGTACAAATATTTAATGTATGATTTAGTTAACAGACACATGAGCTGTTTCAAACAATAAGAAACCGTCTATTAATATTTCACGTATCATTATGTCACATCCCTTATCTTTAAATTAATTTCTAAAAAATGTACACATGACACCCATTTAAACTAATTTCTTAAAAATTAGATGACACCTCTTATCTTTAAATTAATTTCTAAAAAGACTGAGCCCTAGGACTAAGCTTTGGGCTCATTTTAGGTCTTTTTAGGATTTGGGACTAACCTAGCTTAGTGACCCGACCAGCAACAATGAAAGATATAAAGGACCATTAAGGATTATTCGGGTTTAATCGGGCCTAGAATCAGACTTTAAAGGACAAAACTCATTCACACTTTTTCCAAATAGATTGGTTTTATATATTGGTGGTACAAATTTACACATAACATCCTTTAATTTTAAATTAATCTCTCTTTTCTATATTATCCATTATGTTTTTCTCCTATAACTTTTAATATATAAAGCTTTGGTTATTAATATATTGTTAAGAATCATTCATTTGTATCTATGTTTCAAAATAAGAAAAATTATGTTTCAATATACAGGAATAAATTATATTTCTTAGATGGAATGGTTAAACGATTTTTTAGGCTTGATGGTTAAGAATTTACATTTAATACTATAATATGGGATGATCATTTGGACATAACTTATGGTGCATAAATAATATCATGAGATTTTCAAAATGAAATATATATTTCAACCTATAGCATATCTAAAATGAATGATAATCAAACCTTAATCAAATTACATAACATACAAACAATTCATATATGCATGTTTTTCAAAAGTAACACATGAACATACTATTGAAAATTATTCGTAGTTGCATATTTTGGAAATAACATATAAATAAGGCATTAAAAAAATATTTGTACATGACTAAGACGATAAAGAATATGGTTGAATCGAAAGAGAGACAATGGAATAAGAAGAAAGAGAATGGATTAAATCGTATGAGATTGATGAAAGAAAACTAGTTTACTTTATTATATTTTACATATATATACTTTTTTAGGTGACTATTATAATCTTCTAGTTATACATTAATTCAAAATTCTACTATTAAATATTTACTATAATCCCCCCCCCCCCCCCCCCCCCCCCCCCCCACACACACATACATGGGTGTGTTTGTGTGAGTGAGATCAAATACGAAATTATATGTTTGTAAAAATGTATTGAATCAAAAAATAAATATACCGAATCAACGTGTTATTTTATGATTTAACAATAAGCGTTGAATTAAAAAACAAATAATCCTGGACCCCACAAAAAATATAATAAAAAATTGGTCGGACCCTAAAATTTATTGTGAAACTGTTTCTCACATTTTTTTTACAATAATTTAATTTCTCATAGGATTTATATATTACACACACACCATAGTGTTGTCGCACTAAGCGACTACCGTTCCAAAGTCCTACAACGAAGTGATTACCATAGTCGTCTCTCTCTCTCTCTCTCTCTCTCTCTCTCTCTCTCTCTCTCTCTCTCTCTACACACACACACACACATATTAACATTCGTCATGGAATTCATATCCCTTACCGTGAGATATGATGAGAAATAAAAAGGATTCATTAATTTTTTATTTTGGTTCACTATTTATTGAATATACTCACAATTTTAGAGATTATGAATCAATTTTATACCATTATATTCACAAATTTAGAACAATCATTCATTGTATTTAATAAATTTGAGTAAATTCAATAAATAGTGAATCAATGTTGAAAATTATCTAGCCAGCAGCAAGCGAGTTAAGGTGAGTGATCACATTTTTTTCATTTATAAACTAAGCCCGGAAGCAGAGAGTGAAAGAAGTGTTGCTTGTTGGCGGTTATAATAAGAAGCAAGAGTGAGAGCTAGTTTCCTTATGGCTAGAAAATAGTTGTTGTTGATGCTGAAGTTGGCTCGTAAAATTATAATAGCTAGCTTGCTAACAACCTTGCAATTCTGATCGAAAGGAGTAATTTGAAGTATATACTAAACTTTCAGGCAGATAGTACTCCTTCCCGAGATGTGCTATCTGGTTATGTTCACTATTTTCTTCCTTTATGGTGGGCCTACGCTCGCTCGCTCGCTCGCTGCTGACTGATTGCTTGCTTTCTCTACCTAACACAAGACAAGAAGTATACTTGTTTTGCAAACTAACTCCAACATCAACAATAACTATTAAGAAGCTCTCTAATCATAAGAAAACTAGCTTCTCACTGTTGTACCTTGCTATAACCGCTAACAAGCAACTAATAGAAGAGCATTAACTACACTCCGTTCGTGATCCTCCCTGAGGATCACAATATTCTTCCGGTCTATATAAATAACAACAACAATAATAATCCCTTTTGGTCTCTAAAATATATAAGATGGGTCATACTATATGTACATCCAATATTTTTTAACTTTTACTAAACATACATCCTAGCTCTCATATGTTTTTTGTTAAATGGCGAGAGACCAAATGATTTAAAACTTTCCCCTCTTTTGCATTAAGTGTGAGAGTTGTTGTGATTAGTAAAAAGAAGAGTATATATATTTAGAATGCCCCTAAAAAAACTTATATATTAGGGTTTATTATTACAAAAATCAACATATTTTCACGGTTTTTGCATTTTCGTTCTCTCATGTAATTTTGTTCTAGAAAAGCCCCTTAGTTAATATTTTTTTAGTTTTGTAAAATTTGACTATTAAAATCCAGTTATAAATGGTAAATCGAGTTTTTTAAAAACAAAAAAAACAATGTTTAATAGCCAAATTTTATAAACCAGAAAAATGAAATTAACTTGAGGATTTTTTTAGAAAAAAATAACAAGGAAGAACGAAGAAATAAAAATCATAAAAATATGTTAAAATTTTTTTTCATAATAAACCGTGCATATTATATATATATATATATATATATATATATATATATATATATATATATATATATATACATTTACCAAGATAAAATTCACTATTCATAACCTATTCATTCTATTTCTTTTTGATTTTTTTATTTTGTTTTTAAAGTTTTCTTATATAATTTATTTATTAATTTGTTTTAATAAAATAAAAAATAATATTATACTATATCTTACTTAATACTAATTTAATATGATATTTAAATATTGTAGTTTTACATTTTATACAAATTTGAATTCAAATTCATTTTTTAAATATTGTTACTTTATTTAATCCAATTTTAAATTTACTTATTATTAATTATTATTGCTTTGAAATTTATTTTCTTATTTTTTTATGTTTTGATTTCTTTCTATTTTTATAGCTTTAATAAATAAGATTACACATAAGTTTTAATACATGTAAAGTATAGTGAAATTATTTCTTTTTAAATATGAATCATCAAATTAATTTCTATATAAAGAAAATATAGTCGTTATTATCATAGAACATATTGCATATTATCAATCTTTTGTTAAATAGAAAAATACACACATCCCTAATCTTACTTTTAAATTTACACACACACACACACACACACACACACATATATATATATATATATATATATATATATATATATCATCCAATATTAGTTACTATACTTAATTTGTTTGATAGATAGATAACACTATTCATAAATCAAATAGATAACTTTATATGTATTATTTAGTAAATTATTTTATTATTGTAATTGTTGTTAAAATAGTATCATCATTATTGTTAAATTATCTATATATATAAACTTAGAATCAAATGAGATGCTAAATCTATCTCTAGAAATGTTAAAATCATTGTGACTCAATTTTACATATTGATTCACAATTTTTTTATTGTATAAATAATGAATCATAAATTTTAAGTTAAGTGAATCAACTTCACAATGTTTTGAGATAATTTATTAATTTATAAATATGAATCATAAATTCAAAATAAGTGAATTAATGTACAAAATTAACGAATCATAGTGCTTCTCACATTTCTCAATATATATTCGGCTTCTCATGATAACCTAAACACACACACACACACACACACACACTCACTCACATATTAAATTTTCTTGATATTTTGTTTGTATTATTATCATTATAAAATTTAGCAAAATGAATGTAGTATATTTAGAATTTGTTTTAGAAAATATAAAAATAGCAAATGACCCTTTTAAATAATAATAACATTAAATTTATATGTGATTATAGATGTTATTAATTTTGACTAAAAATATATTTTAAATTTATTACATTATATATTTCAGCTTAAATTATTTGTTAAGGATTCTTATACCCGCCGCAAAAAGCGGGGTGTTTCACTTGTTACTCTAGAGAAAGGTCAAAGTAGAAACTTTATTGGAAAGGAGTAAAAGGACATTTCAACCAATTATGTCATGCTATCTTGAGGCACATGTTTTGAAAGAAAGGAACACTAATTGTGACAAGATTTTACACACTTTGCCAAAGTAAATTACCTTTATTTAAGCATTCCATGTGATTCTACACCTTTTATCTTAACTAACATAATTCAATTTTGTTTTTCCAAATCTGTTTTAATATTTATTGTAACATACTTTTGTTTGAATTATTATTACTTATATACAACTCTAATCAAATTAGACATTACTAAAAGAACATTCTTTTTTAATCATTCGATCAAGTCTTTGCAATGTACGTCGAATTCTTATATTGTCATTCATGATGCAGAACAACTGAAAAGTTAGTTGAGATATTCTTAATGGTGGCAACATGATAAATATATGTACAACTTTTGATCAATGATCGAAGCGTTAAAACCACATAACTAGTCCACATAAACATTTTAAGACATTCAAATAAAAGAAGCCAAGCCATTATTTCAGTTTCCACGGCTCTAATCTCAACCTAGCTCCCTTGAAGTTTAGAAAACTTTATATTTTATGCCTAAAGATCCATTCTGAATTAATTGTATTTTCTTCTCTAAAGTTCTTTATTGTCATTTGTGAACATTAATAAATAACGAGTATAGTAGCGCATGCCAATATATCATGAACCAAATACATTTATAATGGTCTGTAGCTTGAGTATATGTATTTTAACATATATAATTGGTATGATTTTTGTGGTTGTTAAAATGATTATTTGGAATTGAGTATATATTATGATGGTGGGATTTAGAAAAACAAAAGGGTAATAATGAGCTGATGGAAACATTGACATGAAAATATGGTCATATATATGAATATGGGTAAATGTCCTATGCCCATCATTAATTATATCGATCGAGAGTTGCAAAGGCAAAACCAAAGGTAAATTCCAAACATTATGGCAATTAATGTTTTTACTTTACATAAAAGTGAAACCCATTTTGACTTCAATTTACCATGACCGATACATAACAAGTTTTGATGGACAAATTACAATTGTATGAATTGAAAAAACATGCAAACCTAAAATATATACTCTTTAATATATGAAATGTTACAAACCTAGCTACAAATAATCCATGAAAATATATATTTATAACCCACACATTTGGACAAAATATTTGACTATTTATGACTTGCCTATCAATCTAAACTTCGTTTAGGACTTTGATTATAATCATTTAGATATTTTTATCATTTTCTCATATTTCAAATTTTTTATGTAAATCATGTCACGTGGAAAAACCATTTTCGAATATTTTATTATATATCATTTTTTATTACCATATGTTTTCTTATTGTTTGTTAGATCTTATGTAGCCTACCTAAACCATATAAAATACATTTTTTCAAAACATATTTCCAACACCTATTTCCATCTTGATTGCATTAGTTAGGATTAGCTAGAGGAAATTAATGAGTTATTCAATTGAATTTTATAAAGATTATGATTCTTACTCAACCATAGTAAAATTTTTCCTTTTACATGGTACCTAGTACAAAAACTCATGACCAAAACAAGAAACAACAACCACTTTACACTTAGATATATAAATAAATATATTATGTGAGTAAATTCTGGTAATATGCTGCATGTATAGGCTTGTAATATGTGTACTTTTTACTATTAGTACAAGGAGAAAAAAAACTACTAACTGAAGTCATCTTTTTACCATGTTTTTTTTTTTATTTTAACTTTTGTTATATACATTTGAATATGGTTTTTAACATTCATATGCGAGAGAAACATAATGTGATGGACGGATTTAAGGTTAAGGATAGGAGTCAAACCACCCGGATAAATTTTTTTCTCCATTTATTATATATATATAGTCAAATACTTTCAACCCCAAATTTTTAATAACAAACTGGGTTCTATTATTCATAATGAGTCCCAATTTTGAGGAAATGTAAATAAATCGGGCTTCATATGTGGTGTTATTTTATACTTTTATAGCAGTACGATGATTTTTAAACTGGTCGATCTCTATAAAAATTATGTATGAATCCACGGCTATATAATGATGCATGTGATAGGGAAAAGAGAGGATCATAGAGGTGTTGTAGAGAAAGAAAATAGTTTTTTGGGGGTGTAAAATAAAAACAGGGGATGCAGATGAGATAAAACCTCCATTTTGTTTTTTCTTATTTGTTTTTTTGGGTTTTATTTAAAAAAAAAATGAAAATGTATCAACCGCTAGCTGAATCTACACAATCCAGACTGTGTAGCCAAAAAGTTAAAGTTTGGTACGTTGTTGCTTTCGGATAGAAATTGCCATGCATTTTTCTTCATTTCAACTACCTCCCTTGCTTCATGTCTCCTCAAGACAATCTTTTGAAGTAATTATGACAAGATAAATGTGATGATTACGATAAAAATTCGTCTTCTTTCGGCAGCACAGGCCACAAAATTTTGAAAATACGACGTACCATGACTAAAGCAAGCATGTTAATACAAACTTAAGAGTTAAACATCAACAACAGTGTGATTTGAATGGGAAATAGATGTCGCCTTTCATGTGTAGGGTCGCTATAATCAAACATTAAAGGCTAAATAATCACTTTATAGAGGTTGTTGACTCAATGTGATCGATCGATTTGCATATATATTGATTTCAAGAAAACCATGGGAAAAATAATCTTGAAATTAAGAGTAAGTCAATTGTGTTCAATTCTTTTAAATGTCAAATCCACATAACATTTTTGTCCTAGTTACGATCTGAACCCACCAAGATTGGGCATGCATGGCTAGAGACTAAAGACCATTTTGGTCAATTACTGTGCTCTTAGCCCACATCTTTGTCAAGCAACCTTGTGTATTAAAAATCGATTGAATTAACTTAAAGGCACGTAATTATAAGAATATGTTTAGATCTGATGTTACATCCGTAGGAAAATAGATGGAAAAGCTAGGGGTGCGTTTAGTTAACGAAAACTAGTCATTTTTCAATTTCAGTTTTCAAGTTATAGTTTTTAGAAAAAAACAAGGGTTTCTATGAAAAGTGAAAACTTGTTTAGATGATGAAGTTTTAGTTTTAAGAAAAGTAAGATGGGTGATTATAAAATAAAAAAAATATGATAGGTGATAAAAAAGTAAGAGAGAGAAAGAGTGTATTATAAAGAAATAGGGTAGGTAGTATAAAAGTAAGAGAGAAAATATGAAAAGTGTTATTTTAAAAAGTGAAATGAAAATTTATGAAATTGTTGTTAAGTAAACAAGTTTTCATTTTTGTTGAAAAGTGAGATGAAAATTTTGAAAATTTTCGGGAACTAAACGCACCCTAGGTATTGCATGTTTAGGATCAGATCGATCAGGTGTGGCCGTCTTTAAGGGTGTACGACTGTGCAACCATACACAATTTTTGGGGCCTCGATCAGCATCTTAAAACACACATACATAGGATAATAAGTATTAAAATAAATAGATAGGAATAATATTTTGATAATTTGGCCTGTAAACTGTAAAGTAAGACAGATGCATTTTGATGAAGACCAAAATCACCAATTGCTGCTCCACAATTAACTGAGTAATCATCTAGAACAGAAACCAATGGGGTTTAGCCCATTTGGTTCGAGAATGATGTGTAAGTGAGAGGTCCCGGATTCGTCTCCTGTCGGAGACAAGTTGAAACTTAGGTGGTGAAAGTAGGGATGGCAAAAAAAACCGAAACCAACGGGAAAAACCGAAAACCGACGTAAACGGGGGCCGGGTTCGGGGACACTAATCGGGGACGGGGACGGTTTGGGGGAAAACCGCTAGGATTTTAACGGGGATGGTGCCGGGGCCGGTATTAGGTAAATAACCGATTACCCGGCCCGATTAACCGTTTAAGAGGTCCGCTTAAAAAACCGATTATTATATATATATATATATATATATATATATATATATATATATATATATATATATATATATATATATATATATATATATATATATATATATATATATAAAAGAAACCCTAAATGTAAAGTCACAAACCCTTTTCATAAACTTTATTTTGTGGTTTGTAACCGTATTGTTGGTTGGAACATTTCGTAGTGTCGTCTTTCGAACATTGTAATCCTAGTTTATGCATCTTTTAATTGTCGCCGTTACAAGATTTAATCGTTCTCATTAAATGGAGATTTTTGCGGTGAAAATTAACCGTTTAATTAACCGTTTACATTAAATGGTGAAAACCGAATCCCCGCGGTGATCCCCGTATAAATCCCCGCGGTTTTTCAAACGGGGATGGTATGCGGTTTCTTAAACGGGGACGGGGACGGGGGGACTGATCCCCGGCCCGAAACCGGCCCGTTGCCATCTCTAGGTGAAAGTAAGTTCTGAAGTCCTAATTTGGGGCAAAAGCGAGTTTAGGAGTAGGAGTAGGTTGATTTCCCGTTCAAAAAAAAATATATAGAACAAATTAATTATTTCTTTCGCGTTAGTGATTAAGCGAGTGTTTCACCATAGATAGATATCTATTTTTAGTTTTTATTTATTTCTGAATAACATATTATAGTGTGTGTGTGAGAGAGAGAGAGAGAGAGATCATGTTCACCAAAAAAAATGTTTAAAAAAAAAACTGAATTTACAAAAGTATTAATTATGTTTTAGTGCATTACATAACAATGGTACGAATTTGTAAATGACCCTTGTTTTAGAAATTAGCTGCAAATTATTAATTTAAAATTTGCATATATAATTACAAAAAGAGTGACAATGTTAAGTAAAATATACTTATTGTAATATTGTATTGTCTAAACAGACGTCAAATTTTATATAACTTATTTTTCTGGATGTCGTTCAAATTAAACTCATAGATGAACCATCAAATTTGTATAGAATGACACAAACTCAAGGTATATAATTATATATGTTCCGAATACGGTTTATTGAATGGAGATATTAATCAAGCTTTGTAATGCAAACAAGAGGGAAAAACTAGAAACATGATACCACCTAGGATATAGATATTCAGTGTGCATTAAGAGCAACTTTGATATGTTCAGGATTTGACCAATTCAAGAAGTCAAACAGATCGAGAACAAATTCAAGTACTTGTAGCCTTAAAACTAAGGATTGAAAACTTAGAACTTGAATCATATTCATAATAATGATAAATGGTATAATATTCCTGGATCTTTGTTATCATATGAGATATATATATATATATATATATATACTCCTGCAAAATCTTGAACTAAATTATACATCTAGAGAATAGGGTAACGCTACAAACTGTGGATCCTGCAGGAGTTGGAGATTAAAGCATTATAATGAAGGTGCATCCACAAAGACCTCATTAAGCATGTCGTCATCATCGTCGTCATCCTCATCCTCATCCAATTTCCTTGTTACGCCAAATATATCTGCCTCTTTCTCTTCCTCGCTAACAAATTCTCGCCTTTTTAGCTTTGAGTGAGCTGCAATAAATATCATTTTATGAACCCTTTCGAAGCCGACCCTTGATTGAACCTGCCCTTGACTCCATGCCCATCTCATGAAAGACCAGCTGGACTTGAACCCACAAGACGTTGCGTGAAGAAACAAAAGCCTCACTGCGATTTTCCCAAGTATGGTGAATTCCTTCAAGATCGTTTCCCAAACGAGTCTACTACTTTGAGGGTTTGCTATTTTCATCTTTCCGGTGTAAGGGTCGCGTTGTTTGACTTGAACGGCTTGTGCATATAAAGGGTCAAGTCCCTCGGACCTCCATTTCATGAGCTCCATTAATGCCATGTGAGCTTCTTCTCTTGAAACTAGACGCGTAATCAGTTTATCCACATCTTTCTCTTGTTCACAAGTTAAACATTTAAAAGGCGGAAGGTATTTGCCACTACTGTCCCTCAGTAAATAGACTGGATCGAGTACAAACGCGGTTGACCATGCAGGGTGATAGTTTTTCTTGAATCGTCTCTCGATAATTCTCTCAACAACTCCCTCTTGAATGCTGAATTTGTCACACCACTCCTTCATTTTCACTCGTAAATCCTCCCAAAGAGGAAGACACTGCCCAACTAACGGCCGTTCAGCCTCGATCTCTTCCACCATCCCTCTAACCACTTTGATTAGAGTGTTAATCGCTTCGACGTCATTCCAAAAGCGCATATTTTGGACCATCTCTGCAACTTCTCTACCAACTGAATCTTCCAATGCCACAACTTTGTACGTGTCATCCATTACGACTAATTGCAAAACCCGAGCACAACTCAAGGTATTGTCCAACATCGCAGTAACAGAAGACAAGTTTTGTAAATTGCCACAATACAAAAGTGGAGGAACTCCAAAAGAAACAGAGAATATGGACTCCTGTGACCGAAACTTGTTCAAGATACTCCTAGCCTGAGAGTTCCCGTTAAAAAAACTAGTAATTTTTGAACAGTTATCGATAACATTTTTGAAAAGAGGAAGTTCTTTACTAAAATCCTTAATCAAACTACCAATTCCCTGGAGTTGACAAGTTAAATTAACCATCCAATGATTTCGAATTTCTAAATTTCTCAAGGCCTTTGCTTTATACTTATCTGCCACTATTCCAACACATTTTTGAACCACATTACATGTACCTGTGACCGTCTCCCACATGATCTCCTCAGCATAATTGGCTGGAACCGCCATTGCAATGCCACCAGGAAAGAATGTTTTTCGGAATAATGTAGTTCCATTAGGAAGATTAATCATAAACTTAATCAAACCTTCTTCCCCATGCCCGAAAATCTTGGTCTTCCATCCATCAGAGACGAGTTGATAAAACTCAGCATCCCTCATCTTCAATTCCGATTCTAATCTTGCTTCTTCGTACTTTGAATCAAGTCTGGAAGACATGAAATCTTGTCGGGAAATTGCGGGCAAACCGACTTGGTTCAAGAAAGATTTGAACTTGGGATGATCCAAGCTTGGAAATGAGATAGAACCATAAGACTCGTAAAACCAATCAGTTAATAAGTTAAGAGCTGAATCAATTTGGGTTCTGGTTAATTGAGGACCAGGCGGTGAAGGCTTTGGAGTTTTAAGCTTTTTCACACTGTCTTCTAACATTGCCAATGGCCCCAAATCCTCTTTTCCACCAGATAACAACAAATGCTGCTGATTTTGATGAAACCGTTGATGGTAATTAGTCAAACCATCGTTTGAAGTTCCAACAGACAGCAGCCGCTTACGATTACTGTGAGAAGAAGGAGAAGATAATGGTGGCAATGACGAAGAAGATGAGGATGGTTTTAAAAGAGAGTTAAAATTGGGACACGTGCCTCTCTTGAGATGCTCAGAAGCAGTTCGTGATGGATTTGAAGCGGAGAAAACAGCTTCACAAAGATTGCATCTTAGTTTAACAGCTTTCGGATGATTTGTCTCTGGGTTTCGAACCAGAATGGGCTCGAGATGTGCCCAGTACCAAGCTCCCTTCCCCTTAATGGCCTTGGCTCGAACCGCACTTAGCCCTTCATATCTCTTGTTCACGGCCTTCACAGCCATGTCTTCTGAAGCAAACACTACCAATTGGGTGTCATTAGATTCCGCCATTAAGCTTATCCAGAAGTTAGTCTGAACTCGAGGCACAGACTAGTTGTAGGAGGTTTAATTCGGGTGTTATGATATCAAAAGTCATGGCGGACGGAGGGTCTGAGATGTCATGGGGGAAAAAAAAGAAAAAAAGAAATTGAGATGGTATATGTAGACCAGCTGTTTGATGAAATGCTCGACTGAGAAAGAATGATGAGGATGGTCAGAAGAAAAATAGAATATAGCAGGCAGCCTTGGTTAGGCACCAGGTATATATGACTATGTTAAGAAAGAGAGAGGTGGAAGTGATAGTGGTAGTAGTAGTTTCCCACGTGCCGATGAAGCGCGTCAACCAATGAACTTTAAGGTTTTTTCTTTTTCGGGTGTGGGGTCGGAGGTTTTGAAGTTGTGGGGTCCAAATACAATTGACTCATCCCAGCGGTAGCAAACCATGGTCAACATTGGTGTCAGCTGACCGACGAATCACTATTTTCCTTTCAAATTCCGGCCTCCTCAAAGCAACGTGTCGTTTGATTTACATTATTATAATTTGATTTTTACAAAATAAAAATTTTTCAGATCGGTAATTATAAAATAAAATGTATGATATTATAAAAAAATATAGGGTATGCATAGAAAAGTAAGAGAAAAATTATGAAAAATAATATTATAAAAAGTGAAATGAAAATATATAAAATCGTTGTTAAGTAAATATATTTTTTTTTTGAAAATTAAGATGAAAATTTTCGGTAACTAAATACACCCTAAGCATTTTAGTAAAAAATAATATCAAATAAAAATATCATAATATTTTCTAGTTTAATTTATTATATACTTTTTTAGTATATTCATTCTAGTTGATTGTAATTTTTGGTTTACCTATTTATTTAATTTTTTTAAATTATTAAAAATATACAACTTATTCGGTCGCAATCCACAGAGAAATACTAGGACTAGGTACATTGCTGAAATGAGTATCTTAATTAATAAAAATTTAAAGGTAGGTCATAGGTGGTAAAACAAAAGACTCGCATGATCAATGCACGGAGAAATACTACGTACATTTTGCATGTTACATTTTGCACTTTTATTTGATACGACTTCAACACCATTGTCGTACATGTTGGAGCCCAGCAAGTAGTTACCGTTACCTTGAATTTTGTCTAGTGAAAAACAATTTAATCATGTTATATATATATATATATATATATATATATATATAGATTGGGGTTCGATCGAGAACTTTTGTGCATCGAGGCACCATTGAGAACTTTTGTGCATCGAAACTATCTACCAATGGTGCACAAAGGACATTTAGGGGATATTAAATGTATGGAAATTATTTTTGAATTTAAATGTTTTAAGATAATTAATAGCTAAATTTGGTATGAAAATCACTATAACTTCTTTCCTAAAACCACTCCATCTTTCTCTCTCTCTATCTCTCTCTCTCTCCTCTCTCTTAGCCCCTCTTGATTTTGGAAGAGATCAACGATATGCATGATTTATGTTTTTGTATGAACGATTCATGTTTTATTATAATGTATTTTGATTTTGGAAGAGATGAACGATATGCATGATTTTTTTGGAAGAGATGAACGATATGCATAAAGAGATGTACGAATTTGTATTATTTTTGTTAATTTTGGAAGTGTAATATATAAATAAGGATTGCATAATTCCTGTTTTACCCCTCCGCGAATTTCATTATGTGCACTTGATGCATAAAACTTTCTATTTAATTACTCTTTTGCCATTTGATCTAACCCACACATTCTTTTCATCCAAGGGCCAGTGAAGGTTCTTTTGTGCCTCGATGCACAAAAGTTCTCAATGGAACCTCCCTATATATATATATATATATATATATATATATATATATATATATATATATATATATATATATATATATATATATATATATATATATATATATATATATATACACACACATATATATATATATACACATATATATATATATATACATATATACATATATATCTATATATACATATATACATATATATATATATATATATATATATATATATAGAATTTTGTTCCTGAGCGTACCACGTGAATTCCGGAGTACCCAACGCACCATTCATCAACCACAGGATCAAAAATATAGGAGAGGGGCATGATGGACATTCAACCTGATTTCAGCTTCATTAAGGGAATGATCATTCACATTGGTTGATCATTCACATTAGTCAATTGATCATTCATATTACTTAATTGATCATTCACAACACTTATTTAACTATTTATACTTCTTGTACACTTATTTGATCATTCACATTACTTAATTAACCATTCAAATTACTTAATTGATCATTCACATTACTTAATTAATCATTCACATTACTTAATTGACCATTCACATTACTTAAATACATTTAACATTGATGGTATGTAGAAGATGAAGTCTGACATTGCTGTTCTCGTCATTCATCAAATGTGAATGGACATTTACCTAATGTGAATGACCATTCACATTAGAAGATTGATCACTCACAAAACGTAGTTGACAATTAACATGACTAATGTAAGGTGCTGATATTATTTCACCAATGTGAATGGTGAAATTTACTAATGTGAATGGTCATTCACATTAGCTGAATGATCATTCACATTGGTTGATCTTATTAATGTTTGATAGATTTGAGAATTTGAGCGTTACATGAATGACCATTGTTACTGTTTGTCATTAATCTTGTTACTGGTTGTTAGTAGTTGACGATGCACAGCATACATGCTGTGCTGATATTATTTCAACAAGACGAACTCGAGATGCAGTTGATGCAATTGAAACAAGGAACTAAGACCGTTGATGAATACGAGCATGAGTTCTCGAGACTTTGCGGCTACTCGTCATATCAAGTAGCAACAGAAGAGCGTAAGATAAACCGATTCAAACTGGGTATGAATCCAATATATAGAAGACAAATGAGCAGCATAAAGTTCACGACGTATCTCAGTATAGTGGAAGCAGCAAGAATGGTGGAGCGGGAATTCACAGATTCGAGTTGTGAACCCGTTATGATGGCTATAAGTCCTACATGTCCATCTCCACCTAAGAAACAGAAGTCTAGTAGATTCTTCGGTTCATCAAAGTCCAGTCAGCAGCAGTCACAAGCGTCCTCTACACCTCAGAAGACTAGAGTTTATTCCATACAGTCAGGAGCGCGAACATGTAAACGCTGTAACAAATTTCATAGCGGACGCTGCAACCCTATAGATGTGACCTGTTACACTTGTAACCGGATTGGACATGGAAGCGATGAGTGCCCAGAAAGAAACGACGTATGCTACAACTGTGGTGAGCGTGGACATTATGCCAAACATTGCCCAAATGCACGCATGCTTACTAATCAGGAGCAACCAGTTGGTAGAGCAATTCAGCAAAGTACTACAATGATACCTACAGCTAAGGCGCGAGCTTTCCATATAACTGCTGAAGATGCCGAGGAGACACCAGAGACGCCAAAAGACCACAATGGTAACTAATACTAAGTTTCTTATATGCTAAAATGATTTAATTCCGTTACCATATGAATTTCAATTCCAACATAAGTAGTGAGTTAACTGTACAACCCTGTCATCGATAGTGAATAATGCGGATGACATATGGGTCGTATCAGTTGAAGTTACGATATAAATACATTTCCAATAAGAAATAATACCTATAGACAATATAGGTATTGTAATCTGAATCGTGAATGATTCAAAAGCTCTAAGAAAATCAAAATATAATCCTAAGCACAAGCTACTTCGTAAATCCTTGTAATCTAAGTGATTACAGCGTGTCTTATAATGAGACAGGGATAGAAGTAGTTGATCTAATAAATATTAATGAGAAAAGTATTTGAATCAAATTGTTAAACACCGAATGACAATTTGAATTGAAATCAAAGAAGTCAGAGACACAAAGCAAGAGTAATAAAGAAATAGATTGAGAACTTTGTTAAGCCAAGCGATTAGCCATGAATGACCAATGAAATGCCGTCAAATACCAAGATAAATGTAAGAATGGATTCTCACTATGTCGAGGCGAGACTAGTGAGATATCTAAAATGGAATTCCTATTCCATCTAACTACATATAAAATGGAAAACCCATCATATGTCAATATAGATGTAAGTGTTGGATCCTCACTATGTCAACGCGAGACTAGTGAGATAACTAATATTGAATTCCTATTCCATCTAAATGCAAATAAAATAAGAGCTTCCGTTAAAAGAATAAAGTGATTTCAAATTCAGAAATTCACCAATGAAGATTCAAGCCTAAGTCTATACATATAATTAAACAGAATCAAAGATTATTGTTTTGTCAAAGCCTCTTGACCGAATTGCACAGTGAACTAATAGAGGAAGGCGATGACGATAAAGTAGAAGATGAGTTAAATGGTCGTGGAGACGGTTTTGGAACCCTGGTAACTCGAGATCTGACTTCAATAATAAGAATCTGTCGTTATGTCTCAATCAAATCGAGAAAACCTAAGTAAATTGTCGATTTTTATCAACTTGTTCCTTGGAATTCGATTCTGTATCGCATTTGTTTTCCCATGTCATTAAATGTTCCTATTTGCTGCAAGATTTGAAAGTGTATGATCACTTCAAGTTCTTGATCATATTTTGAATTGCCTGAAATATTCATCAACTGTTGAAATCGTTGCGAAGAAAATGTGATTGATTATAACTTCTGTTTTGTTCGACAAGTTCTGAATACAACATTTCAAACATTTTGCCTCAAACTCTTATTCTTGTCTTTTAACATTCGATCTTCATGGAGGATTTTACTTCTCGAGAGACTGCATACATAAAAGATTTGGCGGATATGACAGCGCAAATTGAGACCAAGGTAGGTGAGGTGAAGTCGCTACATAAAGAGTTGACTCCGATTGTTGCGCCGGAGGATAGATATTATTTGTTTGATAAAGCGAAGAAAATTATAAGTCTTCATAACAAGACAACATAATCAGAAATCAGTTAAGCGATTGATGATTGAAACATCATCAATAAATGAAACATAAAAATACAGATTACAGACTTCCGAAAAGCTCTGTATCTATTTCAAGAGCAAATGAAAAGAGATATGAGCAAATTGTTATATATATTGAGCTGCAAGTTAAATTGAAAAGAGATATAAAGTTGAATCTCAAAAGTCCACAAAATGAATATATAACTGATAATCAGAAATCTTAAAAATCTCTTATGTGATTGCATAAGATAACAAATGAAATTTTACAATACAGTGAGAGATTTAAAAAGCTGTAAATGGCTCAAGATCAAACGAAAGTGATACATGAGCTAACTCATATATTGAGTTATTATCTGGATTGATTATGGCGTAAAACATAAAGCTCATATATATTAAGAGTATGAATAATAATTCAGAAATTTCTAAAATAATCATCGACAATTACATAATAGCGAAACATTGAATTAAATATGACTCTAAAGAGAAACTTGAGTTTCTTGTGCTTGAGAATTTCAAAGAAATAAAAAGATATGAAATACAGATGGTGCTCGTTCAGTGGAAACACCACAAAAGTTCGTATCAGTCTTGGGAATTAAGAGATATCATAAAAGCTATCTATCCAAGTCTGTTCGAACATATCTAACTTCGAGGACGAAGTTTGTGTGTGGTGGAGCCCATTCTGTAACAACCCAACTTTTAGCCCAACTAAATATCTGATCATTGAACCAATAATGTAATATAATTATTACATTATTTTGAATTATAATTTAATTAAGTTTTAAAATATTTAATTAAATTATATATATTATGAATTATGATTTAATAATTATTAAGATATAAAAGTAATAGTGGGTTAAGTAGCAAATAAAAATTGATTAAAGTATATAAATGTAATTTAAAGGTTCATCCTTCACTTTCACACCAAATCACTCTCTCTCTTCTTTCTCTCTCTACATTCGGTCCTTCAAGAATTCATCAAAATGGTTCATAAATTTGTAATTAATTGATGCATTGAAGTCAAGAGAAGGTTACAAGAAGCAAACAACAAGCATTTACAAGATTTCAAGGTAATCTTTAGTGTAATTTCGAAATTTGGCTCGGTTTTGAGAAAAACCGAAACCAAAGAATTATAACATAAAATTTATAGGTTGCATGTTGGAAATTTCAATAGATAGTCATGTATTTAAGTAATTTAATGTAAAAGAAACAAGAATCAGAGGTTGAATCGTCCAAAATAAGTATAAATCTGAATTTTTATAAAGATAAGTGTTTTTGACAAAATATGCTTATTTTAGACGATCTTGATCAAATTAAGGTGTTAATGATAAGGAAAATAGTATAAAATCAACCAAATAATGATAGTATAATATTATACTAAGTTGCATGTTGATAAAATGGACTTTTGGGAATTTTTATGAAAAATCCGTAAGTATAAAAGATGAACACCAAGAACAAATTTCTGGAAAAAAAATATGAAGTTAAGGGATCCGAATTCGGATTCATCCGAATTCGGATGAGGTGCCTAATTCGGATCCAGCTCCACTTCGGATCTATATTTTTAATCGGATATCTTGGCCATATCGGACGGAAGGTGGTCCGAACTCGGATGATCCGAGTTCGGATGTCTTAGTTCAGATGGCCAAGTTCGGACCAATTTCGGATATGCCATTTCGGATGACCTAGAACCGAATCTGGATGATCCGAATTCGGTTGGTCCGAATTCGGATGGTCCTAATCCGGATGTGGTTTTTATAATTTAAAATATATACAACAGAATTCCTTATATAAATATGAATGATCAAATATAGAAATCAAGATCTATAAAATTAAGAAATACCATCAATTAGAAATCACATAATTATATGCACAATTATATATAATCAGATTTCAGAAATGTAACTTTATAAGACTTTGAGATTATTACTGACAAAGAATAGAAAGATTCTGATAAGATTTATGAGATTGATGATAATATGATCAAAATATAAGATTGTGAGATCAAAGACCAACGAATGAATCTTGAGCATAAATGATGAACACTGAATATTTATTATTCAGATAATATAAGAGCTAATAAATATCAGAAATGATATTAATAACAGATTGAGCAACGAGCAAGATGATGAGCAACTGAAAGTCTGGCATAAGTCAGATTGTGGTTCTAATCCACTACAGATTTTGAGCAACAGAGCCAGATCCAGAAAGTAAAAGAGCACAAATAACCAGTAACTGTGAGTTGTAGATTTCACTTTAACTGCATATTATGTGAATTGAGACTTTTGTTGCATGATACTGATTTATTGACATTCTGATCTTGAGCTTATTGACATATGTTATCATAGTATATTTACTATGATTTGTTGAGCTAAGCATTTATTCATCCGGTATCTATTTCATTGACGAGTCATTTGATTGTTAAGCTTAACTCCATCACTATTGCTCAGTGATTGGGTTAATGTTAAGCTTATGATGTGCTGATTTACGTGATGAAAGCACAGAGGGTAGCTAGAGCTGAGCATTCCGATGATATCCATATAGAGCTTTTACTGGTAGCTAGCCCAGTACGTGGCTGATCCCCACTAATGATGCGTGTGTATGGATTTATCATCATCCGAGCATTCCTTATGAATTTGACAAAAAGTCTCAAGAGCAACAACAGTTTTATAACTGGGAGCTGAGCAAAGCCGCGCATCAAAAGAGCATAAATTGGCCAATGACCCTTCGAGATTGAGCTGTGCATGAGCCTAGTGCAGTGCATATAGAGCTGAGCCGTGCATGAGCCGAGTGCAGTGCATGTGCTTTTGCGTTCATAATTGCATGTTAAATGTGAAATTCTACATTCTCACTAAGCAAATAAGCTTACCCGTTGTTGCATTATTTTTCAGGTAAAGGCAAAGGATTGGCTGGACCTAGTACATAGGTCAGGAATCTGAAAGAGCTTGAAGTGCATTAGAACCTGTTTCAACATCTTGGTATTTGGATGATAATAGAGCTTTGGGGTTCGGGTTTAGTTTATATTATGTGATTTGATGTAATAGTCAAGATGTTTGTACTTTGTTACTTAAATTCTGTCTCTGTTTGTAATTAACTTTATTTCCGCAATTGTTAATTTTATCTTAGTTTCCTGATTGATATTGCATTGCTACTGGGCCTTGATTTGAGACCTTTGAGAAATCTTGGGTCTCACACACACGAACCATATTATATATATATATATATATATATATATATATATATATATATATATATATATATATATATATATAGGGGTTCAATGGAAAACCATCATGCACATGAAAACTTGTGAAAACCGCATTGCACCACCACAAATGCATCAAATTCCGCGCGTGATGCATCAAAATCCCACGTGATGCATCAAATTTCCAGCGTGATGCATCAAAATCCCACGTGATGCATCACCTTATTTACGATCATGTCACCGCTTTTTTCATGAAATGCACCAAATCGGACGGTATGCGTAGGTTTCCATAGTTTTCACGTGCATAGTGGTTTTCCATTGAATACACCCCTATATATATATATATATATATATATATATATATATATATATATATATATATATATATATATATATATATATATATATATATATATATATATATATATATATATATAGGGATGGGATCCATTGTGAACAAATTATTCGTTGTGAACGTTGTGAACAAATAAAAAAAATACATATAATCATTCATATATATCAACAAGTGTTTGTAATATGATTCATATGATTCAAAAGGTTCATAGAAGTGTCTATTTAAGATTCAGAACATTCAAAAGGTTCATAGTACGTAGTTTTTATAACAAGATGCACAAGATGCATAAGATTCAACAAGATTCATGAGATTCGACAAATTAAATGGATTCAATAAAATCCATAGGATCCAATAAGATTAATGAGTTAATAGAAGGGTTCGGTAGTATTTTCAACAAGATTCATAAGATTCAAAAGCTATTTTATGGTTGTTCACAATGTTCACAACGAATAAAGTGTTCACAAAAGATCATTAGTATATATATATATATAGATTGAGGTTCTATGGGGCACCATATGCATCGGGAACCAAATGGGAACCAAAAATGCATTGCTTGTTTACAAAGGGGTGCATTAAGGGCATTTTGGGAATGTTTAATAATATATTGTTAAATTATAAGATTTAATTTAATATTTATCATTTATTTAGGAAACTAAATAAAATATTGGTTGTTTCAAACATGATGCACAAAAGCAATGCATCACGATAATGATGAACACATTGAAAACGTTGATGAACACGTTTAAATTTCAGTGATGCATCACGAAATTAACACGTTTAAATGTCGAAATGCATCACGATTTTGGTGATGCATAATGATGGAACAAATACGAGGATGAATATGGCCGAAATGCAACACGATTTTGGTGATGCATAATGATGGAACAAAGACGAGGATGAATATGGTCGAAATGCATCATGTTTGAAATTGAATTGGATGAAGATGCATCGTGTTTGAAGACGAATCCAATAAATTGGATGAAGATGCATCATGTTTGTTTAGATTCCGATAGAATATTTTCTGAATTCAAGCATCTTTCGATTTTGCCCTTCCGTGCGCGAGAATTTATGCACCCGTGCACCCATTTTCAAGTTAATTACCCTTTTGCCACTGCAATCTGAACCATTAAAATTCAAGATCTAACGGTGCATACAGGTTCCCAAAGTGTACAATGCATACAGGTGCCCCATAGAACCTGACCCTATATATATATATATATATATATATATATATATATATATATATATATATATATATATATATATATATATATATATATATATATATATATATATATATATATATATATATATATATATATATATATAGGGTCAGGTTCTATGGGGCACCTGTATGCATTGTACACTTTGGGAACCTGTATGCACCGTTAGATCTTGAATTTTAATGGTTCAGATTGCAGTGGCAAAAGGGTAATTAACTTGAAAATGGGTGCACGGGTGCATAAATTCTCGCGCACGGAAGGGCAAAATCGAAAGATGCTTGAATTCAGAAAATATTCTATCCGAATCTAAACAAACATGATGCATCTTCATCCAATTTATTGGATTCGTCTTCAAACACGATGCATCTTCATCCAATTCAATTTCAAACATGATGCATTTCGACCATATTCATCCTCGTCTTTGTTCCATCATTATGCATCACCAAAATCGTGATGCATTTCGGCCATATTCATCCTCGTTTTTGTTCCATCATTATGCATCACCAAAATCGTGATGCATTTCGACATTTAAACGTGGATTTATGGGAAGGTGGTTGATCATTTTATTTATAAATGATAAATATTAAATCGAATTTTATAATTTAACAATATATTATTAAGCAATCCCAAAATGCCCTTAATGCACCCTTTGTAAACAAGCAATGCATTTTTGGTTCTCATTTGGTTCCCGATGCATATGGTGCCCCATAGAACCTCAATCTATATATATATATATATATATATATATATATATATATATATATATATATATATATATATATATATATATATATATATATATATATATATATATATATATAGGGTTGGGATCATTGCAGAACCTTAATTTAGTGCAGAACCATAGAACCAATCTAAACCATTAGATTATAATATAACACTAGGGATAAGATGGTAATTATACAATTAACATTGAATTAATAGCAGCCTACCAAGTTTGACTGTCCACTTTGACTTTTTTTTTACTCTTTTAATATATAATGGACATGCAGTGTTGCATCGACGTTAAATATACGATATCAAAGTGTTCATTCGACATCGAATGGTCGTATGGGTAAAAAAAATTTACGAAAAATAAACACGTAAATTTTTTTTCAAAAAAATATATTCATGACCGTTCTCGTTAAATCCACCAACTTTGACTACTAATTTTGACTATTATTTATCTCTGTTAATAATGAACGTATATGCAGTGTTGCATCGACGTTAAATATATGGTATCAAAGTGTTCATTCGATATCGAATGATCTCATGATCTCACCATGATATATTGCATCGTGGTCTGGGTAAAAATTTTTTTACGAAAAATAAAAAAATATATATCATAACCGTTCTCGTTAAATCCACCAACTTTGACTACTAATTGTGACTATTATTTTGGCTCTGTTAGTAATGAACGTATATGCAATGTTGCATTGACGTTAAATATACGATATCAAAGTGTTCATTCGATATCGAATGATCTCATGATCTCACCATGATATATTGCATCGTGGTCTGGGTAAAATTTTTTTACGAAAAATAAAAAATATATATCATAACCGTTCTCGTTAAATCCACCAAATTTGACTACTAATTGTGAATATTATTTTAGCTCTGTTAATAATGAGCGTATATGCAGTGTTGCATTGACGTTAAATATACGATATCAAAGTGTTCATTCGATATCGAATGATCTCATTATCTCACCATGATATATTGCATCGTGGCCTGGGTAAATTTTTTTTTTTTACGAAAAATAAACACGTAAAATTTTTTCGAAAAAAATATATCATGACCGGTCTGGTTATAAACCCGGGTGATTTTAAAAATGGGTTGTCACGTAGATAAAACCGGGTATAATATAAAAACGGGTAGCCACATCATTAAAAAATTATCCATGTAGGCATCGAAACCGGTAGCAACCGGTTAAAAGGTACGCCAACTATCAAATTGGAACAATTTTGAAACTTTGACTACCAAATGTGCATAAAAAAATTCACTACATAAATGTGTACAAAATCGAAAGTTCAGAGCTATTTGATGTCATTATCCCTAAAAGGAATTGCCAAAGACAGAGTAAATTTCGAATGATATCTTTATTTAAGTATTTAACAACTATGTTGGATACTTATTTATGATATGACTTTATGTAAAAGATATTTATAAATACGAAATTAGAATTTAGAGTTTTTATTAAATTAGTTGGATTAGAATACATTGGATTAGATTATATTTGAATTTAAATTGGATTTTCACAAATAACATGTGACAAAATGAGATGATGAAGATGACACGTCACAAATCAAATGAGGAGATGGCACGCGACAGATTTAGATTACTAGTTTATTAATATTTATAGAATGGATATCACCTTGTAGCATTTAAACATATGTATATAGTGATGTGTAAACTTGGTTACAAAAAAAAAAAAAAAAAAAGCAAAGAAGAATTAGTTTTGGTATAGATTATTACCCTAAAAATTATTTTCACCTTATCTATTGGTTCTTGGTTCTAGAGTTTCTAGCAATATCAGTTATTAGTTTCCTTTGATTTAGTCCGAAAACAAAAACAAAGCGGTATTTAAGGAAAAAATTTTAATTGTTATGTTCCAACGGCGTCAGTTTATACTTCAGTACTTTAAATTATAATTTTTTGTTTGGTTCTTGGTTTGGTTTTGGACAGATGTAATTTAGATTGATCTGATTTTGGCCCTTTAATATGTAAGTATTGTTCCATACTTTCGTTTGATCCTAATCAATTTTAGTCTAATACAAACATCCCCAAGTAAATAAACTCCAACATAAAAATGTATCTGTTTCCAAAATTGCCTATAAAATATGATGATAAAGAGTAAATTATTAATGAATAACTTTACTTCATTTTAATTATTACATATATTTGTTGAATACCTAATGATATAACTTTGTCGGCTCTAAAATGTGTATATATACATTTAAATACAATGTATGTGGAGCATGATTGGCATCTAGATATAAAGCTTCAAACATGTGTCACAATACATAATCATTTTACATTTTAAAATGTGCTTTTAATATTAATGTAAATATAAAAGTATACTTATTAAGTTATTATACACGTAGGGATTGATTGGTACAGTAGGGGTTATTGGGAACATACCAATAAAAGGCGTCTTTGGTGGATGAAAATTTTCTTTTTCTTTTTTTTTTTTTTTTTTTAAAATATACAATTGATAGTGATGGGTTAATCATACTTTTGAAATTTGGTGAAGTGGTTATTAATAAGTGTGACCCATTTATGTTTCATCAATAACCAACTTTGGCCTGGCGTAAGGATACAAAAAGTACTTTATTTATAATAAATATAATTAATACAAAAGTTTAATATAAATGATTAACACAAACAATATCAACATGTTTTTAGTTCCAACTTCTAATATAACATGATGTATTTCAAAAGTTAAAATCTAAACTGAATCAAGTATTGGTTAAAGCTGTATTAATTTAACTTTATATCAAATGACAAATGCAAGCTTTTATTTATTATATATGTTTTTTATTGTTTTTTTTTACAAGCAAAGTAGAGATATATTAATCTAGAACAAAAACAGCCAATAGATTACAGAAATGTCAAACTTCAAATGATCTTCGAGGAAGAAATCTAAAATACAAAAAATTAAACTAATCATGCACCATAGATTGAGCTTTTACGAATATATTTTCACTCTTCACATTGAACTTCTCATCCATTTTTGAATCACATATCAACTTAATCTCCCATATAATTGTAATGCAAATCCCATGAAATTTTTTGTCTAACCATATATGACTTAATTAATCCCATCATTATTTTCTTGATAGGGATATAACCAATCCCCCATCAAGCAAATCTTAGATCCTAGCAACTAAAGTATTCCCTCAAAAAAAAAAAAAAGTTTTTACTTCCAAAAATAATGATCAGTAGATTCTTCCCAGCTTCACAAATAGGACACAAAGATGATACAATTGGCAAACTCTGTTTTTTTTTCTTTAACAACAGATGTTAGTATTTAGTTATTAACACCAATGTTAGACACCTTAAGGGTGAGGACCAAACCCCACACCTCCACCCAATGAGAATCGCCCTTGGTAAGGCTCGAACTCAATACCTCAACCAAGAGGAACCCCTCCCACCTTTGGTGGTGACCATTTGATCTATGTCAAGTGGTTGGCAAACTCTATTTTTTAATGAGTATTTTCTCAAGCATTACCCACAAATAGGACACCCAATTGTTGGAGTTTCTGAATCAAAAAAGTAAATAACTAATAATCAATCATTAATCAAATAGGATAACGTACCAACCTTGAAAAAATGAAAACACCATTTGAATCCAACTTCCAACTCCATTAATCTGGACCACAGCCCGAAAGATTTTCAAAGGAAAACAAATTGGTAAGTTGTTCTAACTCAGCAACCCCTCCCTCTTGGATTTGATCTCCAACTTCAGTTATGCTACAACCTTCTAATACAATCTAACCTACCATTTACATAGCAATCTTTTTTCTCTTTCCAAATGCAAGAAATCTTAGAAACATAGTGTTAAAATTCACCGGCGTTTATCTAATGTTTTAACTAGAGGCTTGTTAGTATTTGAACATGAACCAATCTTTTTATAACATGAGACAGAGAAAGGAACTCCCAATCTATCCATTTCACTCGAGACTTTTTGTTATTGGCTTATGGCACCCCAAACTCCTTTATTATCAATGTTTTTCGACTCTCATTCAAACGGTTTTGATCCAAATTAGTTTAATAAACTAATACCAAGTTACCGTTGATTTATACCATAAATTTATCAAATAAATTGCATAATGGATTTATAGTAAAATTAGTAATTAGAACAGTGGTGATCTATAGTAATATTAGTAATTGAAGCAAGTGATAAAGAGTTGCACAAAGGTAGAGAAAATGTGTTGAGAGGGAGGGAGATAAGAATTGAAGTATCATGGAATTGGGAGGGGTAGCACGGTACAAGTGGCCAAAGCGGTTGGTGGTGAAGAAAGTACTCTTTCGGTACTAACCAACCAATATTGTGAAATTCAAAGCCAAACACAACCTTACCAATTCCATCAAAACATTATCCACGCTACCAATCACCACCAATTATGGAATAATATGTATCTATCTACACATACAATGGTCTATACTCGCTCTTCCTTTTTCTTTTTCTCATATATATATTGTCTAGCTCAATAACTTATTACTTTTTATTTTTTATATACTCTTTTATTTATATTTGTTGTCCATAATACTATTAAAGTTTCATTAAAACCGAGTAAGTTTGTCTACTATAATTTCTCAAGATAATTTATGCCATAAAAAATCCGCATATGCAAATTCGTGCCCTATTTCTTATAGAAGGTTTAAAAATGTTAAGAATCGATATTCAAATCTTGTTGAGTGAGATATCCAGTTGAGCCCCGTATTTTAAGGTAAAGTGACAGTCTATTTAATCGTCAAGTGGCATGTAATTTCTATCTTAACATAATAGATGGAGATAGATTTGTTTGGTAAGCTTCAAGAAGCAACAAGTATGTGTTTGGGCGTGGCAGATAACATAAATGTTGATGAGTGTTTTTGGTTAATGTGTTTCGAAGAAATTGATACGAGCCAAAGTATGTAATTATTCAAGACAGACTCCCTATCATTTACAACCATGCATGATTCATTTGTGTTAAGTAGTAAGATGATATAACTAATAATACAATGGTTAGTTGTACTAAATATAACTTGTTTGGTAGGGGCCGAGATCAAGAATGCATATTGAAAACGTACAGAGATTACCCGGTTATATTAAATTCATTATGAAATGAAGGAAATCAGTACAACAAGATCGATGTGATTGCCATCAAGAGTATCTAAATAATAATAATAATAAAAGCATATATATACATATATATATATACCTTAAAGAAGAATCGAAGGGAATTGCAATTGCAAGTCTTCTCTTTGATTTCTTTCTAGATATACATACATAGACACGTACTGATTAATGTATGAAGTCGGATGCAGCATCACCAACAGCAAGCTTTGCAACGTGCGCGCTAGCTGCATAAGATGACAATATATTAAACTTGGAGTAGTATATATGTCGACAATCACATAATTCAAATTGGCCGGTTACAAGTTGGCATTAAATTAGCCAATTTTCAGGTTGTTGAGAGGCAGCCACAGCCACAGGGACTTTTAATTATATTGATGCTCCAGCTTCACACATACACAACGCAAACGCAGCACCTTTGCACCCTCTTTGGTAGAATACTAGCTAGCTAGCTAGTATTCTTTAATATTAATGATACAAATCAAGTTTAAATAATAAAAAAATGGTCCAAACTATCAATTTGGAAAGCTAATCCATCCAGTTTAGTTATGAAAAAATCTCAAACCAAGTTTACTAATTTGGTCATGATAGCACCTCAAATTTCAAACCACAAGAAAGTATGACATATTAATTACCATGCATGCATTATCTATTATTATTAATACCGTTGTTATTATTATTATTATTGTGATTGTTTATCTTTATCATACCATAAATGCTACTTCATTTTTAGAAGCAATATAATGAACTTAAATGTTATTAATGACCATCTTTTCCGTCTAAATAACTTCTAATTAAAGCTAATTATAATAACAATTTTGGATGTCATAAATATTAAAAACTAGTGTAATACCCGCGGCGCACAGGACACGATTAATTTAAAAAAAAACCTTTAATACGACATGCAATCTTTCTTTTTTCCCCCAATTATAACCTCTTGTTGATGTTCAGGGTCAATTAAGTCCGATATCATATTTGATTGTCAACCCAAAGACCTTATCCACGCCTGTTGTTGGCAATCGAGAATGACTATGTCATCACCGAGACCCGCCTAACCCACATCTTTAAAAGGGTGTTCACAATGTACAATTTCACAACATATATCTGCACATTTGATAGGTATTCCTACATCAAAAAGTGTTGACAAAATTGTCTAAAACATAGAAATAATTAAGCTTAGGAACTACTTGCATGCTATCCAAAGTTCTTAAATCAACCTATCAATTCTAAGGAACATTAAATTTGAAGCATTTAAAAAGAAACAATCAAGGAAATAAACTATGAAGTGTGATGCACAAACCTCGACACTTGCAAGTTCTTTTAGTTTTTCTCAAGCTTTTGAGGTGCTTCACTACACCTCTCGGTAGCACCTGCAGTTGATCTAAATAACTGATATTTTATGTCAATAAACAAAAATCTGTACCTTTATGCAACATTGGGATTTGGTTCAAATCCCTGAAAGCACTCTACCATCCTTTCATCATCTGTTGTGGCAACTACAACAAGGACCCCATTTACTTTAGTTATTTAAAGTTAAGTATCACTTGGTTTCTTGCATGGAAACTACCAAGAATATTCTAACATTGTTACATGATTTACATTATTATGTGATGGCCAAAAAAAACAATTAAGCATAACTATCTGCAAGTTGATGAATCCAGACACAATAGTTGCTTAGACTTGTTATTTTTATTTTCTATAGAGGTGGAAAGAGAAAGCAACAATATTTTCCGCTAGGAATGCAATTCAAACAAAAACATTCAAACAAAAACACAACAGTCATTAGTGTCAACCAGATGTGATAATTAGAGCATTTGCTTCAATTGAGAAAGAATAAATGAAAAGGTTAAGTACTTCTAAATATAGATATAGAAGATTTTATAAAATCTCATGGCATTAGTACTGACAGTGAGTTCTTCAGAATAAAATTACAATAAACTATTAGATCTGCACCAAACATCCCAATAGTCCAAAGACTACATGTTGTCCTCCATAAATATAAACCATAAAATATCCATGCACCTTTTTTTTTTTTTTTTTTTTTTTTGTGATTGTAGTAGTAGATGTTAAGAGTTGCAAGCATTGAGACTAAATATCTTAAATCTTAATCCTACTTTCATGAAAGAAAATTTCTCAGATTGACAAATTTACAAATTTCATAACCTTAACTCGAGGATAAGATACAAATACTTTTAAGCGATTGGAATTCAAAATAACAAAATCATATTTCACAATATCCAGATACTTTCAAGTCACTTTGATAAGAAGAACCACAAACATGAAGATGCATGCCAATTGTTAGAACCATCACAAGGCATGTAAAGCATGAAGTATTGCATATGTTAGCATTCTTATAGCAATAAGAATCACTGGAATTAGTAACAATAGACCAATCATGTAAACTACAACTAATCAATTTTGAATTTAGTTTTTCCAAGTCAGATGCAATCAAGTTTTATTGTAATAGATTGCTTTCTTTGGCTAAACCAACATAAAATTCAAGCAGTATTCCTAACTGCCTTATCATTATCATTTTCAATTTCGACATCGTTATGGTTCACATAACCTTTCGGTGTTTTTCTTTAAGTTTAGTAACCCTTGTCGTATAAGATTACTTTTTCATATAATGCATCAGGGAAAATATGACCCATTAGACAACATGAACAAAAAAGCAAATTTAACATAGAAAACAAATACACATAAGTAAATCTATCATATGGAAATTTAACAAAAAAAAAAAAAAAAACAATTTAACGAAAGAGCAAATTTAACTCATATGCAATTAAGTATAATGTGATAGACTTTCATTTATAATCATCTCCTTGTGATTAGCTACAATGGCTTCATACCAAAGACGAACCTATGGAGTGTATTAAATTTATTTAGCTACAATTGAGATGATTGCATATGTGATTAGCTACAGTGGCTTCATACCAAAGACGAACCTATGGAGTGTATTACATTTATTTTGCACATTTGTAGGTAACAGTATTAATAAATTTGCCAACACCCAACACAAGTAGATTCATAAGAATATAAAATCATATTGGAACTTGAAATGTTATCCCTTACCAGATGCAGATCGTTTTCCTTTGATGTTACCACCAAATCCTGAATTGCAAAATAGTAAATAGTGAGATAGCTAGTTCATGCAAATCAACATGTATATAAGAAAATCATAGAATTCATTGTTAATAAACAAACTTTAAGAGGTGTTTAATCGACCTCGAGTGAAGACATAAGCCTAGTTAAGTACCTGAAAAGAGACATGAAGGAAAACATATAACCAATCAGACAACATCAAACAAAGCAACAATTAAACGAAAACACCCCATAGATCATTTTCCATATCTAATGTATAAAATGAAATCCCCTTCTGCTTTCCTATCGATTTTGAGGATTTAATTTAAATAAAAAAAGCATATAGAAGTTTCAACAATTCATCTATGGCAAAATTGAAGAGAAATTAAATCTACCCGGTCCTTTTAAAATTTATAGTAATTTAAAGCAAAACCAAACCTCAACGTATATCTGCCAAAACCTAATTCAACATTTTAATTCTCATATAATAACCATAAATTCATTAAAAACCTAACAAAAAACCAGAATTCAGATATGGTCTTTGTAGATATTGAAATCACATGTTCTGGTCATGTGTAAACATCGAATACATCAGGAATCCTTGCCTCACCTGAACAATCGAAATGTCAAATAATGTGTAAATGTTTTTTGAAGTAGAGTTAAAATTCGAAAGTGCAGCAAACATTATCTGAAATGGCACAAAGAAACAACCTGAAATAGATCAACAATAAGGGATGGATTTCCCTCTTCGAACCTAAACACAAACTTCTGAACGATTTACATTTATTCGTTAATTTAAGGTTGTTCCCTTTTGGAAACACGTTCATTTCGAGATATGTGGTGCAGCGGCAATAGAGCAGGGGATGGAGAGCAGCGATGGAGGAAACAATATTGAGGGTTCTTAGAAAGCACCAAGAGGGAGGCTGACGGCGTGCATCTTTGTTGAGGGTAGATTTAAATTAAAATTAAATTGTAATAAATGACATGGAGATTTAGGAAAATGACAAGTGGCAAATTAAAGAAAACATCACAAATTAATATTACAATCAATTTGTAAGAAAATCAATCTACCCTATTAAACTGATTGAAATCCAAAAAAATTTCTTGTACGAAAATCAAACTCGAAAGGATAACAAAGAATTCAGAATTCTCACTTCTACAGAAAATCTGAGCTCTTGAATGCATTAGTTCATCTGAGTGTGCACTGGTCGCAAATTTGTATTTCTTTTCGTCCAAGCACACAAAAACCAATAAATCACTAATAATTAAGTTTTGGTTTTGATACACAAATTAGGGGTTTGGGTTTTAATTGGCTTGGAATACAAAGAAACTAACCTGTAAGTTTGGTGACATGTTGGCTGCTTGTCTTGAACATGAAAAAGAAAACTATGACTTTATTAGATTACATGTTGCAAGAGATCCTCTTCATAACTCAGACATCTGGAAACAACTATTCCTAACATGCTTAATTTCTTAGTAATTTCTTTCATAATTCAAATAAAGATTTTGAATGTTTCTACACATGGATGCTATTGCCATTAATGAACAGGAATAGAAAATATTCAGCTAAAGGCTGACATTCACTGTCCCTAACATATAAAGATCTTATAAGAAATAAATCCCAATTTCTATTCAATAAGATTGGGAAAAAAAAACTCACTGAAATCATCGACCAATATTAGAATTATATGCTTTAGAGCGAAGTGGACCATCAAAACAACATGTTGCAAATTTGTAGGAAAAAACAGTGGTATATGAGCATTCTTCACCATCTCTCTATGTTCAACCCCAGTGCTTTTATTAAGTGTATCTTTCATATTTCTACATCTACTATAAAGGTGATAAAGTCAAAAATTAGTACGGGAAGATCTACAATCTTTATATATACAGATAGATAGATAGATAGATAGATAGAAGATGGGACAGAGCGAGTCATTTAAGGGGAGAGCCATCGGAGCCGATGAGAGGATCTCGGAACGTACAAAGGAGATAAAGGGTTTGAGTGATCAAACCCAGAGACAGAGTGATTGATGGCTAGCCATGATAACTTTAAGTGGCCATAAGCAGGGATGTGCAATAGAATATGTAGTTATGTTTAATTAAAAATATGAAAAATATAGAACTAACAAAGGAAATACTACCTTTTAGTATTTCATGATCTGCAGACTTGAAGATTTTTCTTTTTTCCGGAATGTAAAGTATCATCATCACCACTAATTAGTGAGGAATTCGAAAAATAAAGGAAAACTACTAACAATTTATATATAATAATGCTTACCCTTTTCACGAGGTGGAGAGTCTCCATACATATCATCAACTCACTCTATAACATTCATTGATATCAATACAAACATATAGCCTAACCAGTGATAAAATAAAGCATAAAGATGAACATACCTTTGGAGCTTCCAAGTCACCAGTTTGGAGGTCCTCTCAACACCAAAAGTTCCATTGTGCAAAAGAAATCTACCTAAAGAAAAAAGATCTACATTGTTAGTATCAGACCCTCCTCACTACCATCAGAAGTCCCTGAATGAACTTTAGTTGCTGCTACAAATGTAGGCTCTTCCACAATTGTTTTTAATAAAAGGATCTTCCACATTAACTTTAACTACACAATCATGTCAAATGATTATGCTCAACTAAATGCAGAGAAAAAGAAAATAAATAATTAACCCCCCTCCCCCACCAAAACAAAATCAACCACACAAGCATCTTACGAGTATTCTCCAATATAGGTTCTTGTTAGTGCTGTTGCAAGGGCTTACTAATGTTTTTTTAGTGAATGGCTTGTCTATGCCTTCTACTCGCCATGTGTATCCTCTCATGATCCTTTTTATGCATATTCCTCAACTTTCAAGACACTCTTTTCTTGAAGAAAGATAATATTGTTTTATTTCTGAGACTACTAACATAAACTCTAATAAAGAGATTTCTATCAAAAAAAAATCATGACATAATACACAAGGATAGAAATTTCAAGCTACAAAACTTAACTCTAATAAAGACATTTGAATGCATAATTGAAGATAGAAGAAAATTTTAAACATATGAGAGCGGAATATCTAACCTGAGCAGCTTAGCTATATGAAATGAACAAAACCTTATTTGGTGGAACGCTTCATAAACAACGCCATTTCAGCATGCTTTGAATCATAAAGTGGCCATCATACAACATATATCTTTAAGGCCGGACTCGATAGTGCCCATGTTATAATCAACATAATTTGTTAAGAGAACAAAACTTATTCATAAGTTTGACTTTTATGGACTAACGTCTATTGAGGGATGCAAAAAAAAAAAATCATTTCCTTTCTATAAAGCAAAATTTGATTTCTAAATTTTGTTATTTTAAGATAACAAAGTACCAAATTAACTACTTGTGAAGAATTATTATCGTCCTTCAACTCTCTTGCATTTTAGGCACCATCCTTACTTCATACCACACATTCATTGTTAGATGAACATCAACAACATACTTCTAAAAAGTATAACTTATCAACTCAGTTATTCAGACTAAGTATGCAAACACAATTTAAAATTGTAAGCTCATAATATGAATTATGGGCATAGCATGCATCATCGCATCACTTGGTAGTTGGTACTTACTTTTATTTAGCATAAACTTTATTGTATATGAAAACGATTATCTCGTTTGTTTTATATGAACACACTTGAATTTCATTCGCTGTTGTATATCATTTAACATACAATCACACATACCCTAATAAAGTTACATATCAATTTATTTCATTATTGAAAACATTAAATTTTACTTCGAGCAATTATGATGCATGATAAGGTAAACAAATTGTAAGAATTATTAGTGAATTGTGAGGTCATAAGAAACTTACATTGGTATGAAATATGTCAGATACAAGTTAATTCAGAGATTTTGTCAACAAACCTATTTAGTTGTTCATCAATTACGATATAAGCAAACAATACAAAACAACATTGCAAATCTAAGTATTACAAGAAACAGAACAAACACAGAAACAAAAAACCCAAATTTGAATAAAGATGATTATGATACCGCCATCTTCACAAAGAAATAACATAAGTTACACAATAGAGCACAAAACTGACAAAGGTCAGTCAAAATTTGACACCGGATTCAAATAAAAATAACAGCCAAGCATTATTAAAAACAACTTTAAAGACTAAATAATTCAACCAATGACACAGCGATACGTCTGTGTATAAATTTAGGGTATGTAATATTCCCAGATCCTTGAACTTCTAGGGACAAAAATGAAATAATGACATGAAAGTTCACAATGAAGTGGTGAATCCTACGATGAAATTCTAAAAATTTATAAGATACAACTATCTATAAGAAAATACCAACTAAATTATGCACGAAAACATAACAATGATCCATATTGTCTGAAATGATAAAATAATAGTAAATGAACAACAAATCTATAATTTGTTTCTATATAATAGTCAAATCTGATTGAGAAATTAAGAGTTCAGCAACATGTATCATGTATGCCTTTTCAAAATTAAAACTAACAGATTTGCAGCAAAAGAGTGAGAGAATGAAACCTAAATGTCATGCTCAAGGCAGTAAAGTTCCCAGCATGCGTTTCCGACATAAATATAGGCCTGATCGATGTGGATCAACATGCAGTCTCCCATTTTGCTGGAGATTAGATTTGAGAAGAATCAAGAAATTGGAAAGTAAAACAAAGCCAAAAAATCAAAAGGCGTTTTTGAAGACTCCTTGAGATGCAAATGTATGTTCTTGAGAATTAGAGTTACACAAATCGCTAAATTAACAATGTATGCAACTCACCAATCTGCATGTGTGGAGAATGCTATGGATTCGAGCTCCATTTCCCTCTCGGTACTTAGATCTTCCTCTAAAACGTCTCCCATTCCTCTTTCCTTTGTTCCGCCGACTACATTGATTGGATACCGCTGGGCCTGCCTACGCATAAAGTCTAAGGATTCTCCCATAAACAAATTGACTTATCCCAATAACACGAACCAACAATGAAATTTAAATCAATTTTACAACAAAAGCACCAAACTCAGCTAGATCATTAACTGTTGAGCAGATTGCTGATTTTGCTTGCAATAACGAACACATGACCAAAAGCATAAAAAATGAAACAAACCTATAATTGAATCCCATATGAGTTACTTGAATCTCACAATAGGAAATAAAGAAGGGAACAACCTTATATAAATGGTAGACCTCTGTTGCATAAATCATGTAGTAGGCCCCTAGGAAGTTAAGACAAAAACTTAGTACCCAAGTACTTAACAGAAATCTTGGGTATGTTAATTTTACCACCTAAGAAAACGTGTCAAACTGGATTGCTTTATTAGCACAAAAAGTGATGGACCTAGAGTAAGAGAGCATTACATACAAATCAATCACTAAACTTCTGAATTTGTGTAGATCCAATTATATTTTGCAATTTGTGTTTTAATTTACAACTCTTCCAAACCAAATAATATTACAGACAAACAATATACATCATACTAATAAACAATGTAATAAACTATAATAAAATCACATACACCAATTCTGAGCTTTTCACATTAAAAGAAAGCACTAATCATTGTTTGCAAGAACTAAGTCGTATATATAGGCTTAGTTTAATCAATACATTTTATGCCATGAGCATCATCGTTGTTTGCATTCATAACTTTAGGAGGCTCTAGAATCATAAAAATATTCTCACAAATCATGATAAAAAGTTGACTGGAAAATTAAGAGCATGACAATGTCTTGTACGGTTTGCCTACAAAAAGACATTGTTTTCTCACAAATTAAAGGCGCAGCAGAAGTAAAAACATTCTAATAACATAACAATATAAGTAAACGGTAGCATATTAACATAAAAATGATAATAAACATTATAAAATCATATTAACTAACAATAAAAATGAAAGAGTCGGCTCAAACACCTTTAAACGGGTTGCATGTCATACCTCTGCTAATAGGATGAATCGCCATGAGTCCCACGTCAACAGACCCTCATTTTTTAAGTTACCCTATTAGGAAAGAAAATATATAACATAGTAAAATCATAACTAAAAAAAGCAAATAAGAATCATTTCACATAAAAAAATTGTTAGGTGCATATCATAATGAACATACTAATCTAGCAAATGGTATTTTAGCTATTTATGCACAATCAAACACATAGATTAGACTAAAAGTTATCGAAGACAAATTAAGTGAGTATCCAGACATGCAAATGATTGCATAAAGTACAACGATTGGTAATATACTTCTGCACTGCTACATCCAATTTAATAGAAGTTGAACAACCGCAAAAAAAAACATTTATGGCTACTATCATATATAATTGATAGTTGATGGGGCTATGTTAAATCACAATGAAATGATAACGGTGAACACAAACTCATCATAAAACTAATTAAACTAATAAGGTCATATGGTGCTTCTGGTTTTCCATGTCTCCGTTAAGGAATATGAAGATTTTTACAAAACATAGTAAATAAATTGGAAATAAGAAAATTTTGTATCTGGTTATCAATCTAGTACATATATGCAAACATAAATAAAGATAATGTTGTATCTGTTTACTTGCTTGACGCAAAGTTATATTGGAAAAATAAACCAAATGGAAGAAAAAATAAAACAGAAATAGAATTAAAACGTAAGGGTAAAGATGGAATCAACTGGTTCATAAACATGAGTGTATGTGTGTATATTGAGAGAAAGAGAATTAACCTTTGAGATGCAGAGGTGCTCATTAATAGGGTTGTATAAAACTATCAATTGCGTCCTCAAACCCCTAGAAATGGAGTTTTTGTACAGTCAATTCAAAATCATATTGCACCAAACGAACTCGTAAGAACCTAAACTAACTGAATAAATCCAGAAGTTTTGATGTATAAAATCGAATGTCAACAGAAATTCAAATAATTTGGAAAGTGATAAGTGAAACCATTCAAACATGGTGAGTAAGAAGTGTGTAAGCACACAAAATTTCTATCGTTTCCTTCCGTCCCGTCACTATTGGAGCATTTGTAATAATCACAGTTCCACAAAAACAAGAGAATGAATTACCTGAAACTTTTCTGGCGACCATTTGAAGTATCCTAAAGGAGCTTCCCAATCGTAAGAAACTGTTTGACGTTTGTTGATAGAAGTAAGCATTTGAGATCGCACTAATGCTATTGAGAGCGGAAGACGTTAGTCCTAATGGAACAAAAAGAATAGTAAAAGCAGCAGATTAAGAAAAGGATGAAAAAGAAGCATCACTCAAGCATAAACGATGATGATTAGAGAGGTTATCGCTCATCGTGTTTAGCGGGCCGGAAAGGAAACATCATTTTTCATCATCGAGTGTGATGTTTATGAGGTAGTTTTTTCAACTATTCTGCACGACCCCAAGATATACGGAGGGGTAGATGATAATGGGGCATAGTTTGCGCAGTTGAAGCATGCTTAAAAATGTTGTACATTAGGCTTTACCAGAAGTAAAACAATTAACACGGTCTAGATTAATTGTTGCAAGATCCAATGGCCCATATTGAAGGAGAGAATCACACTCTCTCTCCTTGTTGGGTAATATATAGGGGGAATTTCAACATATCTAATTTGATGTTAATTTTTTTAATTTTAAGTTTATATAGTTTTGAGGAAAAGATATATTTATTAAAGTTATACGTGTAATATACGGATTAATAAACTAGTAAGATTATAAGCTTGTAACATAGACTCATGAATATATTTTAACAGCATGTCACCTAAAACTCCTCTTTGCACCAACAACCCCTTTCCCTTCAACCATCAAGTTGTCAAATTTGGTCTCTTTTCTAGGATCCTTGCAAAACAAACTATTTGAGTGAACATTATTCCCCACAGATTGACCAATAAAAAACAGGTACCCAAATTAATTTGAGGGGCTGGTTTGACCATCAATAACTTGGCCGGCTAGTTTCAATTTTTCTAAACCATCACCATTGGTTTGGCATGCGTGGTGCGCCTTGTGATTTGAGGGTCCAAACATGCCTTTTAAGTTTTAAACCACAACAAACTACGCGTTACTAAAAAACTTGGAATATAAAAAGTTATTAATTAATTTTTTTGTTAGACCCTTGACAATGTTTGGTTATTAATCACAAAGTGAAAATAAAAGCTAGCTAGTATTCTTTAATATTAATGATACAAATCAAGTTTAAATGATAAAAAATGGTCCAAACTATCAAACAGTTTAAATGGTTTGGAAAACTAATCCATCCAGTTTAGTTATGAAAAAATCTCAAACCAAGTTTACTAATTTGGTCATGATAGCACCTCTAATTTCAAACCACAAGAAAGTATGACATATTAATTACCATGCATGCATTATCTATTATTATTATTACTGTTATTATTATTATTGTGATTGTTTATCATAGCATAAATGCTACTTCATTTTTAGAAGCAATATAATGAACTTAAATATTATTAATGACCATCTTTTCCGTCTAAATAACTTCTAATTTAATTATAATAACAATTTTGGATGTCATAAATATTAGAAATTTCAACATATCTAATTTAATGTTAATTTTTTTAATTTTAAGTTTATATAGTTTTGAGGGAAAAAAATATTTATTAAAGTTATACGTGTAATACACAGATTAATAAACTAGTAGGATTATAAGTGTGTAACATAGACTCAGAAATATATTTTAACAGCATGTCACCTAAAAATAGAAATGAACTGAAAGGTGCATAGTGTAAAAGTATAGTTTGTCCATTTCTTTTGTGTGATATTACTGTGTCTGTGATCGTCAATCTTAACATTACATATGGGAAAATATAAGAAAAGAAAGTGATAAGGTGAGTGTAGAACGGGGTCGCACCTCATGTGTTAAAGTGCTTCCACATGAGTTAGGTTGACAGATGGTAACATTTGAAATTGCACTGCATGCAGTAAGGATCAAGACAGCTCTAGACACTGCTTGTTGTGTAAACGTTATAATCTTCATGTTAACAACCTACAACGACCAAAAAGAAGTGCATTATGCTTTTAAAAACTGATCAATATCCTATGGTCCAACAAGGATCGAATTCAAGAAAGCAGAACAAATAATTATAGTAATTGTCAAGTAAAAATTTTGTCTAATAGTAATTGAATGGATGCTAGACAAAACTCTCTAAACATTGACTATGATCAAATTGAGTGTAAAATTGACACGACAGAGTATGCTACTTGCTCACCATACATATCATGAAAATAAAATAAAAAGTAAAATGTATGAATGCAAAATCTAAATTCCCATGTAGTACACAAGGAACATATTTTGACATTAGCAATCACTTGGGTATATATCTATGTATACACAAGTATATAACTGGGGCAATTAAAGTTTTTTATCTTCTGCAGCAAACTATTTGGTTTTTGTTTATGTGTAATCAAAATTATGAAATATAAGGAGGCTCCAGGCAATGACCATGGGTATAGGTAAATTGCCAGATCATATAATGATTCAATACTAGTTTTCCAGTGCGATAAAAAATTTTGTTTTTTTTTTAAACTTATATTTACACTAGAAAAAAGAATTTCAGGGAATGTATGACTTCCATCCATCTCATTGTAGGTCTCTGACCATTACAGACGACCCATACATCAAAGTTATTGGGTTCATTTCGATATAGACAAAGGCCACTCCTGGGTTAAAATTCCGAAATACCCCTGTTAAAATCTTGTAAATTACACAAATATTTGTATCATTATGTGGAATATATAATGCTGATATGACATTAGTTGTTGTTAGGTTGTAATTGTATTACGTTATGATAATTAAGGAAAGGGTGGTTGTTTAAAATCGAATTATCAAAATAAATGTGAAAGAAAATTGAATTACCTGGACTTCCAAAATCCAACTTTTGTATTTTCTTGATGGAACCCTGACTGTGTTTCCAACCGGCTATAGGAATCGATGCCGAATTTGGCATTGGAGACAAAGCCAACCGTCGGGTCTACCCTTCTTTTTCTTGAAACCATATACTCTAACCACTCGTTGTCCTGCCGCCGTTGATTCTCCGATATTTTCTTCCTGACCTGTCATCGACGGTAACGCCACAACTCCTGAATCACGACTCTCCTCTGTACCCTCCATCATTTTCAGAACCCAAGAATCCAAGATCCTTAAACCAATTTTTAGGGGAAAACAATGAATGTAAGATAAATAAAGTATAAACTCCTTCCATATACAGTTTCGTAAATATAAAAATGCAATCATATATGAATGTAAGATAAATAAAGTATAAACTCCTTCTATAATTTGATAGTCAGAACTTGTATGATTGAAAAAACAACTGAGACGAGAATTACACTTCTTTGATTATGATTTTGGATGCAGCGGAGCATGCGCGAAACATCAATTTATGAAAAACGACCACTTTTTATGAAAAAAAAAATTGCAAGTGTTTCAAGAAAAAGAAAACAAGTTCAAGAAAAGAAAAGAAAAGAAACTGGTTCTGCAAGAAAAGAAGGTAAGAAAAAATAAAGCAGGAAAATACAACTAATTAATTTGGGGATTTAATGTTAGGGTTAAACATGTAACGCGATATTTTCCACTTTTATCAATCTATGTAATAAAACGTCTTTAGCACAATTTATACAATAATGTTTGAACATATTATAATAAATACAATAACGTTTTTTATTTTTTATGGATCAATGCAATGAAATTATATTTAACATGATTTATTTAATAATATTTGAACTTATTAAACAAACATGCAACATAATTTACCTATTTATTTGGTCATCCATTGATTTATAACCCACCATTAAAGAAAACTAGTTGGACACATCTATACCTATAAAAAATCATATCACTAAATTCAATTCTTTTATATAATAAGAGTTATGTTATAAAATTATCACTTGTTTCTATTATTCTATTATAATTATTTTCATAAAAAAAGTTTTATGGTAATCTTTGTCTTAGAGGGTGTTTGGATTTGTGTTTGAAAAAGTGCTGCAACGTTTTGGAAACTAATAATCAGATAATTGCTGTAATAAAAAGTGCTGCGGAAATGTACCGTTTGGTTTAGCTTCTGCTGTTTGATATCATAATTATCAAATAATCAGTTTTTAAAGTGTTTGGATTTGCGTTTTTACTTGGAAAATGGCCAAATAATCACTTATTAAGCAAATAAGCTACAATTTTTAACTTATGAAAAAGTGTGGTAGGACAAACGCTAAACGCAAATGATCACTTATTAACGTGTGCAATCCAAACACGTTAAACCAATTATTTGCGTTATTGTAACGTAATAAGCTAATAATCACGTTTATAACGCAAAACCAAACACCCTTTTATTCCGACTGGGGATAGTAGTGACTTAAATAGAAATTACCACTAGTTAATCGTTGATAATATAGAAGTTGAAAATACCAATTTAATATAAAGTTAATTGATCTACACTATAATATTTACTTTTTATTGAGACGATATAGTTTACCTGATTTAGGTCTTTATTATTATCTCTTGAACAAAATCATTATTCATTGTAAAGCTTATCATTCAACAAAAAATTGTTATTTCTTTACCTTATCGTTCATCATAAGTTACTCAATTCATACATTTATAGCTAATAATGTTAGTCATTATTACATTCTCATCATATCAATTATCTAATTTTTTAAAATTTCTCGTCAATATGTTTTTCTTACAATTGAACTCCTTCGGCCTGCTGCTGAGTTACATACACATACAATGGTGTTCAAAAATATCCGAATCTGAGAGTCTGATATGAAAATCCGAATTCGGATGTAGATTTTGCGTTATCTCGGATTTTCTGTTTCCATATTTTTTTGAAATTTATTTGACTAAGCATAGTTATATTTTTTGATTTTATGTTTATAATGTAGATTTAATTTATTTATAACTCGTTAAATGCATTTTAATATATTGTGACATGTTTTTTTATTGTTTTAAGTTTAAAAAGTATAAAATATTTCGTTTGTGACTTAATGACTTTTTTTATACGTTAAGAGGTATACTATTTGTTTTGTATATTTGAATTCATTTTATAATTTAAAGTTTTAATAAAGAAAATTAAATTTTTGGATAATCCAAAATTTTACATATCCGCTAATCAGAATATCCAAAAATCGGATATGGATCAGATAATAAATTTCATGTATTTGATTTTCGGATTATTTAAAAATCGGATAAATGTGAAAATGAACACCCTCCCTCAAAGGCATAAGGCTCAAACAATGGCAGGTTCATTAAAGTTCTTTTTCATATTTTCTTAACAAGCTAAGAAGTTGTTCATTAGTGATTACCAATTCATTTGTTTTGGGTTGCTAAACTTGTGGGGATGTGGCCCGTTCAAGTTTCAAAGAATCATTGCTAAGCTAATTATGTTTATGTTGCTTCCTTCATTTCGGTTTTGTCGGCTTAGCAAGACACCTTCTGCCGAACGAAGCCATTAAAATCCAAGTATTAAAAGTATGCTTCTGAGTTTGTATCTCAGTATGTAGAGAAGAGATATATGTTTGTTTTAAGTAGGGGTGGGGTGGAGCTTGAATGTCCAATAGCTTTAAATTCTCATGGTTTTGGTTGGGTTTTTTGTTAATATTTGATGAGTGGGCTAGTGTTTCGTGGGTTGGTGATTTATATAGACTGGGCTAGTGTTTTCTTGTGGATTGATTTGTAAAGATTGGATGGACTTATGGACATTCAAGTGACACGATAACAATTTGCTTTTTAAAATGTACCAATATAATACATGTATTTTTTAGGGTTAATATTGAAAAAACCCCCACAAACTTTCATGCAATTATCGATTAAGTCACTGAACTTTTTTTCCGAGTATTTAAGTCCCCAAACAAAGTTTGTCTTATTCAAAACTATATATTTTTAACCTGTTACCTGCTTAACAGGTAAAACAAATAATTCCTCGAATAGTTTCTTATTAAAAAAACCAACTTTATTTACCAATTTTAACGATTAAGTCACTTGACTTTCTTTTTTCTTGTTTTGGTCACTGTACCGTTTGCCGGTTATGTAACAACCCAATTATTTAAATGAGTAATTAATGTTATTGTATTAAAATACGATACGGAATATTAATTAAGTCCAAAACATATGAATGAATGTTGGTGTACGAATTTTTACGATATAAGTCTTGAATATGTAGAAAGGACTTTAAAAGAAATGCAAATAATTCCAAGGTAGAAATGGTAAATGTATGAAAGATGTGGGTTGGAAAGGAAAAAGAAGGAGAAACCTCCTTTTTCTTGCTTTATACATACGCAGGGAACACACACCCATATGTGTGTGTTCACCTTTTTACCAAAACTCCAAAATAGAGAGAAAAGAGAAGAAGAAGAAGAAATCAGATTTGTGGAAGCTTTTTGGTTATTTTGAAAGATCCAAGAGGTAACCTCATTTATTTATATAAATCTCTTGCTTGTTGTTCTCCTCTCCATCTTCGTTTGAAGAAGATGAGAAACCCAAATGGGTTTTTATGAATATTATGGAGAAATCGTTAGATCTTGAAGTATGATAGTGAAACATAGTAAGAATCATCATTTTAAACATAATATGCAAGTTTTATGAAGTTTGATGGGTTTTAGCTCAAAAACCCGAAAATGGAGTTTATGAACTCTCATGGATTTAAAAAGGAATGAAATAGTGTTCTTGATGTTAAAATGAGTTTAGAAAGGTATATATATGTTTGGGAATGATTCCAAACCGTTTATAATAAATGTGAGAAGTTTTGGTGGTTTTGAGCATTAAATCCGTAAGGCAGAATGGCAGACCTGCACTCGAACTCGGCGAGTTCCCTTGATGAACTCGGCGAGTTGGTCTGAAATTTTGAAAGAAAAAGTTCTAAGTTAAAAGATTCGGATATAGTGGGATCCGAATTTCGGATGGGTTAGTCCGAAATTCGGATGTGGCTAGAACCGAGTTCGGACCTTATTTCGGTTGGGAGGAATCCGAAATCCGGATGGTCCTTGACCCGAGTTCGGATGACTTGAAACCCGGCTGGTCCCTGATCCGGATTCGGATGGGAACTCGGCGAGTTCCTTATGAACTCGGCGAGTTGAGCCCAGTTCCGCCCATAAATTGTAATTTTAATTAGTCTTGAGGATCGTTTGCCATAATAACTCATGTCACCAATTTTGAAGGATAATTGGCCCAAAATAATTATGTAGGTCGATGCCAAAAAAAAAAATAATTGGGTCTTACGACTAATATGTTCGGATCAAAGCTGAGAAATTGTAAGCGGTGAGACTTATAAATATTATATTATGAACCTACTTGTAGGGGTTTTGACGGGTTAAGTCGCTTGAAGACTATCACTCTTACCTTGACGATTATAACTCGGTTTTGAGGCCGAGAGCGTATTTTGTATCACTGTGAGTTCTAGTATTAACGTATTTGCATGCATATCATGAATTGTATGTTACTGCTTTCGTATCATTATTGTCATTTTCATGCTTTGCCATCACATACATCATAATTATTGTTTATCACTCGGTTGATAAGTTGTTGATCGTTCATTTGACCTCTCCGCCGAGACGGTAAGCCTGAGTGTGATAACCCAGCGGAATCATAATGGTAAGCCTGAGTGTGGTAACCATTATTGCCTGTAAAACGATAAGCCTGTGGTGGTAATCGTATGGCATCATTGTAAACTGCATACCGATAAGCCTGTGGTGTGGTAATCGAGCAGTAGATTGTAAACCCATTGTACGGTAAGCTTGTGTATGGTAACCGCAATGTGGTAGCTTATAGCCATTAGTTGGCCTCCAAAATTGTTAGTCGAATTCATGGCATTGCATGGCATCATTCATATATCGCATGGTACTTTAATCTAGAATCTCACTAAACAACTTTGTTGTTTACCCGATAGTTGTTATATCTTTTCAGGATCTGTTAAGGGCAAAGGCCCGGCTGGCCCAAGTTGTTAGATATCGTTTGGAGCTCGGATAGGAGCTCAATATTTTGTGGATGATTGGGGCGGGAGTAGCAGACTTCCATTTTTGGACTTACGCGAATTAGTTGCTGTTTATTAATTCGTTTGTAACTAAATTGATAACTTAATCTTGTAACCCCCATTTACATTGCTCCGTGATTTCCGACACTCTGCTGTGTCTTATGCAAAGTGTTTGGAATCACGTTGATGACTTTTAATGTATTGCAAAAGTTTTAAATTGATCGTATTTCCGCAAGTACTCTGTATAAATTAACGTATAATGGTATCGAAATACTCGTATTAGTTGTATGGGTGTTTCAGGTTAGTGACCAGCTAAACAGGTCAAATATACAGTTTTGAATATGACAAAAATTGTCTAAGGACTTAAACACTCAGAAAAAAGTTACAGTGACTTAATCAATAAATTCATGAAAGTTCGTAGGGTTTTTATAATATTAACCCTATTTTTTATATTGTCAACTAGATACCTTTATTTTTTATAGATTGTTATTTTAAAAAATAATTACTATGGTAAAATTCTTTTGACGAGAAAAAAAAAATTCTCATATATTTGCACAATAATCAATATAAATATTAGATATGACAACACGTGTAATCGTGGCGTGTAAGACACTAATTCTATACGACAATAATTTGTAATACACAAACAGGACACGAATTATAAAAGTTGTCTAGATATGAAACACGGATACGAAACGTAAAAAAATCGTGTGACACGTGACACGACGCACATAAAATCGTGTCACACGACAACACGAATTTATACACTAATTTAATCCAAACACATATGTAATTGTAAATCAAAAACATGATAATCCAAGGATCACACAACACATAAAAAGTATTTAAAGCCACTTTTAACGTCCGTAATCGAAGCCGAACTTTTGTCCGAACCATACTCCTTGTTGATATCCAAGTCGACAATTTTATTCATCATATCATCAATGTGAGAGACAAACCCCAACTTTTTCAAATATTTCAAATTAAGTGGATTTCAAATTTTTTTAGAAAATTTTAAACCCTAGTTTATTCATGTCTTATGTATGTTATCATGTAACATAATATTTATACGTGTCTTACACGTGTTTATACAAGTAAATTCATGTTCTAGCTATATAAGACACGAAACACGAATTTGTAAAATTAATATACGAAAAACTCGTGTTCATGTACCAAATTGTTGGGTCTAATAAATATTATTAAAATAGTAAAAAAAAAAATGTCACTTGATTATATTCTCTTTTAATTTGTAATTTAAAAAATGACAAATTAATTTATTAAGAGTACTAATAATATCAAATCAAATTTGATCAGATACAATTTAATCCAATCAATTAAAACATAATTCAATAATTATTTATTTATAAATACAATTAAATCAAATCCAAAATTTTAAAATTATTTTTATATTTTTTTAAATTTTTATTTTTTAAATATTTTTTGAATTAACTCATAATACATATTACATATGTATTAACCTATTAATTAACAAGACAATCAGGTGAGTCGGTGACGTTGTGAACTCGCTAAACGGAAGAAGGTTAAACAGTAGAGTTGAGTTGGTTAGGGTTCCTGACTATCTCTCCTATGGCTGCCCAATCCCTTTCGCTGCTTGTCGTCTCTCCTTCATCTTCTGGCCGTTCCCGGAATTCATGCAACTCTTCCTTCGTTTCCCTCAGAACAATCACTTCGGGGGTCTCGGTTTCTTCCTTTTTTGGACTTCAACTCTCAATTCAGCTGTCGAATCCGGGCCATACAACTTTTGGGCGTTACTCATCTATCATCGCAGCAGTTTCTTCTAGTCCCACTGCTCCGTAAGTCTCTCGTTCTTTCTTTATCAATTGTTGTTAACTTGTGTCGATTCAATCATTCAAATAACAGTTGGAGAGTCAAACGGATGCTTGGAGATTGAAGCGACTTCATAATTCTCGCGGAGAGATTTTTAAATTTAAGTAGACTTTGATACTAATACGAATGCTCTTGTTGTATCTTCAACAGAAGTTACATATAGAATTGTGAATTGAAAAGTAACATGGTTGAGCATAAAAGTCAAGCGATAGTCATACGTTGTGAACAAATGGAGAATGAATTAATGATTTTAGTTGTGCAATTTGACATGGATTTTGCAGGACACCAGAAAAGGCAACTCCTGAAAAATCCGCCAAGTAAGGTTATTAGTGTTTTTTTTTTCTTTTTTCTTTTTAGTTGGTGTCCTGCTTTTAGTACTACGGCATCACCAATTTTCTTGTACCTGACAAAAGGGATGTTCGCTTTGTGAGTGTGTGAAGATGGTCGTTTAGATTCATAAAGTCGTGTGCTATGGGTGAATTGGAAGCTAGGAAGTTGAAGTATATGCATACTGGGACCGAAGCTCTGTTGATGGGCATATTGGTAGAGGGTCAGTCTGATCGTCTCATTATCTCTTCACCTTGGCACATGCATTGCAACTTCCTCTAATTGCTTTTGTATAATCAACTCTGAAATCATTATGGCCGATTACTTGATCACCTAATATATTAATCTTCTGAAACATACTAAGCCATTAGCCATAACTTCTGATAAATTTGTCTGCTAGATGGGTAGCTGGATTTTAATTTTTTTGCTTGGTCAAAATCAAGTATTCCTATGCACAGCCTTTCTGGTTTCTTCTTCCCAAATCGTCACTCTAAAAGTGACAGATATGCAGTTCCTTTGATGCAAGTGCTTAAAATTTTTATCAACTGAGTTGCCAAAAGATGGAACTTTTCAAGTCTTGGAAACAGCCAGTTTTCATTTAGGAGGACGTACTACTTACCCTGGTGGGTTTGGCTGACCCCCAAAAATTTTCTAATAATCTTTGGTGATGCAACTTATCGTGATTTGTGTTTCTTTGAAATATAATTTCTTTTAGATTTTTGTTGCATGCATCATTTAGTGACTTGCTTATAGGATCCTTGGGAGCTTCCCCTGGATACATTCTCCCGAGACCTCCCAGCTTTCTATTTTTATAGGCTTTCTTTAACGGTATCAAAACCATCTGCTGATTTTTACTGCAATATTTCAGGAACTAGTTTGGCTGCAAAGTTATTAAGAGAAAGTGGTGTAACACTTTTCAAAGTGAGAGAAGAAACAGTAAAATTACTTGGAAAATCAGACATGTATATTTTCAGCCCTGAGCATCCCCCGTTGACTGAACCAGCTCAAAAGGCCATTGACTGGGCAATTAACGAGAAACTGAAGTCAGGTAAGCTTTCACATTCCTGTATTGGAGCACTTGTGTTGTTACTTTATTTCCCTATATATATTGAATTGTTAAATAATTTGAATTTTTATAAATTCTTTGTTTGTAAGTTTTGTTCATGGCTTCTGCATATTGCTAATTGTTCTTGTCTGCCATGGTAAATTCTCTGTGACCTCCCACCGTTCACGACATCCCTTGCTTCTCGCTGCGAACGGCTCCTTATTCTGGCACTTCTTATTGCGACTTTAAAACACATTTTATAACTTCGTCGTTAGAGATGGATGATTGCTAACCTACTATATATAATGTGACAGCTGATATATAGTATGTTGGCAATTCGTCTCTGAAGCTTTCAGACCACCATCTAGATTCTGCATCAGGGTTTCAGATCTGAAATTAATTTGGTTTAGTGTATCAAGGATTTTGAGTTTTTTGATTCGACAAACGGGACCAAGTTGCCATTTGCATAATCTCTGGATCATTGAGCCATGTACTTGTGTGGAAAAAAGTGACCTTTTTTTGTGGGTCTCCAAACCAATTCTATGATGGTTGTTTCTGAACTTGTAATCGAGTCGAAGAGTTTCCAAGTAACCCCATTCCCACCACTATGATTTGGCATAGTTCCCTTGAAACTTTCATGATTGCACATTTGCACCTGATTTGAAAATGTTGTCACCTGTTTTGCGACTATGGATGGCTGACAAACCTCAATTTGTCTATTGTAATATTCACAGGAGAAGCAGGAGAAGTGACAACCTCCCATCTGCTTCTGGGAATCTGGGCACAAAAGGAATCAGCTGGTCAAAAAATAATGGCTAAGCTTGGTTTTGATGACGATAAAGCTAAGGAGCTTGCCAAATCTGTAAGTTCAGATATGATAACTGCTACATCTAGTCGAGCTTTAGTGACACAAATTGCTTGTTACAATTATTCATTATCTTATATTCAGATGGACAAGGAAATTATTTTGAGCTACAAGAGGGGCCTTTAAAGAACCGTATATGATTTCCGGCTTCATCCCTGTGGTCGTTGGCTGCTTCATGATGACTCGTTGATAGATTATTCCATGAAGCAAAATGAAGTTTGTAATTCAAGAGGGCCAAAATATGCAAATCTAATACAAGAGACCATATCTTCTTGAAGGCTTGGGCATGACAATGGTATTGCTTTTATTGTACAATTTTATTATTTGTGATGTAAAAGTTAAAAAAAAAAAAAAAGGAACTCCATTGGGTTGGTTGAATAAAAGCTACCATAGATTGTTTGACTCTATCCATTTAGGTTAGGCTGCAGATTGAAGTTGCTAAGATGATTAATTGAGGGGGAATTGAATGAGCTCACCCTGGGCCCTTTGACTAACTAGCCTATTGTGATGATGTTTAAAAAAGCATTGATTGAAAATTTCAGACCAGACTGGTATTATGGTTTGCAATCATAATGATGTAGGTTGTGTTCATGGTTGACGTTCATCTTCAGAATGCCTTGTGATGCAATGTATGTGTCTGAATAAGTGAGTGGGCTCTGAAATTGGATGTGAAAGAATCACATTCCCATTACAAGTGGAACAGTTGAACCACTTTTGGACCCGTATTTACTCACATGCATCCGGGTCAGTATGTACCCACCCACCAAGGAAAATATCATTTACATGTAAACTAGATTTTGAAAACTTATATATATATATATATATATATATATATATATATATATATATATATATATATATATATATATGATTCTGTTGCTTGTCCTACAAATACAATTGTGATTGGTTGTATGTATCAATCGCATTGTTATTATTAGTTACTTTATAAGTGGCTAGATTGGATCATTGACGTATCATTTTGTTTCCTTCCGTTGGTTGTTTTGTCAAACCAACTTGGGGCATATTTACGTACCTCCATTAAGAGGTCATTTGACCTTTAAATAATTTCTTAATGATTTCATTAAGAAATAAACAAACACCGCCCTTATATAATTTTATTAATTATATGAGATTCAAAAGACAATGATGTTAATACTCCGTCTCCAAATTGAAAGTAAAATGTTAAAATAAAGAGCAAAAGTGATGGATAATTTAAAGTAATGTATAACATTTTAAAGTGCAGGAGGGAGGGAGGGAGGAGGCATGAGTGCACGTGTAGTGCACATGGTTAAAAAAATGAAGAGAAGGTAAAAGATGGAATTTTAGTTTGGGACCATAATCTCTTTTCATTGTTTTGTAAGGGAATGAATGTCGAAGCAAAACACACACTAAATCACTAATGATTCATTGTCCCTTCCTTTCCTCAGTCAGTCAGTCAGTCAGTCGATCAATGCCTATTTCTTTTCTCTTCCCATGCTTTCGTTTCAGCTTATCTAATCACAAACTTCTTTACTAACTTTTAATTACCAACTTATTGGTCTTCAATATTAATAACTATCACAATCTAACATTAAAAATACATTTAAAATTTAAATTCATTAAATTATACACTAAATACACAATTTTGAACATTAAATGCACAAATTTTGTCAAATGCATAAAGTAGACAAATTTATCATGAGATGCATAAGTGTTTACATGAAATGTAAAAGTTTATTAAATGTATAAATTTTAACATCAAATGCATAATTTTATACAATACAGAAACAAATTTTAGAGTGGTTCTCACGTACCCATGAAATTGAGAGATTCTTACTGGAATCCAGTCATATATGTGTGTGTGTGTGTGTGTGTATGGTTTGAGAGAATAACACTTATTATGCAGTGCACCAAAAAATACTACCTCAAAAAAAAACTTTTTTAATAGTTTTTTTCATAAACATGTTTTAATTAACATTATAAAGATGATATGTAAGTCTACATATATTCGCATATCATAATTAATAAAAATAATGTGAATGTATACTTATATATATTTGTATGTATGTGAACGTACATTTATGTTATGCATGATTTCATGCACTTATAATGTGTGAATGCGCGTGGAATGTGTATATCATCTTTTTAATGTTAATTAAAATATGTTTTTGAAAAATTTTCAAAAAATTTAATTTTAAGAATGGTGCATTCTGATGCGCTAGATAGTAAGGCAATGTTTGTTTTTTTTAAGAAGATCTTTGAAACTCTTATGTCTGCGAACTCGAAAACACGGGAAGAGGTTTTATATGAAAATGCGTTTGTTTTTTTTTTGGTCTGCCCCGCGTCTACCACATCATTTGCCCGCGTCTACGAAGACTGCAGATCTATAGGCCATCTCTTCTGACCGCAGATTTCTACAACTAAGTCCGCAAATCGCAAATATCAACCTCTTTAAAAACAAACGACATCTAAGTGATACTCATTTGAACCTATTTCTATACACACATATATATGATACACGCTCTATTCAAAAACTATTATCAACTTAAATTTTGACGTTTAGGATTAGTAAGGATTTAAAATCCCAGTTTTAAATATCTTCTTTCTTTATTATTTAAAAACTCAGCCTTCCCAATCCCAATTACATTGTATTCTTCAGATTAACAAAAAAAAAATCAAAAGATAATGCAGATATTTTGACATAATCCTGACAAATGAAAATTCTGCATAATGCAAATTATTTGACAGAATGTAAATCCCCAAGAGAAAAAATCTACGAACTAAACACACCCTAATGTGGCGTTTGCTTCGTGTAATAGAATTCGATGAAATTGAAATTTAGCTTATTTAGGATTTTTGATAACTAATGTAAAGGGTTAAATTTATGTATTTTTTTTTTATCAAATATACTTGTTTATAGGAATTTGACATTCCTCCCAACTCATACATGAATTAAATTCCAACATATACATGAATTAGTTTTCAACCTACATCTTTAACCAATACTAAAAACTATCTTTTATTTTCACCATCAACCATATTAATAAGTAAAATTTAAATTTCAACTGCATTGAATTTCAATCCGTGAACCAAACGTCATATAAGAGTCTAAAATGAATTTGCCATCTAATATTTGTAGACATGAGAATCATATAGATTTACATCAAATAAACAATTTTCTTTTAAAATAATTGATTAAGTGTTAATATATATGTAAGTAGAAGTAGAAGTAGAAGTAGAGGTAGAAGTAGTGGTTCCTATTGGCATGAAAGAAACCTGACGTATCAATTGTCTTTGACACATTTGTTTACCTAAATCGTGGGACCAAATTCAACAAATCAATGCAATGCTCACCACAATTTGACATCTTTCAATATTATCTATCAATTTTGCCCCACCCACCAAAATATATATGAATTGAAGCTACTATATTTTCCATTATTTGTGCTCATTTTCATCTTAATTTGTTGAATTGTTTACAAAAAGTTGAAGGCCTGGCAGTGGCCACCATCACCGTACCATTTTCAAACTTATAAAGATTACAACTCACATGTAATGCTTTCACTTTGCTTTCTTTCTTTATGAATACAATTTCCCATTATTATATCTTATTTCCTCACATTATATATATACATCTTAATTTATTTCACATCTTTTATATATCAGCCACTATTTCCTTTCAAGTATAGTATTTATTACACAATATCTTAGAATAATTAATACGTACTCTACATGCATCAAGCTGACCTTTAAATTATCTAGAAGAAGTCAATTTATGTTCAATGACGTTAATCATATTTTAATTAAATTAATTTTATGTGACAACTATATAAACATCATTTTCTGATTATATATACATATCATATCTTATTTGTTTGATTATAAATATCCATTAGTCAAAGATTTATCACTTGTTTTCTTCTTATTTTTATAATGACAATTAATAATTATTGCTTTTTATTACAACTAGCTAGTTTATTAACCCACATATCACATACATATTTTTAATAAATAATTTGTTACATAAAACATAATGTTTATATATTTTATGATCATAAATAAAGTTTATTGATTCACATATTAAATGGATATTTTTAATAAAAAAAATATTACATAAAATATATGAAGTAAAATATATGAAGTAAAAATTAAAATATACAAATATTAGTTACTTATAACTATTATTTTTCTAGCCTTATAAATAGATATGAATTTTATAAATTTATATATTATAATTACAATAATTTAAGATTTTGTTTTCTAGCCTACAATAATAGTTATATTTTATTGTCAAAACAAGTATATTATCATCAAATTATATTTTTCTTAAATCGTTTAACCATAATCATAGTAAATCGAATCTCGCAATAAACTATATATAATAAATAATTAAAGTTTAGTATCGAATCATGTTTTTGGGCGTTTAAACTAAAAATAATTTATTAATAATGTTTGGTTAAAATGATTTTTTAACTATTACACATAAATATCAAAAATAATATTTTGTTTTCTAGCCTACAATAATATTTAAATTTTATGGTCGAAGGTATTATATTTTGCACAATAAAATAATAATTAAATTTTACCGCAACAATTTTACAAATGTCTATTTTGAAATTTTTACAAACTTCCGAGAGAGCTGCTTTCACCTCGGTAGTTCCAGCAACATTTTTTTTGTTACAATTATTAGTTAATTATTAGATTTCAAAACACTATAACATTTTTTTAATGTAAAACCAAAAAGCCCAAAATTTTTCATACCCACTTGGAGGTTACTGTGAATAAATAAGACTTGAGAATTATCTAAATGTCTTTTTCCTCCTCATAATTTCATGAGTTTGGTAATAAATTGTTGCTTTATATTTGTTTTGTTTGTTTGTAAAGTTGTTGGTGTTACTTTACTGATGGGTAGACATTCATTTTGATTTTGATTTTGGGTAGAGTACCTTTTCGTTAAAGATGTTTTTATGAAAAATAAACCTCACAGTTCTCATTTTTGTTGATTAAGTCGTTTATTATATTTTGACTCATAAATTCTTCAACCAACTAAAACTTAATAACATTGTGTTTTTAATAATTTTGACATTTAATCGGTTACAACCACATAAAAGTCTTACCTAATCTTAAATATCCATGTTAAACAGTTACCTAGTTAGAGTCATACGTGACATGTTAAATTTATGTACAACATCTTTATTTTTCAAATTTAATGAAATGTTTAACATAGATGTTACATAAGACTTTAAACGGTTATGATCGGTTAGATGTAAAATTTTTAAAAGCACCATTTTAACGTTTTCTAAGTTTGTTGGATGATTTACAAGACAAAATAAATGGTTAGTTTGTTGGAAGATTTACAAGACAAAATAAATGGTTAATTGGACTTCATCAAACAGATAAGACAACTTCCAAGTTTTTATGTAAAAATTACTTTTGTTAATTAACCATGTATTATCTAATTCAAATTCAATAAATTTATTAATATAACTAGGTTAGATACCCATGTATTATATGAGTTAATTATAAAAAGATAATTAAAAAACAATTATTTATAAACACATTTAAAATAAGGGGTAAAGCCATACAATAGCAACCTACTTTTGAAAATGTATCGATATGGTACGTCTACTTTTTTAATTGTCTATATGGTACGTGTACTTTAATTTTCTGTATCGATATGGTCATTCTACATAATGGAGCCCGGTTTTTTCTTACGAAACAGGGTTCTAATGGTATGAAAAACAGGGGTCTATTACAAATATGGTCATATCGGTATGAATAATTGAAGTACAGGTACCATATCGATATTTAAAAAAGTAGACGTACCATATTGATAAATTTTCAAAAGTAAGTTACTATTGTATGACTTTATTATAAAATTTAAAGTTTATTTGTTATATTAGATTAGATTAGTTATAATTGATTGGATTAGAATGATTTAAATTTAAATTATATTTGAATAAGGCAAATGATTTGGCAAAAATAGATGCTTTACACGCGTCAAATCTAATGAGGTACCGATATATGCATATTTAGTTACCCTTTTATTAGTATTTATATAGGGTTAAACTCATATTTTATGCAACAATGTTTTGCTCTTTTATCAATTTATGCAACAAAATTATTTTTAACACAATTTATGCAATGTTGTTTGTACTTGTTATCAAAATCTGCAACCATGCTTTCTTTTGTTTATCAATTTATATAACATAGTCATTTTTTATATAATTTATGCAATGACATTTGTAATTATTATCAAAACATGCAATTACGTTTTGCTTTTTTTTTTTCTTTTTAATTCGATTTATGCAATGAAAACTTAACACGATTTTATGCTATGACATTTGAATTTGTTATCAAAACATGCAATATCTACGTGGACAATAATTAACGTTAACGATTAAACATTTAATTAAAAGTCTATATGAGCTGTAAAATTATAAGACTTCATGATGATTTTTTTTCTTATTGTTTTATCATAGGTAACAAGTTTTGTTAAGGATAGCAATGCGTGTAAACTTAAATTGTTAAAATAGTGCAGTTAAAAAAACTTTTACCCTCCATTCCTAGTTCAAAAAATCACGAAGACTTAAATAGGGATCACACAGTAAGGTAATTTGAGATAATTGTGGGGATTCAAGAATACTTGTGTAACATAAATGGTGAATCTTTATCATGGGGATCAGATCACATTTTAACGTAAACAACTAATTTTCATCACAGGTGTTATTAGATTACAATTTACGTAAACGATTAAATTTCATCACGTAGATCAATTAAATTTACATTAAATGTTCGTTTTGAATCACTCACGGTTATCGTTGATTTTTTTTTTTTGAACGGCAAACTATCATACTACTACTCCTTTACCCCAAGACTTGCTTTTTTCACCTAAATTTTTATTTGCCTCCGACGGGATTCGAACCCATGACCTTACTTACATAACACATTGATACCGCTAGGCCAAAAGCCCTTTGGTTATCGTTGATTATTTGATGGTGTTCCCTATTTCAACCGCCATGATTTTATAACGAGGACGATGACGATGACGATGATGATGATATAGAGATTAAGGGGATCATGAATATGATAATTTATCCGTTTAACTCGTCCTGTATTAAGGAAGATGGTGACATCAGGTTTTATACACGTAGATGTGTCCACATGAGATTTTAATTAAAGTAAAAAAAATTAATAAATTACCAAGTAAATATGCACGTTAAAATATATATGTTTTGATAATAAAGGTTATAACATAATTGCATAAGTCGTATTAAAAATAACTATATTGCATAAATTGGCACGTAGATAAGAAAAATATGGTAGTTGCATGTCTTTTATAATAAATACAAACATCGTTGAATAAATTGATATTTTACTATATAAACTTTGGTTGACCAGTAAAATATTTTGTGTGATAATTCAAGAAACACTATGATAAATTGATGATGACATCATGCAAATATCATGAGTAATTAAGTGAGTGACTCAATTGTGAAGGTCGGTTGGTCCAATTGTGACCACAACAAGTTACACTTTTGACTTGTGTTGTACCTCTTTACCAATTTTCCTTCGTTGGTCACTCTCCTCCCAACATATATTCTTAAACTTACCAAATATACAACTATGTTTTTTTATAAACTTAATACCGATAATTAAATGATTAAATCGTTATTACACACCTATCATGATCAAGTAACTCTTTTTAAATTAACAATTATATAAACAAGTTTCAAATATAAATTGGTCATCAAAAGACTATAAAGAAGTGTTTCATAAAACTTCTTGGATTATTATCAGTTTAAATTTAGCGAATACAATTTTTTTCTTCTAAACGGGCGGAGTTATTATTGGAATTTTGTTATATGTGGAATGGATTAAAAAGAAACTCTTCTATGTGATGTGTGTGATATTTAAAAATATAAATGCTTATAGATGAGATATTAGGGGGCAATGTGTCATTGTATTATTATTATTATTATTATTTTGGAAAATGAAAATAAAAGAAATTGATAGATTCATAGTTTGTAAACTCAAGAAAAGGAGGGCCAGTTTGGATCTCCAAAGTTCTTGAACTATACTCCTCTTAATTTGTGGATTGATTCAATATATATGAGATCTAACAAAATCCCATTGCCTACGCCTACTTTCACCTTCCTCAACCACTTGTGGTTTGTTCCCATATGCAATTCTACTAACCTTTTTTTAATAATAAATAGTATATTTTATATATATATATATATATATATATATATATATATATATATATATATATATATATATATATATATATATATATATATATATATATATATAGGGGTGGGTTCAATGGAAAACCACTATGCACCTGAAAACTATGGAAACCTACGAATACCGTCCGATTTGGTGCATTTCATGAAAAACGCGGTGGCATGATCGTAAATAAGGTGATGCATCACGCAGGATTTTGATGCATCACGCGGAAAATTTGATGCATCACGCGAGGAATTTGATGCATTTGTGATGGTGTAGTGCGGTTTTCACAAGTTTTCAGGTGCATTGTGGTTTTCTATTGAACCCCTATATATATATATATATGTATGTATATATATATGATATCACTAATGAAATTACTATTAATAAGTGAGTTAACCCATACCCTCAAAGTTAAATTATCCAATACCTATTTAACCCGAATTATAACACCCCTACTACGTTGTTATCATGGGACTGCTTTTGATTGAAACACATCTATCCTTTCTCTATTGGACTGAGGAAGACGTTTCAATGTGTTTGTCTAGTGTCTCTTTGGTGGTTATGGAATTGGAGGAACAGTATTGTTTTTAAGTTGAATCGAGGAACTTCTTCATTTATTGATCAAGATTTATTCCGTTGATCGTATACAAAAGTCCCCGTTGATATGGATCGAGCTTAGGAGTGGTAAATCCAGGAAGTGGTCTTTGTGGATTCAAAAACCTTGGTTGATGGAAGAAGGGTGATCCGTTCCGGTTTTTTCCCTTCTTGTCTCGTTTTAGTTTTGTTCTTTCATCTTTGATTTGTGTACTTGGTGTTGGGGCTCTCCTCCTCGGAGGCCCTTCTTTTACTTGGGTTTTAATAAGATTTACCCTTTCAAAAAAAAATCATGCACTACAATATATATGTATTAAATTAGCTAGTAATTAATCATTAAATTATAATATTGGAAAGAGATTACCGATTGGACAATCCAATAGATTATGGTTCATGAATCTTGGTCATAAGTAAATTGCTTGACTTGTCGTATTTTCTAGTTTTTGTTGGTTTGTCTCTTTTTTTTTTTTTAATTAGCACTTTTACCTCGTTCATATAAAATATTCATCCAAAAATTAAAAAAAGGAAAAACAGATTATTAATTAAGGTTGTAAACTCCAAGAACAAATCAAAGACCGACCTTATTTGAATCACTTGATAGTAGGAGGAAAAAGATATGGTACGGAAAGAATCACTAGGATTCATGGAACGAATTGAAGGAAACTCCCAAGATTTTATAGTCAACTTCACACTGTTCCTAACTAGCGAGTATGTCGTCTTCATGGTTTTTTTTTTCTATTATTATGAAATGTTGAGAATAAAACAAAACAATTTCCATTTCAAAAGCGTATAGCGTTTGACGGGATACTTGACAATTAATGTTTTTAATTAAGTTTTATCGATAGATACATGAAACGATCGACATATATACTAACTAAATCTTTATTGACAATATATTGACACGTACTTGATAACTCACTAGGGAACTTCTAATGATGGCTTCGAGTGAATATCTTCTGATATAACTTTTTTTCATAATCTTTTGTTGCAGTACACATAGTTACGTTCTCGTTTGATTCGTATTAAAATGTGTTTGGCAATATTAATTTTGTAGAGAAAATATAAGAATGAATATTTACATTAAACAAAATCTATATTTACCTTATTGAAATTTCCACCTCGTTATAAATTATCTTATAGTTATTTTATATCAATTCGTAAGTATACACACATATATATGTATATGCATGTATGTAAAGTTTACTCCAAATGATGCAATATATGAAATTATACAAATTATTATGCATGTTAATTCATCATCATTAAAATTGTGTAGATGGAAATAATGATTAAAGAAATTTAATAAAAGATAATTAATTAACATATATATAATTAAATATATTATATACTTAATTAACATCATTTTACAACTGCATTAGCATTACCTAGGTTTTAGCACAAATTATGCAACATCACTAATTACCACTATTTCATGAAATTTATGGGAAGTTTTATCATGGGAGCTAGCTAGGGACATTTCAATTCATAAAATATATAATACAAATTAATTTGTTTGGGAATAGTAGGGGAGCATGAAATTAAATAATATATAAATTGAAATACTTCCACGAACTGCACTTTCGTGTGTGTGTATATATATATATATATATATATATATATATATATATATATATATATATATATATATATATATATATATATAGAGTCAGGTTCAAAAAGGTACCTCTCGAAATCAAGTGCACCCGAAGGTACCAACCTTAAAAAACTTTTTTTTAAATTTTTTTCTCATAACCATGTTTAATCTAATGTTATACACATGATATATGAATTTCACATACATTCACACTTTCTGTGTCCTTAAAAATTATGTGAATGCTCAATGCGTATTGATGTGAATGGTCATCCATGTGAATGGTCATTTCACACAATGTGAATGGTGTGAATGACCATTCACATGATCTTTTTTTACCATTCACAAGATTTATGATGTTGCTTCTTTTGAAAAAAAGTCTTATAATGTTGTCTTATACACGTCTATTCAAAAAAAATATATGTGAATGATCATTCACATAAGGGTACGCTGGGTACGCTGGAATCTTACAGGTACGCTGATGAACCTGATTCTATATATATATATATATATATATATATATATATATATATATATATATATTTATTGAGTATGAACCATGCATTTTTCAGTGGTTAATAATTTTTTGTTTTCGAATAATTTAGAGATAAATGCATCAACATTTAAACATGTACGTAATTGTAGCTAGTATACGTTTGTGTGTGCAGCTAGTGGTCACGTGTATAGCACAAGAAAGGGGACTGATCGAGTAGTATAATATATATTATATGTAAAAATACACATATATTACATATATATAACTAGATGGAAGAATGTAAAGAAAAGGTTGCCTCTGAGTTTACGGACATGTTGCCTATGAATTGGGGGGCAAATTATAGACAAGTGGTAAAAGATTAAATGTAAATTATATTATTAGAAGGTGTCAAGAATTGAACATATATAACAGCCCCTCCCTCAACTTTATTTTTTTACAGACAGACCTCAATTATTTTGTCTGTGCCTGCCAAGTAAACTAACTAACTCCATCTTTTTAATATGCCGCCCATTCATAAATTAAAATGATGATCCCCACGCACGCACTCACTCTCAACTCGATCTCACACATGTAAATAACAAGACTTACACTTAATTTGCATGCTACCCTTCAACTTTTATTCACTTTTCGATCTTATACATGCATTTGAATTTTGACAATATAAAAAACGGTTACATATTTAATTAATTAACATAAATAATCTATATATATATATATATATATATATATATATAGGGATGGGATCCATTGTGAACAAGTTATTCGTTGTGCACGTTGTGAACAAATAAAAAGAATACATATAATCATTCATATATATCAACAAGTGTTTGTAATATGATTCATATGAATAAAAAGGTTCATAGAAGTGTTTATTTAAGATTCAGAACATTCAAAAGGTTCATAGTACGTAGTTTTTATAACAAGATGCACAAGATGCATAGGATGCAACAAGATTCATAAGATTCGACAAATTCATAGGATTCAATAAGATCTAAAGGATCCATAGTATTAATAGATTAATAGAAGAGTCCAGTACTATTTTCAACAAGATTCATAAGATTCAGAAGCTATTTTATGGTTGTTCACAACGTGCACAACGAATAAAGTGTTCACAAAAGATCCTTAGTCTATATATATATATATATATATATATATATATATATATATATATATATATATATATATATATATATATATATATATATATATATATATATATATATATATATATATATATATATATATATATATATATATATGGGTGGGTTCAATGGAAAATCTATATGCATCGAAAAACCCAGGAACCACTTTATAGTCATTGGATCAGGTAATGCATCACGCAGAAAGTCTATGCATCACCCGGGAATTTGATGCATCACGCAGGGAATTTGATGCATCACGCGAGAATTGTGATGCATTTGTGGTGGTGCATGGAGGTTTTCCGATTCATGATTTATAGTATCTTTATCTTTTTAAATAAAATATTATCACAATCTTAAATTTAACAATATATTAATAGAAAGATTTTGTTTTTTTGGGTAGAGGGTGGTACGTGGTTGTAGAATGAATTGCTTTGTGTAGGTTTTTTAGGGCACGGATGATCATGAATCATGATTTATAAATGAATACTAAAATTAGACGGTGATTGGTCAAAAGTCAAACTTTGATGCCAATTGAAGTTGTGGGTCAAAATGCAAAGACCCTTTTGGTATCTTTGATGCGGATCTACATGTATAATATTTTAGGTTCAATGAACTAATAATTTCGTAAAACCTGAAAATATTATATTCTTTCATATATATTACATTTTATAATTAATAAACTGTGATCGCTAGCTAGGTAAGTATTATATATGATGTGGAATTGTGGATAGTTTTTAATAATCAATTAGTTAGATAAAATATATGCAAACTTAAAATTAAACCATATAAAATTGTGGATAGTTTTTATCAATTAGCTATGGTTATTCTTGCCGGTTTTAATTTTCGGATTTAATTTACCGAAATTGGCTGATTGGTCTACGTACGGATACACTATATCTTTTTTAGTTAATGTGAGATCGAGACCATTTTTTTTATTAGTATCAAAGAATTTGTATGTCTTTTTATCATGTTGTTATTATAAGTTATTTTTATATCGGAAGGTTGGGGAGTAAAAATATCCATATTAAATAAAAATGTTACTATCGTACCTTTTAAATATCAAATAAAACGAAATTCAAAATCCAAATGTACTTTTATAAAAAAAATTATAATAATCACCATCATCACTTATAAAAGTAGTGTTGAATAACTATAATAAAACGAAAAAGTAATATTATTCTCATTTAAATAAACTAATTGTAATTTTAAAATTTAAAGAACAAATGCTAAATAACAATTGTTACATACGGTTGTAAATGAGCCGAGCTACTCATGAGCTATTCGAGCTCGAATCGCTAAAAGCTCGAAAAAAGCTCAAATTAAACGAGCCCGGGCCGAGCTCGAGCCTAAATTCGAGCTCGTTTAATAAACGAGCTCGAGGCCGCCGAGCTTCACATATCGAGCTCGCGAGCCTAAACGAGTCTATATATAAATATATATTTAAATTAATAAATATATAATATATGGATCAAATAAATATAAATATATTAAAATAACAAGTTATATATATATTATATTAAAAAATTATTTAAAAATTAAGGAAAAAAATTAAAATATATAATAAACGGTCGAGCCCGAGCCGTGCTCGAGCTTGGAAAATTATTCACGAGCCGAGCTCGAGCTTTACATACGAAGCTCGAAACGAGCCGAGCTCGAGCCTAGTACTTTTAAACGAGCCGACCTCGAGCTTAAACGGGCTCGGGCTCGGCTCGTTTAGACCCCTAATTATATATATAACAATTTACAATATGCGTTTCTTTTACGCTAACTTAAGTAGGCTATCAGGCAGCTCAAGCAGACAGCTAAGCAATTGACTTATTTTATTACTTTATATATATTATATAATTTTTTGTTTTCCTGTGATAACTTTTGATATATTGTATTTTATTAAAATTTGAATAAATTATTACGATCGCATTATTTTTGTCTACATTCTGATATAAAATTTATCGTCGTCGGAACCATTTTCGTTATGCGGGCAGGCATGCAGCTACCTAAATATATGATTTTATATATAATATATAATTGTTTTGTTGTTCTATTAAAACGTTTGTCATATTTTATAACAATTCAAATATATCGTTATGATCACTTTCCTTTAAACTATATTTTAACATAAAATTGAATTTCGTCTCAAGCTATTTTAAAATGAATTTTTTATTATTATTTAGTTGATTAATCGATCACACTCTTTCGTTCACAGAATGGTAAAGGTAGCTGTCTCGCAGGTAAACGATTAATTTTTTTTACTTTATATATGATATATAACATTTTTGTTTTACTGTGATAACCTTTGATATTTAATGTACATTCTGATATAAAATTTGTTATCGTCATAACTATTTTAATTAGGCAGGTAGGTATACAACTAACTAATTATTTTATTTCATACATAATATATAATTGTTTTATTTCTGTGTTATAACGTTTGATGTATTATATTATACGAAATGACGAATTTATCATTATGATCGCCTTCTTCTTTTTTAAATTGCAACATAAAATTGTTTTTCGTCTCAACTAAATTTAGAATGATAAATTTTTTATTATTTAGTTGGTTGATCAATCACATTTTTTCCATTTATAAATTTAGATTGAAAGCATAAAATGATCCTCAATTGAAATTCACGATCGGTAGCTAATGTTACTTTATTATTTTAAAGTAATATATTAATTTATAAAAATACAATTTACGATCCCGCTGGAACTCACGGGTGCACACCATAGCTAAAATACAAACGAAATCACCGGCAAAAACTAGGAATAAATAATAGATAATAAATTATTACACATAACATTTAAGTCAAAAAATGACAACCAAGAGAAGAGAGACACGAGTGAGTTTTAGAATATAAAAGAGTTAAACAAATTTAAGTTAAAAAATAGAAATGGTTCTTTTGACTTGATAATTAAATAAATAAATTCACACCCTCTCATTGCATGTGCCTTTCAATTTTCATCCCTCTCTCTCTCTCTCTCACACTACACACACTCACACAGTCGGTTGAAAGCAGGTAATATAATGCAACTCACACTTCCCATGAACCCATTACAAAACCTTCAATCTTTCATTCTCTGCAATTCCAAATCGTTTTTTTCTCTCTCAAATTTATTTCATTCACGCAAATCAAACCCTCAAACATTCTACCTACATGCCATTGCATTAATTTCTTCAACCAATCAAACATCCGGTACTACTATATATATATAGACCTCAAAGATTTGATCTAAACTCTTGTTTGTGAAAACCCGGCTAATATGGGTCTTGAAACATGGCTAATAAAGGTCAAGAAATCCATTTCTCATAGCTTCGATTCGGTTCCAAATGGAAAACCAGTGATCAAGAAATCGAGGGTTGGAGTGTTGGCGTTTGAGATCGCAGGAATCATGCCCAAGCTTAATTACATGTGGCAGATTCTCTCCGATAAAAATATGGCTCGTCTTCGCAATGAATCCATATGCCTAGAAGGTGTTCGAAAAATTGTCTCTACGGATGACGTGTTTCTTCTCGGGTTGGCATGTGCGGAGATGGTGGACAACTTGAGAGTACTAGCGAAATCGGTCTCGAGGCTCAGCAAACGGTGTGAAGACTCAAGCTTGCGTGGGTTTGAGACCGTGTTTGATGGTTTCGCCAACACGGGTCGTGATCCACATGGTTGGATTTTGAGCTGGAAAGAAATGGAGGCAAAGATTAAGAAGATGGAGCGGTATGTTACAACCACAGCTAGGCTTCATCGAGAGCTTGATGAGGTAACTGTGATCGAAACCAGTTTGAAGAAATCTTTACAGTGTCATAATCACAAAAAAGATGTTTCTTTCGGGAACGCCATGAAGCAGCAAAAGATTCTTGATCTTCAGCAAAAACTCCAGTGGCAAAAACAAGAAATTAGACATCTAAAGGAGAAATCTTTATGGAACAGAAGCTTTGACACGATAACCTCATTGCTTGGAAGATCAATTTTCACAATTCTTTCAAGAATCAAACTTGTTTTCAATATCAACCATGGTTATCCCTCTTCTCTCCCTCGCAGCCTCTCGGCCTCCGCCACCGTCTACCCATCTGATCAAACCTCGAATTCTTTCAGTTTCGTATCCGGGCCATTGATTAAAAGCTCGAAACATCAAGAAAACAACCATCTTTCACATGGGTTTTTCGAAACAAATTCAAAGATACTAAAACCATCATCAACCACTTTAGGAGCTGCTGCTCTTGCTTTACATTACGCCAATCTGATCATTGTGACAGAGAAGATGATAAGGTCACCTCAATTAGTCGGTGTGGATGCTAGAGACGACATTTACTCTATGTTGCCTGATAGCATACGGTCGTCTTTGAGGAGACGTTTAAAAGGGGTCGGATTTACTGCAACCGACGCTGTTCTTGCTGGAGAATGGAGGGAAGCATTGGGGAAGATATTGGGATGGTTGTCGCCATTGGCACACAATATGATGAAATGGCAAAGTGAAAGAAGCTTTGAACATCAAAATTTGATGCCGAAAACCGGTGTTCTTCTTTTGCAAACACTTTTCTTTGCAGATCAACAGAAAACCGAGGCAGCCATCACTGAGCTTTTAGTTGGCTTGAATTATATTTGGAGATTTGAAAGAGAGATGAACGCTAAAGTCTTGTTAAATTGTACCAATATCAAGAATCAGCAGCACCAGACCAGTTAACCAAAAAAAAAAAAAAAAAACTTTCTTTCCGTCTTCCCAAATTTTGTTTCATTTTTATTTTTCTAATATTATTTTGGGTGGGTGGGTAGTATTCATGATACTGCTTGGTATGTATGTATGTAAATTAATTGAGATGAGCCTAATTCAGATCTTGAAAGATTTGTTTTTTTGGCTCTCTAACATGATATGTATATTAGAAACGTTTTTATATTGATTTAATTTTCATAAAATATTTGATATAGTTTTTAACTTTTTTATGTTTCAGCAGAGTCACATGAGCTTAGATTCTATTCATACACTATTTCATATTATTATTGCATGCATATAATAAATATTAATATATATAAAAGTTACAGGATTTTGTTAGTTTATGATATACGAACTTATTTAATTACTTGTTCGTTGTATAGTAGTGGTATAAAAATTTGATGATATTGCTTTTATTTTTTGTAATTAAAAGTTTTGATGACTGTAATATATATGGTTTTTTTTACCTAATTCTCATTTAACTCAATGTATAATTTGTATGTTAAAAAAAATAGAATTTATTTTAATTTTTCTACACTTTATCACCAAAATTTACCTTGAAAAGTGCTAGTCCTTAAACATTACAGTTAGATTGACCATAAAAATTAAATTGTTGCCATAAATAAACTCCAATTTTATGTCAATAAAAAACTAAAGGATGTCATTTTATTTTTTGTTGTTAGTTTTCATTTAAAAAAAAATGCATACATCATCTAAAACAAGAATGGTTTAATTCCGTTAAGCTTATTTGAAAACATGTGATAGACAATAATAATCAACAATTTTATTGACACGAGTGATCAAAGGTTGAAATTATGATTGGTCAGAAGACAATGGGATTTATTTATTTCCAAATTATGATTGGTGTATTTAGTATTTGTTTCTCCAATTGAAACTATGAATTTGAAAACAACAAAAAGCATTATCATATATATGCTATTATATTATATTATATTATAATAATAACATTTACCAAAGTAAATGTTACTATTCATAAGCTATTCATAGGAATAGTAAAATTAAAATACTAATATATACAACTTTGTGTAACATTTTAAAGAAAAGATTTGTAGCTTGGTTGGTTAGTGTGTTGTTTGTGATGGGAGAAGTCATGAGTTCAAACCTCTTGATTTCAAAAAAATTGTTATTAATATTAACTCAATTGTTTTTTTACATGTTGAGTTAAAAACAAATATATTTTTATTTTAAAATATTACTTTGACATAAATTAAACTAATTTACTATTAAACATTTTACTTTCTAAATATATTTTTAGAAAATATGCATTCTTTCTTCACGAATGCTTGAATAATAATGGTCTTGTTTTTTATACACCACATCAAATACAATTTTATAAGTATTACTCCATCCGTCCCAAATAATTGTCCACATTTGACTTTTGAAGTCTTTTTTTTTTTTCAACTTTGACCTCAAATATATTAGTTTGTATTATATAATACTTGATTAAAATTTTACCCATGAAAATTCCTTAAAAACCAAATCCTTTCATACATTTTGCATAACATATTATATAACACAAAGAAAAATATTTAATGTCAAAGTTGAGAAAAAATTACTTCAAATGTCAAATGTGGACAATTATTTTGGGACAGATGGAGTATTATTTATATGATTTGTTTAGTTCATCCAAACTTCAAAGTCAATTGTAAGTACATAAAACAGATAACGTGAGACAAGGATTAATGTTCATGAGTGTATGTAATTCTTTTTACAAATATTGTATAAATATTTTTTTGATGTTTAATAATAATCATGCACTATATTTCTATTTTTATTTTATATTGCGATCACTTTTTTTTATTGTATCAGGTACTTTAAAGTAAAAAAATTTTAAGTTACTTTATATAGGTTTTTTTTCATTATTATTAGTAATAATTTACTTAATAAATTAAATTTTAATTGATGTTGTTGATTATTACTAAATGAAGCTGTGATGTATAACAAATTTCGAATGGACAGATTTGTATGTATGTGAAAATTTTTAAAAAGAAACAAGTAAATAGAAGATTTTGTTGATTTTTATTCCTTTTCATATTTTTTTAATTGGCATTGATATTTTTTAAATCTTTTTCAACATACTTTGGATCGAAAGTTATATTCTGATTGTGGTGGTGTGAACAATTTTGGAATCGAACGTTGTATTCAAAGTCAATAACACATCATTTCAAAAATTGTAATATAATTAATAGAAATAACATAACATTTTGCTTCAAATATCAAATATGTATGTTAATATGTTAGCTTTATATATTTTAGTATTTTTTTGTATGAAATTAAACCCCGCCGCGAAGCGCGGGTATATATACTCGTTAGTGATATGATCCATAAATTTGTGTATGTGTCTGTCACCGATGAAACAACGTACCATTATTTCTCAAACTATATACTTATCTAATCCAAAATAAATGAACTGGTCGTAGTGCCAAGGCCCAAATAGCATGGGCTTCCGGGTATGCCCAACGACCTTATGGTGAACTGGTTAAGTGATTAAGCATGCATGAGCTTTTCTTTAATTAAGAAATTATACATTCAAACCATTTATTTGACACATAATTTAATACATATATATCTGACAAACAGGGTTGTTCCTATCATTTTGGGGGCCCGGAACAAAAACTTATATAGTCCCTCTAAACATGTATGTATATATAACAGTTAAAAGATTAAAGGAAACAATAATGAGATTATATACGTAAATATCACAATTAAACAACTAGCAAAACAAGTAAACTACTAGTATTAACCTAGATATCAGACTATCAGAGGAAAAAAAAAAACTTTTGGGCCCCTTTGGCTGTGGGGCCCTAGGCAGAGTAGCTCAGGTTGCACACCCCAATGGGTTGGCCCTGCTGACAAATACGTGAATATATGTAAACCATATAAAGTTAACTAAAGAATATCCAGATTAATTTCGGTACAACAGTCAATCAAGTATTATAGTTTACAAGAACAAGAATTAAAGTATGGATTATTTCTAATGGTCGTTTAATTTATAATTCTGCAGTCGGCCCATAACAACCACACACATATCTTTAGATGGACTGATCTTCCATCTTGTAGTCCAATAGACCAATACTACCTTTTATCGGAATATTTAGGCATATTAAATAAAATATATACATTTAGGTTTTTTTTTCCTTCTTAATTTGTATTTTACCATCTTTAAAAAAATGATATATATGTAGTGAAAAGCTTATGGAAAGTATTCCATCGATCATATGTGGATCTCCACGTACCTTCCTTTCTTGGGACATGATAAGATTTGCTGTTTATTATCAAACGGAAAAAACAATCTCATAATCTCATGTACGTAGGGTGTTAACATAATCAAAAGATCGATTAGCCACAAATTTATGCTTCCCAATTGACAAACGTAAATTATGAGACTAAAAATATACTTAATGCATTCAATGCATGACACGTGTCATGTATGCTTTCTCTCCTCTCATGTGATCATTTGATTTTGACACGTGTCATGATCCTATTTTTAGATTGAATTTAGGTCTACAAGTTAATCATGTTAATTGTTCATAAAGTTCAATGACCAAAGTAAAAAATTTCTTAAAAAATATCTCCCACCAAATCTTTGGTTAATGTAAATAAAAAAAAGGGTAAATTACAAATTCCGTCCATGTGGTTAGATATAAATTATGGATCATGTCATTCTTCGTGATTAATTATGAATTTCGTCCCCGTTGTTAGCAATTTGTTTTGGTTTTGGTCATTTGACCAGTCACTTTTTTATAAATGTCATTTTGCCCTTTATAAAAATATAACTTTAGACAATGAACTTTGTTTTTCATAAAATAATTTCAAAAGTTTTATTTAATAACATTTATATTTAATCCACCAATTTTCTTTATTTTTTATTTCAAACTCTCTCTCTCTCTCTCTCTCTCTCTCTCTCTCTCTCTCTCTCTCTCTCTCTCTCATCACCATCGTCCACCTTCAACAATCACCACCACCCCCTTCACCGCAGTCAAACACCATCATCCGAAACACCGTCCACCTTCATCGCAGTCAAACATCGTAGTCACTCTCATCACCATCGTCCACCTTCAACAATCACCACCACCCCCTTCACCGCAGTCAAACACCATCATCCGAAACACCATCCACCTTCATCGCAGTTAAACATCGTAGTCACTCTCATCACCATCGTCCACCTTCAACAATCAACAATCACCACCATCTGTAGCACAATCGAGATCATTGGAGATAGCAACAATGAGAACTAGAGAAGAGAAAGACACATAAGCAAAAAAGCAACGTTAAAGAATAGTTACTCAAAAATGGATATGGAACTCTCGATAGTGTTGTGGAATCGAGAAACATGAAGAAATCGTGAAAATGGTGAACGATGAAACCTTTGATTTGATGGTGAGCAGTGGTTTGAAAGTGTTCATGGTGTTGTGGATTTGGTGAAATCTAGGTGAAGTGGTACGTGGTTTTGTGAACAAATATTGAAGAAAGAGATGAGAGAGGTCTGGTGTGGAGAGAGAGAGAGATGGTGAAAATAATGCTTTAAAAAAAGTATATACATTTTATTATTTCTAATATGTATAAACGTTAATAAATAATTAATTCCATCTAATTTGACATTATCTAATAATGTTATTTACCATGATTCTATCTAATTTTACAAATTTTTTAGAACGTAGATTTGGTGAATATATCTGAAATTCACGTATCATGTATGGAATGTTAACTTAAATTGTGAAAAAAAATTACATTTTTTTAAGGACACTACCTTTTGATTCACTCAATTTCGAGTAGGATTTTTTTAAACTGAATGTATATATATCAAATTAACTATAGTTAATTATTTATAAATCTAATTTGTCAAATATACCTTTGGGCTTATAAACACAATAAATTGGTAAAATAATCATTTACAAAAAAGCTAACAAAATGGGTGTCAATTAAGTGTCAAGCAGGCCCGGCCCAATAGGGGGGGCGAGCTGGGCTTCGGCCCAGGGCAGAATTTAGGAGTGGGCATAAAATTTTGTAAGTTAGTGTTATATACTAGGCCCATTACAAAATCAGATTTAGAATATTGGGCTCAAAAAATAATCCTTAAGTCATTCTGCTACCCTAGCTGTCAATAGAAGCGCTGAATTGAAATTCACATGCTACTGAAATTGCAATCGACACAGAAGCATCAAACATGGGGGGGTGGGAATAGGGATCGCCGGATCAAAAGACTAGCATTAATGGAGTTTCAAACTTCAATGTCACGGAGTATTGCAATCGACGGTGGATTGATGAAGATAATGAATCGGTGCTGTCTTCATTCTCAATCAACGGTGGATTGGTGGAGTATTGCAAACTTCGAAGGCCAGACGATGAATCATCAATGGTCGAATCGATCAAACGATTTCAAATAAACGAAAGTAAGTCTTCTGTTTTCATTCTTCAACTCTTCATTTCATCAATTTTAAAGTCATCGAGTCTTGATCTATCGATCGATTTAAAGTTCAATCTATTTCAAATACACTTGTAACAGAGGACTAGTGATTGAATTTAGAGTCTGTTTAATGATCGATTCCAACTCTCAATCTGATTTCACTTTTCAAAGTCTGTTCAACTGTCCAAGCAATCTGTTTAGTAATCGAAATGATTCAGAGTTTGTTCAAGCAATCTGATTTCAACTCACAATCGATTTCAGAGTCTTTGTTTCGATTTTCAATCGATTTCAAGCAATCTGAAATCAACTCTCAGTCGATTTCAAGCAATCTGATTTCAAAGTCTCTGTGTTGTGATCGAATTTAGAGTCTTTATTTCAAGTCTCAATCGATTTCAATTTTCAATTTTCAAGCAACAGGCAAGTAAACAGGAAACAACCAACAGAGACTATAATCTGATTTCAGAGGACTATAGGCAACAACAATCTGTTCAAGTCTCAATAGATTCCAAGTTTATTTCAGAGGACTACCAATCTGACAATCTAGTGAATCTACTAAGGTATTACATCTAATGAGTGAATTCTGATTTGCTGAAAATAATGTCATTGTATATATGTGTGTTTTATCAATTTGTTTGATTGTTTCTATTTTTCTATACAGTCACAGAGATATCATATTAATTTGATGATTCTTAATCTTAATTATTTGTATGTTATGTCAATTTGTTTGATTGTTTTTATTTTCTACACTGATGGCACATTTTTTTTTTTTGATAAATTGTAGTTGTTTATGTACCATACTTTCATATAGAATGATAGGTTTTTGAAAAATATGTTTTTTGTTTCTATTTAGAGCTGTAGCAAAATGAATGATATGTTTCTTTTAGGTTTAACATTTTGTTTATTTCAATACTTTCATATAAATTTAGGCATATAGTCTTGAAATTGCACTGTCGGTGTCTACTGCAACTACTGAGCGTGCATTTTCAACCATGAAAATTGTGGATACTAGATTGCGATATATCATGGATGATGACTTTATTTGATGGTTTAGTTATATGTATATTGAGAAAGATATTGCAAAATCGTTTGATTTAGATTCAATTTTAGATGATTTTGTTGACGATTGGAACTTTGAAACAATCTAATTTCACAATTTTATGATTTAAGCATTGGCATATTTGCACAATTTTTTCTAGTTGGTAATGTTTTTTTTATTATCATGAATGTCAATGATTATTTGATTCATTTTGCTCATTTGAAACTTTGTTTGATACCCATTAGCTTTTTATATATTGAGTTCTTCTATGTACATCTAAAGTTTGCATAAAATTGGATCTAATAGTGTATCATAGTGGTCATAAGGTTACAAGATGATGTTGGTTCGTTGGATCTCACCATCATATAATTTATATTTATAAATTCTTGAAGGGCGTTATTTTTAAATATCGCCCTGGGCATGGAAACGCTCAGGACCGGCCCTGGTGTCAAGTGTAACAAACCAATGGATTAAAGTTGAGAGCAAATAATAAAAGTAGAGATGATAGTTTATGAAATCTTGAGGGACTAATTATATAATTAGAAATCTATGGAACGATCGTGTGATGAAGGGAGCATCCACCTGTAAAACTTGGATGCATGGAGCGTCTTCTCCACAAGTTCACTATCTGCTTATTCCTATCACTACCAACTACCAACTACCAATACAATCTCTCTCTCTCTCTCTACCAAACAAACACCAACTAAATTGCAGGAGGAGAGGGAGATCGCTAGATCCATGGCGAGCGTTGTTGGAGTTGGGTTTCCCATGGGCTTAGGGTTACATTTGAGCCACTCCACACGGCGGATGGTGGCTGTGAGAGCAGAGGGTGGTGCTATAAACCCTGAGATCAGGAAGACCGAAGACAAAGTTGTTGATTCCGTCGTCGTTACCGAACTCGCCAAGCCACTCACTGCTTATTGCAGGTTTCAATTCTGTTCTTCCCACTTTATTTAATTACCTTTGCACTTAAATATTTCATTCATATATTCTTCAACTTTCCGTTTCGAAAAAATAAACACAGCTAGATCCAATTGAATTGTTAACAATTAATTTTGTTATATAACTTCAAAATTCTCCCAAAAAAAATTACAAGGAAAACGTATACTGCATTAAACACAATCACAACAAGTTTAATTTATTGCGTATAATAACCATACAAAAGTTATATTAAGTTGGTTTCCATGGATCCATCAGATACAAATTGATATGATGATGACTTGAGTTCAAATTACAACATTAATTTATTAACAATGATTTTGCAAGTTGAAAGAGATTATTAATTGAAGTAGCTAGCTAGGTTTGTGGATTCATTCAACGTACTGATCGATCGTAATAGTGAAAGGAAGGTAGGGATTCATTAAAATTATAATTAAAGGTTAATTTGTGATGGTGTACGTGCAGGTGTTGGAGGTCTGGGACTTTCCCACTTTGTGATGGTAGCCATGTAAAGCACAACAAAGCTACTGGAGATAATGTTGGCCCTCTCTTGCTTAAAAAACAATAGTCTCTATCCAATATCTTCCTTTTTTAATTAATTAATTTAATTGCCTTCTTCTAATTAATATATATGAATTGCATGTTGAGACGCACATTTTCATATATATATATATATATAGAGAAATGCCAACAATATGTATTCGGTATTCAATTTGATCGATCAGATTTGCTTAACCGTTCAATTAGTTTATTATTTTAAATTAGGTCTGATCTGACTAGTAATTTACCGATGCATATGCATGCTTTCTAGCAATTAATTGAACTGATGGAGTCCACCCATACTATACATCCATATGCTGGTTAAATTTGGCATCAGTCTATTTGTGATTCTTGGTTTCATCAACAAATGCATATATGTGACATATATGCTGATTATTTTTGTGGTTTTGATCGATCATTGTTATTTGTTAGTTAGTTTTCCATATCGATCATTGTTATTTGTTAGTTAGTTTTCCATATCGATCCTTATAAGATATTGAGTACATTAAACAAGTTATAAACAATAGTTTGATCATAATTCATTCTGCTATTGCGAATCGAACAAGGCTAGCTAGGCTACAGTTAATGAATTATCCTATTTATATTTGGCCTTTTGTGAGTTCCATTGCCTAATGCCTACAAGTAAAATGTTATGGAATCCAATGGTTTCAAGGATCTGCTGGTTTTCAATGGTATTCATGGGGTACCTCATATTAGATCAGACTGCAGATCGAGGCGGTGGTACGCATAGTGTGTGTGTGTAGACTTCAGTTCACTTCACTTGAGGGCCTTGTTTCTGTCATCTTGTGCAGGAAATAAAAGTGGTAGCTGTATGTATCATAAATATTAATGTCCCTTGTTGATATTTTTAGTTGATGAATATATCATGAACTCCACTCCACCCTGCACTTTTGGTTTACTCTTTTCTTTAACTACATGCTTCAATATTGTACACATAATTTTAATAATAAAATAATTAGTTCGACTAGTTTATAAGGTTTGTCTTCCTTCCTTAGACAGCGTGGCGTTTGGTTCACAGAATCTGATGAACAGAAATGAATATTTCATTCTCATGACATGTTTAACTGTCAAATTTCATGAAATGACTATTCCCTTTCAAACAAAACATTTTCTCTGTTAAAAGAATGTGTTTTCCATGAGAGTTATCAATGTATGAAAACATTTCATTCTCATAATATATTTTTTCTATTCACTCATACATACTGTATCGACCCGACCCAACAAAACCTACCCTACCTATATCTTATTCACTCCACCATACTCTACCCATCCCACCGAAATTACCAAATCTTTCTCACCCATATATTACACTCATACTACCTTTACATGACACATAATTGATATCATCCTACCATATCATATCACAACCCTGCTTTTAACTCACATTACCTAATCCAACCCCACTCATACCACTAGTCCACCTCTACATGATACTTAGCCCACCTAAAAAAAGAACATACTTTTAAAATATTTTTATCATTCAAAAAATTTTAAAAAGTTATTAATATTATATTTTGGTCATTGTCATAATCACTCCAATTCTTTTGACGGATTTACAAACCAAACGGAAAGTAATAAAGGAATTGAATCTGAATTTCATTTCTTTCTTGTCAATCAAACAAACTACTGTATTTGGATTCAGACATATTTAATTCCTTTTAGAATTCCATTGTTTTAAATGAATTCATTCCTAAATTAAATATTCAAGCAAATGCCGTCTTAGATTTCTCGTATTTCTAATTTTGACTCGTTGCTATTGGTTAATTTTACTACCAATTAAGCACAACACATTCACATGTTGGGTTTGGACTGTTTTGACTTTTGAGTCCACTCTTAGCAGGTTAAGTTTAAGGTTACTGGTTCGGAGTGATCCGGCTCCGGCCTTAACTTGATCAACCTTCAACCTTTCCTTGATATTCGTTTAGTGTATTCATGCTCTTAATTCAAATGACATTGTGTTTCTACCAACACCAACACCAACACCATACGGAAAAGTAAAAAAGGGACCCTAGTTTTTCTGAAAAACAAAGGCAATAAATTAAATAACAAAGGACGTTATTTGGGTACCTGAAAACAATTTTTTTTAGTTTGTTGTTACGTATTATATATATTTATCGTCAACGAAACATAAACAAAATATGTTCATATGACATCATTATAACTGTTCGATCATATCATTAGTTGATCTTAGCTACTCAAAATGTCAAAAAAAATCTGTGACTATGTTGACGTGACACGTTTTCAGCCGTTGAAATTCAGAACTTTTTTTTATTCTTTGCTCATGTGGTATAATCGTAGCCACTAAAAAAAAGTAAGAATACCTAACAGTTAAACCTTAAGGATAAAAAAAAAGTAAGAATAGCCTACAAACTTTGAGAAATAATGCATGTTCAACAATTTATTAAAGTTTATAATATTTTAAAGTGATTAAATTTATTTATTTAATTCTAGAAAATTATTAAAGTGTTCCAAATATATTTTAAACTATGAATTAATTACTAAAATATTCCAAATATATATTTTAAACATATTCCATTCACTTTCTTATTTTTTAGTAAAATACATGTACATTATGTTATATATAAATTAAAATATCAAAGTATTTTAATTAAAAGGTTTAAGTTTATAAAAAAATGGTTAGCTATTATTCATATTTATTTATAAAACTATATGTCAAATAATATTACTATTAATATTTTTTAAATAATTAATATATTTATGTTTTAATTTTCAGTTTATATATATTTATATAAATAAATTATTAAAAAGGGATGTGAATCTTTTACTAGTTGCATCTTCTACGCCTGTTACATCATTATTTTTTTAAATATTTTATTATTTAAATAACATAAAAATGTCAAATCAATGAGGTGTAGTGTTCATAGATAGTTAAACGAACCAAAATTGCATTTCGGATAGTTAATCGAAGATACCGGCTTAAAGATTTCGTGAACCTAAACATAAACCGAAAAAAATGGTTAACTGACAACCGATTTTTCGGTTTGGTTAACCAATTAGTCATTTTTTATTTGATTAATTTATTTTTTTAATTTAAAAAATTTCAATAGTTAGTTTATAAAAACTTTAAATGTCTAAGAATCTAAGATAATAAAACTACAAATTATCTAATGTTGAACAACATTTTTTAAAATCTAACAGAAAAAAAATACTATTTTATAATATTTATAAATTAAATTGTTATAGTGTAGTTTTTTGTTGTTTTGGATTTAAAAATTAATATATAGTAACAGATAATTTATAACTTTAAATTATTGTTGGGGATTAACGTTAATATTTATAGACATAAAAAATTAAAATGTATAAAATTAAATTCATTTTGATTTTCGGTTAACCATCCGTCACCGAAATCGTGAACCGACACCGGTGGTTTTTTCCGGTTCAAATAAGCAAACCGAAAATAATAGATAAATTCTGTTCAGTTAACCTAAAATTCAGAATGATTTTTCGGTTTAAAAATTTTTTGAACACCCTGGATCGAAATGGGGTGGTAATAAAATTGACCATTAAAGTATAGGAACCTTGTTGCCACCAAAGTTTTTTAATGCCCAACGGTTACTAGTAGGAAAGAGTAATTACCAATGAATTAATTGCTAACACAGTAAAGAACTTACCATCGGCAATTAAAGCCATCCGTACTGATACCCACCATACAATATACATTCAACATTTTCATCTTAAAAATAAATCTTTGAATTATATATATATCTGTTTATAAGAATACTTTATACTTCAAGTCAATATCCTATAATTAATTAATTAATTAATTAATGACGCAATCTATGTGCATGTGCCTTTCTTACACCTTAAGGGGCAGATCTAGTATTTTTTGTTATCGGTTGTGTCACTTTTTTAAAGTAAGTTTAATAGGTAGATTTTCAAAATATTTCTATCATTGATCGGGTCACCGAAACGGGTTGCCAACACAAAGTTGACAAATAACAAGATTTTTATAATTACAAAAGTACATGGTACAAGACCATCTCTCAAATGTCGCAGTTGCGACCGACAAAACCAATATTAGTTTCAACAATTGATATACCAAAGGACACGAAAGATGTTTCCAAGTAATTTCATCATTAATTTAGCAAACTCGCGGACTCCATTCAATTTAGAAATTATTGGATCGTCTTTCACATTCTCAATTTACTATTCAAGTTGATGCACAAGATTAACATTCTCATCATAATTAAAATCATTCGGATACATCTCCGCCAACCTTAATAATTTTGATGCATCAAAGTCTCGAAAAGATTGACACGGATAGGGATTTTTCAACATATTTAAGCATCTCCATAACCGATAAAGCGATGATATCGATTAGGGGTTTTTCAACCAATTGGACGATGTCTTCAACAAGGTTTGGGTTAGTTTTTTTTTTGGGCTTTTTTAATCCTTTGTACTGGTTTTTGAATCTTGTCTCTTATCCTTTTTATTTCTATTGGGATTCTGTTTTTCTTTTAAGGCTTCATGATTAAATTCGGTAATATTCTAATAAGTTTAGGTAACGAAATCAACAAATATAAATTAGATATGTATATAATACTTTTATAAAGTTTTCGTAGGTGTCACTAAAAAAAATACTAGGTGTCACTCGAATTTTTAATACATACGTAACTCAGTATTTTAAAATTTTAAAAGTGTTGAGTGACAACCATGTTACATCCGCCACTGACCTTAACAACCTCCCCCTCTTGTGATTGTCCCTTTTTATGTATGTTTATATTTAACAGGTATCATAAATCATAATGTATGGTAATATAGCAAAAATAGAAGAAACCTTAGAGACGCCTGACAACATATAATAACCACAATGTAACTATAGGTGCACATACATACATATATATAAGCCACTTTTAACAACTAAGCTAGCTCAACATAAACAAACTACTCTGACCCTTTCGTGGCATGAATCGTGTCGCATGCTGACCAATTAACAACCATCCATTTGAACCTTTCTGACTTTCTTTTAATCTACGCAAGTTAAAATCAGACTGCTTGGTATAAATTATATTTTATGTTTTAGTATAAATTATTATGTATATTTGACTTTACAATGTAAATTATGTATTACACTTTATATAATATATTAAATATCTATGTATATGAATTTCTTATAGTTTAAAATACTAATGTTTTTATATCTTCTTATTGGTTTATAAATTATATATATATATATATATATATATATATATATATATATATATATATATATATAGGGGTGGGTTCAATGGAAAACCACTATGCACCTGAAAACTATTGAAACCTACGCAAACCGTCCGATTTGGTGCATTTCATGAAAAACGCGGTGACATGATCGTAAATAAGGTGATGCATCACGCAGGATTTTGATGCATCGCGCAGGATTTTGATGCATCACGCGGAAAATTTGATGCATCGCGCGAGGAATTTGATGCATTTGTGGTGGTGCAGTGTGGTTTTCACAAGTTTTCAGGTGCATGGTGGTTTTCCATTGAACCTCTCTCTCTCTCTCTCTCTCTCTCTCTCTCTCTATATATATATATATATATATATATATATATATATATATATATATATATATAACTTAAATATGTTTGAATTGATTTGTTTTAAAGTTTATTTACACATCGTTTTCTATTAAACTACTATTTATAATTTAAACTTAAAAATCTTTTAAGAGGTTTAAAAACATGATTCTCCGATTGGGACGGAGATGGGGATATAAACTCATTCCTAGATAGGGCCGGGGATGAAAAAGTGGATTAAGAAGCGTGGATGGAAATGGGATTGGGAAGGTTTGGTTTGCTTTTGTAGGCTACAACCATTGTAAGGGTGTGCGGAGTACCCAAGCCGCGGGCAGCCCGGCTTCGCCACATCAGCCAAGGCCGGCGGCTACACCACCCCCGCCCCCCGGCCCCGCGCGATTCGAACCCTGGCCCGGCTCCCTCTCCCCGCTGCACCCCGCTCCGTTTTTTGTCTTTTACCCTCCAACGGTCACTAGACCGTTTCAAATTTTAAAAAAAAAATTTATTAATTATTTTTTCTTATAAATATATCTTCACAACACATTTAACTCACATCTTTCCCATTTCTCTCAATCTATACACATTCAAACATGGGTACTATCTAATCGACGGGATATATCCCGAGTGGGCGACTTTTGTGAAAGCTTTTTCGTGTCCAACCGATGACAAACGAAAAAGATTCAAGACAGCACAAGAGTCGGCAAGAAAAGACATCGAACGAGCTTTTGGTGTACTCAAATCTCGTTTTGCTATATTAAACAACCCCGCACGACCATGGCACCAAAATAAAATTAGACACATCATGTATGCTTGTGTCATATTACACAATATGATCTTAGAAGACGAAGGGTTCGCGATATGTTCATTTCAAGAAACCGAGCTTCCATCCAATCAACATTCCGCTTCCAATGAAGTATATCAAAATACGTTACTGGAAATTCGTAATCGGGAAACACACAATAACCTTCGCTCAGATCTTGTGGAACATATTGCGCTTGCCCAAATACCAAATTTAGACGGCTAGTTATGTATTTTTTTTATTTTAATTCGGTAATTTTTAATTTTTAGTTTATGTAATAGTTTTTAAATATTTTATGAAATTAATTATTTTAATTCTAGTATTTGTTTTGTTAGTTAAAATTAATTCATTTGTTAAAAAAATTAAGAAAGATGGAAAGGTTAAGAAAGGTGGGTATTTCCTAGTTAGAAAGGTGGGGAAAGGTGGAGAGAGAAAAGCTGATGTGGCGCTGACGTGTACAGAAAGATGGATTTGGGAGAGGTGGGTACTCCCCACACTCTGAGGGATTTGAGGACCAAAATTTGTGTCAAAACTAAACCAATCACTAATTTCACTCTATAGTATATATATAGCATATGTGGTCTCAAATTAACTAGATTATATGGATACTTAAATAATTTGGTCTCTAAGGACTCTGCTCACTTTTTTTAGTACTGTAGCAAATATTATTAATATTGCACTAACAAGAAGCTAGCAATAAAAAGAAAAAATTTACGTAAAGATAAAACAGGAATCCCAAAATAAAACCTTATGCGAGAATCACCTCTAACGAATTGATATAGCCACTTAACTTTTCTATCCCAACTCATTCTAGTACTCAATCACAAGTACCAATTGTTTCACAAAAGACAAACACCATCATAATACTAGTAATCAGGTCAAAACAACTATCAAACAGGATAGCTATTAATACAATCAGCCCATGGACCCTTTTGGGCCTCTTTAATAATGGGCCTGTTACACTCCCATACCAAACTGGTACACTTGGGCCCAGTCCCTATTCCCAACTGCAGTACTCTCTCACCTTTCTTCACTCTCTCCTTTCCTTCCATGTACGCCAACTCGTACCACAATGAAGAAGATGACTGGTTCCCAAATCTATGTAACGTCATCAATGCTGCCTCCATTTCTTCATCCTTTAATTTCATCTTTTTCCCTAACTCCATGATCATCGCCTTCCCGGATGTCGGCATGCAGTAATGCTGTATCACTTTCCTGAAATTTGGTACGTAAACCTCTCTCGACTTGTCCAGGAATGTCGTTGTCATTATGGAAAACCCATATCGGAGTTTCTCTTCTAGTGGAAGAATCGAAGAACCCAGAATTTGAATGTTTGATCGGAGTAATTCTCCCAACACATGTATTGCATCTTTTTTTATAGCAAACCCAGTGTTGCCTTGGGAGTCTTCTTCTCGGATCGCAGAGTTGTAAGCTATGTCATCGAAGGCGCCTTGTGTTCTTAGAGCGTAGAGTAGCCTATATTTGGAAATTTTTCTGGCGGATTCCTTGTTGGTGATTAGAATGGCTGCACTGCCTGATCGGAAGAGACAATTGAGTACCATCATTGACCGATCTTTTCCTGCATACCAACCGTTTGATAAAATTTCTGTGCTAAGAATCACGGCGTTAGAGTTCCTATGAACTTTTAAGAGGTTTTGTGCCATGTCAACTGCTAACGCGCTTGCGCTACACCCCATACCACTTATGCTGAAGCTCTTGATGTCTTGTCGCATGGAGTACCTGTTGACAATGATTGAAGATAAGGAAGGAGAAGGACAAAATCCGCTGCAGTTAACGATGATAATGTCGATGTCAAGAGGGGAGAGATTGGTTTTGGATAGAAGGTCTTCAAAAACCGGGAAAAGAAGTGTTGTTGCTTCTTTAATGCCTTCTTCATGAGTTGATCTTGGTGGGATGAAGTTCAGAGCTGGAGGAATGTAAGCCCTTTGACTTTGTCCAGAACAAACCAAGATTTTCGACATGAAATCAACACTTCCTTGATTGAGAGTGTGGACGATGCGCGAGTGTTCGAGGAAGGTGGAAAAGGGTACCCTCCAGTAGTTTGGTGGCTTAAGGCATGAGTAGTCCACGAGATAGATTTGTGGAGACGCTGATACGAGGTATCTTTTAAAGATGATGAAGATGAAAATAGCAAAGAGTAGTGTTGCTTGTTTGTGATTGAGAAAAGGCGAGGCGAATAAACAAAGGAGGATGAAGATATTGAATGTGGTTGATGGATTTGTGTCAAGCTTTGGTGTGAACCGGTGGAAAAGGGAGTCACGGTTGGGCATGGAATGCTGCTCCATTGAGGTTGTAATCAAGACAAAAAAATTAAGAGCAAGAAGAAATAGTACGTACGTAGGTGATGATAATGAATTAATGATGAAGAAGCGAATTGAATTGAAGAGATGGATCAACATATATAGACAACATAATTAATGCATGGGATTGGGCACAGGAGGGGTACTATACATTGACATTGTCATCGAAATGAAATGTTGCAGACAACTAGGAGAATTTTTGGAAGTAAATTTTCCTTTTTTTCTCTTTCAAAGAATAAGTTTAGAGAGTTAGAACTGTAGTGCGAAAATCATGTATAGCAAAACGAATTTGATTAGAATCAAGAACTATGTCGTTGATGGTTTATAGACTAAGACCCCTCCCTCCTAGGACATTCCTAATTCTAAGGGCAAACGGTATATAGAAGCCGCAAGGGCTTCGGCCTTGCCAAATCAGCAAGAGACCGCCGGCTACACCGCCCCCGGTCCTCGGCCCCGTCGAAATCCGGCCCGCTCCGGCCTTCCTTCCCTGCACAAAGCCGCTTTTCCTTTTTGTTTCTTCTTTCTTCTTTAACCCCTCCCCACACACACACACACACTATATATATATATATATATATATATATATATATATATATATATATATATATATATATAGGGGTGGGTTCAATGGAGAACCTTATGCATCGAAGAACCTTGGAGAACCACAATGCATCGCTAGAAAAACTGAAATGCGTCACGTAGAAATCGATGCATCACGCGGGAACTTGATACATCAAGTGGAAATAATGTAAAAATCGATGCATCACTCGAGAATTTGATGCATCACGTGGAAATAATGATGCATTATGGGGGAATTGTGATGCATTTGTGGTGGTGCATGGAGGTTCTTCAAGGTTCTTCGATGCATGGAGGTTCTCCATTGAACCCACCTCTATATATATATATATATATATATATATATATATATATATATATATATATATATATATATATATATATATATATATATATATATATATATATATATATATATATATATATATATATTTATTTATTTATTTATTTATTTATTTATTTTTATTGATTTATCCTCTATAACTAATACATTCATTACATTTATTTACACACTATTTTGACAACTACAACGTATCTCTTCGTAATTTTTTTAATTTTTAGTTTCGTAATTTTTCAGTTTTTTGTTTTTTGTTTCGTAATTTAGTTATGTAATAGTTTTTAAATGTTTATGAAATTAATTATTTTAGTTTTAATTGTTTTGTTAATTAAAATGTACTTATTTTATAAAAAAATTAAGAAAGATGGAAATGTATAGAAAGATGACTATTTCCAAGTTAGAAAAGTTGGGAAAGGTGGAGAGAGCAAAGCTAATGTGGCGCTGAGGTGTACAGAAAATTGGGTTTGAAAAAGGTTCTCGTGCCCTTCACTCTAAGGCCGAGAGGAGTACCCACCCCGCTGCAATGCGGCCTTGGCCACCTAGGACCTTCCCCGGCGGCTACACCGCCCCCCCTCGGCGGCCCCGCGAAAACCCTTCCCCGCCCGGCTTCCCCTCCCCGCTCCACCCCGCTTCTCCTTCTTCTTCCCCCTTCTTCTTCCCCCTTCTTTTCCTTTTCTTTTTGTAGAACTTCTGTTCTTTTTTTTTGTTTTTGTATATATATATATATATATATATATATAATTTAACTTTTATAATTTTTTAATTTTATTTTCTATTTCTTATTATAGTTTCATAAATGTTTGTATTTTTTTTATTTTAGTTTCGTAATTGTTGTTTCGTTCGTACAGTTTCGTATTTTACTTTCGTAATCAGGAAACACACAATAACATTCAATCAGATCTCGTGAAACATATTGCACTTGCCCAAATACCAAATTTAGACGGCTAGTTTGTATTTTTTTAATGTTCATTCGTAAGTTTAATTTTATTTATTGTTATGTATTTTTTTATTTTAATTGGGTCATTTTTAATGTTTAGTTTTTGTAATAGTTTTTAAATATTTATGAAATTAATTATTTTAATTCTAATAATTGTTTTGTTAGTTAAAATGAATTTATTTAAAAAAATTAAGAAAGATGGAAAGATATAGAAAGATGGGTATTTCCTAGTTAGAAAGGTGGGGAAAGGTGGAGTGAGAAAAGCTGATGTGGCGCTGACGTGTACAGAAAGATGGGTTTGGGAAAGGGAGGTACTCCCTTCACTCTAAGAATTGTAGGTAACGATCTCACATCCTCTCTCCATGAACATGTTTTTGTATGTTTGAAATTAAGCAGGGGCGGGGTGGGTCAAATACCCCCGATAACTTTTTTACATGTTATATGTATAATTGAAAATTTTTCAACTCCGATGATTTTTACAGTTCTGACTTCCGTAAATTTTACGTAAATAAAAAAATCTTTAAAAAAAATACGAAAACCTCATAGTTTGTTACACATTTCTTAAATATTTTAAAAATACTCGTATATTGGGCATGGACTGTTTCATTTTTTGGGAATGTTGCTTTGTTGGACACTTTTTGGCTAGGTTAGGGTGAAAGGAGTGGTGATCGTTCTCATTCTTCACCTTTCTGTACATCTTAGCGTCACGTTAGATTTTCTCTCTTCACATTTTCCATCTTTCTTAATTTTTTAAAATAAATTCATTTTAATTATTAAAACAATTAAATATAAAATAATTAATTTCATAAATATTAAAACTGTTTAAATAATAAAATTACGAAACTAAAAAAACTACGAAACTAAAAAAATTACGAAACTACAATTGTCATCCCCAACGCTCCACTATTCTTTGTTTGCGTTGTAATACGATTTGCAAAGCGCCACCTTGCAAATGGTCGTGTGGCAGGATGAAAAACTTCATGTCTCTATCTTGTTGTTGTTCATTCAGTGTCGATAAGTACGCTTGATATTTTTTTCCTTTTTCGTGCCCCATTTGTTGTTCTTTTAGGTCTTCAAGTCATATTCGATGACGTTTCTTATTTTCATGTCGACGTGAGAATTTGAAAACATTTCGAATTGTTTGTAACCTCTGGTCGCTTCATGTTGATGTTGGGTTTTTCCTTTGCGGCGTGGTCTTTCAAACTCCTGAATATCGTTGCCTTCGTCGTCTTGTTCATCGTCGCCCTCGTCGTTTTGTTCATCGTGAACACCTAAAAATGCTGCATGCAAAGACGGTGTTCCGATCGTGTTTGAATCGGAAGTTTTAGATCACTTTCTTTGCGGTTTTACAAAATCATCCATTTGTGGATCGGCGTTCCACTTTGGATGATGTATAAGTACCTCCGAAGTCGATTGGTATGGAAATGACTTATTTTTGTGGAGTGTCTTGTGTTGTTCTTGGGTTGTAGTGAAAACGTCGTAGTCGTTTTCGCCGATTCATCATGTTGTCGTTAACCATGCCGCCAAATTTTGTGCAATTACAGTTCATATCTTTCCGCTTTGAATTTAATTGGTGGACGGTGCGGGTAGTTCCACCTATTCAGCTATCAAAATTTTTGAGAATTCGACCCCAAAAGTTTAAACATTTTTTATTGTTTCCTGTATTGAATCTTCGGAAACATCAATCCAGGTTTTCGCCAATGTTTTTTCTTCTTGCGAGGTCCACATTTTTGCTTTCACTGGACACTTTTATTTGTTGATTTCTAGCTCCGCTTGACGCCCCCGCCGTGATTACGGGAATCGTCTCCTCGTCGTCGCCGTCGTCTGGTTGAGTTTTGGTTATCACTTCCTCGTCTTCGTCGTCGTCGTCGGATGCTTGCTCCCGATAACCGCCTAAAATTGGGTCGAAACCCTCGTTAAATTCGTTGGACGAAAATTGTGGCGGAATTGGAATGGGTGATGATGATTGCTATGATGAAAAATATGGTTGATATGGTGTGGTAAATTGTTGCGCAAATTGTGGTGGATAAGTTTGAAGTGGGCGGAATGGAGGGTTTGTTCGAGAACCGGTATTACCGCGTTATCGACTGGAAGCGGGTTGTTCGCCGGTATTTCGGTCCATAAATTTAAGAGAACGAAAGTATATAGATTGAAGGAGAGAAAGTTGAAAGTTTGGAATGTATGAAGATAAATGCATGCAAGTGAAGTATTTTATAGAGTGAAAATATTGAATTTTTTTAACGGCAACTACAAAACAAAAAAATGGCACAAGACCGTTCGGTGTGAACTGTGAAGGAGCCGGGGAGAAGAGCTTTTCGTCGGGGCCGAGGGGACGGGGTGGTGTGCCCGCCGGCCTCATCCCATGTGGCAGGGACCGAATACAATCGGGTAGACCACTCCCTTCGCTCTTGGAACCATAGAAGTGTAGAAGCGTGGATTGATAAAAAAAAAAAACCGACAAACGTGAAGCCGCTTCGGTGAAAATGAGTGATTCGCGTCGCAGAAGGCATAGAGAAAAAGAAATCTCATCATCGTTTGCCAATTCGGTTCGTCGTCGACCACCACGGCACGGAATCAATGCACCGTCTGTCTCTGTCTCTCTTTCTGAGGACTCTCCTTGTGCCTCTCTGGAACGACCAACAAGGTGTGGAGCCGTGGAGGTAAATGCTTGATGTTTCTGACTTTTATTTCCATTTTCTTTTATGTTTTGATTGCTTTTTATTTTCTAAGTTTGCTTAATATAATGTTTACTTGTTAGTATTTAGTTTTTTTTAATTATCAATTTACATATTTATAATAAGAATACATGTTAGAAATTAGTTGCTCCGGTTGTTATTTTAGCGTAATTCTTTGACCAAGTTTACTGGCGTTGATTAGAACTAAAATAGCCACATATCACACTCATTTATCACTTTTTAGCCATTAAATTTTCATTTTACCAAAATAGTCACACTTTACGTTACCACATTTACGTGATAGCCACCATTTACGTGATATATACTTTTTATTCATATTTCAATGCATTACATTACAAAAGGTGTTTGGTAACGTAAATGTTTGTACTTTACGTGACCACTTTTAAAAATATGCTCCTTCCCCATAAAAATGTAATGATTAAAAGTTGTCACGTAAAGTACAAGCATTTACGTTACCAAACACCTTTTGTAACGTAATGCATTAAAATATGAATAAAAAGTACATATCACGTAAATGGTGGCTATCGCATAAATGTGGAAACGTAAAGTGTGGTTATTTTGGTAAAATAGAATTTTAATGGCTAAAAAGTGATAAAGGAGTGTGATATGTGGTTATTTTAGTAATTATCCCATTTTTAATATATTAATTACGAAATATCAACCCAAGATCTCTAATTCCATATATCATCATTGAATTTTATATACTATCTTTTCATACGTTACACTAGTAAGTTAATATATTAAAAATTAAATATATAAATACTATTAAATGAGTAATTATTTTATCACTTGTCATCTTCTCATGATGTCAAATGACATGTTCTACATTTGACATTTTTCAATTAATAATTCTAAAAGGCTGTGTTCTCGAAGGTGGAAAGAATATAAATGAGAGAAAAGTAAGATAAAGGAAATAGATATTTTCTTTCCATTGGTTTCTTCCCACTTTTGGAAGGAAAATTTTAGAGCCAAAAACAATACAATTTATTTCATTTTCATTTCTTTTCCATCCTAAAAAACAAAAAATAACACAAACTAATTTCGTTTTTCTTGATTTCCTTCTATTTCCATTCTTTTCCACTGCTACAAAAGTTTTAAGAACATAGCGCTAGTTTAAGTTAATTATAGATGAGTGGATCCCATTAAAATCTTAACAACCAAGACCAAATTTACCCTCAATATTTTTTGAAAATGTTGTTTTTACATTTTTATTTTACAAATAAAAAACTAATATATATAGGGTTGGTTCAATGGAGAACCTTTGTGCATAGAAGAACCTCCATTCACCACCACAAATGCATCACAATTCCCGCGTGATGCATTATTATTTCCACGTGATGCATCAAATTCCCGTATGATGCATCGACTTCCACGTGATATATTACGATTTCTCTAGCGATGCATTGTGGTTCTTCAAGATTCTTCGGTGCATAGAGAGTTTCCATTGAACTCACGAACTCACCTATATACATATACATATATATATATATATATATATATATATATATATATATATATATATATATATATATATATATATATATATATATATATATTGAGATTCGATTGAGAACTTTTGTGCATCGAGGCACCATTGAGAACTTTTGTGCATCGAACTATTTACCAATGGTGCATAAAGAGCATTTAGGTGATATTAAATGTATGGAAATTATTTTTGAATTTAAATGTTTTTAAGATAATTAATAGCTGAATTTGTTATGAAAATCACCATTAACTTCTTTCCTAAAACCACTCCCTCTTTCTCTCTATCTCTCTCTCTTAACCCCCTCTTGATTTTGGAAGAGATGAACGATATGCATGATTTATGTTTGTATGAACGATTCATATTTGTATTATGATGTATCTTGATTTTGGAAGAGATGAACGATATGCATGTATTTTGATATATTTTGAATTTGTATTATTTTTGTAAATTTTGGAAGTGTAATAATTATATAAGGAATGCATAATTCCTGTTTTACCCCTCCGCGAATTTCATTATGTGCACTTGATGCATAAAACTTTCTATTTAATTACCCTTTTGTCATTTAATCTAACTCACACATTCTTTTCATCCAAGGGCCAGTGGAGGTTCTTTTATGTCTCGATGCACAAAAGTTCTCAATGGAACCTCCCTATATATATATATATATATATATATATATATATATATATATATATATATATATATATATATATATATATATATATATATATATATATATATATAGGGGTGGATTCAATGGAAAACCACTATGCACCGGAAAACTGTGAAAACCTACGCATACCGTCCGATTTGGTGCATTTAATTAAAAACGCGATGACATGATCATAAATAAGGTGATGCATCACGCGGGATCTTGATGCATCACGCGGGAAATTTGATGCATCATGCGGGATTTTGATGCATCACGCAGGGAATTTGATGCATTTGTGGTGATGTAGTGCGGTTTTCACAAGTTTTCAGGTGCATTGTGATTTTCCATTGAACCTCTCTCTCTCTCTCTCTCTCTCTCTCTATATATATATATATATATATATATATATATATATATATATATATATTTATATAATTTTAATAAAAATAAGTTGTTTAAAGTAATCATGTAACACATGAGTTAATAAACTATTTTGTTATTGAGATAAATAGATAAATAAATTTGATGATAAAACAACTTGTAGTTTAATGGATAAAGTGTTGTTTTATGGAACAAGAGGTTCTGAGTTTAATTCTCAATTAAGTAAATTAATATTTTTAATAAGAAGCATAAAAACGATACACTCGTCCGAACCGACCACATGATGCATCAAATTATTATGAATTCGTGATGCATCTTCCTCCCTGCATGATGCACAAACTGTCGTGTGATGCAACATGATTTCTTTTGCGATGTATTGTGGATCGATTTGAACCGACTACATGATGCATCTAACAATCATGATGTACAATCTTATTGTCTTAATGAATGTATACACTATACGACCACAAGAAAATATAACAAACGAAAATAGTACAAATTAAAATTGTTTGAATAAAAAAAGAATATGAATTTAAAAGTAAATTATGGATCAGATGTTTTGTATTTCGATTAAAATTGAATTATCTATATATATTAATAAAAGAAAATCTCTAATGTCACGTTTCATTTCCTCATCCCTCTAAATTTTTGATTTCCTGCCTTTTTTTCATAATTAGATTTCTAATTTACTAACTCGTTATTAAGAAAATTTATGGAATTTAATTCAAATACTTTAATATTTAATCTATACAGTTAAAAAAGAAATATTTTAAATATTCCAATATTAATCTGAATTTATTTTTACATAAAAAAGTTCATATTTTGATGTCTAATATTTAATTAAAACATACAATTTTTTTTATCTTATATGATATTTTCTTGATATAAAACATACATAACTGTACGTGAATTATTTTATTTAAAAGCTACTATTTATGTTAGTTTTTATAAAATGGATTTAACTTACATATTTTGGGTTTTTCTTATTCATAAAAAAATTGATTTTATTGTATTTATAAATAGATAAAACTAGATTCTTATGAATTTTATGTAAATCGAGCACACAATTTTTTATTTTTTAAATTAAACTAATCTCACATTCGTATAAAAAGATAAATTAATTTTGAGTTAAAAGTTGATGGATAATTTTTTTCATGATGTATATTGATAGTGTACAAAATATTATAGTTGAGAAATATTATAAATCTTTAAGTTGAATTGAATTTTTGATAAATTAAATATATGCTTATATCACATGCATATAATAATTGTGTATTTGTTTATAAGTTTATATTCTTTAATAATAATAATAATAATAATAATAATAATAATGATAATAATGATAATAATGATAATAATTATTATTATTATATATAGGGGTGGGTTCAATTGAAAACCACTATGCACCTGAAAACTATGGAAACCTACGCATATCGTCCAATTTGATGCATTTCATGAAAAACGCGGTGACATGATCGTAAATAAGGTGATGCATCACGTGAGATTTTGATGCATCACGCGGGATTTTGATGCATCACGCGGGGAATTTGATACATTTGTGGTGGTGCAGTACGATTTTCACAAGTTTTCAGGTGCATTGTGGTTTTCCATTGAAATCCCCCCTATATATATGTGTGTGTGTGTGTGTAAAATAAAATGTCTAGCATCACGTGTCGTTTCTTCTGTTAAAAAAAATTATTTTTTCCCACCCAATTTTCCATATAGGATTCATTTTAATTGGTTATCTAATTTATTTTTAAAATATAAATAATAATATAATTAAGTATTACCTAATTTAACTGCTATATATATAAAACAATCTTTTTAATTGATTTAAATAACTTTTAGATTTAACTACTAATGTTAGCTAACTATGCATGATTTTATATATTTAAAAGTGAAAATAACGCAATATTGAAAATGAGTTGTTTTATAATTTTTTTAATCTTAAAATTTTTAATATTTTATTCTACGTAAAAAGTAAATTTTTAGTTTTTTATTTATACATAAAAATCTAAAAACAAAAAGTTTAAAAAGATGAGACACGATAAATACAATTCATACATATTTAAAAATAGAAATTTTTTAATTATCCTTAATAACGAAAGATAATATTTCGTATTCTTTTAGGAAAAAATAAACATATTAGTTTGTAATTGACGTTTTGTGTAGATTTTTAGTAAATATTTATTTATAAAATATTTACGTGTACGTGGGTTAATAACTAGTTAAATTAATATTCCTATTTGTGTTGTTTGGTGCATTTACGTTGTCGGCTATTTGGGGTGGAAAGGAAAGGGAATGACATCAGCAATGTGGGTCCCAGGTCACACACAAGCATATACATTCTTTAGTCATAATTTCACTTCCTCCCCTCATTTATTACACACATAACCACACATATTTTCTTTTTTTTTTTTAATATATACCAAAACATTTTTTTAATCCAAACTATTAAAAATGTATATCGAAATAACTTAGAATAAGTTTCTATTATTTTTTGTTTTCTTTTTTAAAACAGAATAATTTTATAATTCACTATTAAATACAAATCCAAAAGTCCTTTTAATTTAACCTCCTCACCTTTAATATTACACTAATTAATATGTTTTAGTTTTAACCTCCTCACCTTTAATATTGCAATATTTTTCATTCAGAAAAACTATAAAGCGGAATAATTAATAGTTTTTTTAGTTGTTAAAAACACAAAAATAAATAGGTTGCAATTATTTTGTTAAAAACACAAAAATGAATGGGTCGTAGTTTTCCATTTGGGAAAGCTAAAACCTAAATAGATTGTAATACGTTTCGTTAGGTTTTTTTTCAATTTTGGTTTTTTAAAATAGAAAAAACTATGACTCATTTAGATTCGAAAAACTAAAAAATGGAACGATTTGTATTATTTTGTTCGTAAAAACTAAGAAAAAGATGGTTCGTAGTTTATATTTTATACTTTATTTGTTTACTATGTAAAACTTTTTAAAATTAATTACTACATGAAAATCTAATTTAATTACTTCCTAAATTTATACTTTATACTTTATTTGTTTATTACGTTTGGCTAAATTAATTTGTTATTCGTTTTTTCCATCGAAAACATGTAAGACAAGATAAGTGTTATAGTTTGGTATTTTAAAAGCAGTTAGTATTTATGTTAAAAGTTTGACAGTTTAATAATAATATAGTATGCTTTTATTTTGATAAGTTAGATAATTAGAACATTGTCAACCCACTCGGAGTCGGGTGTTACGTTTTTACTGTTTTTGCAATTGATCCTTTATTTTAATTTTCAAAAAACTTTAAAAAAATTGGTGTAATTTCAAATTAAGAAATTGACATAAAAAGTGAAAACATTAGTTGCAGGCATGCAAATAACTTCACTTCCTCAATCGCTCACTCAATCACTACTAATGACTTCTCTCCCTTAGTCACAGGCATGCATATAACTTCACTTCCTCCCCCCTCAACTAAAAAAAAAATAGTACGGGTCTCAATATTTTTCATTCATAAAACTATAAACCACAATGAATCATGGTTTTTTCATTAATGGAAAAACTAAAAAATGAATGGGTTGCAATACTTTTTTTTCGTAGTAGTTTTCATTTGGAATAAAAAATTACAAATTGTTCGGTTTTTTAATAAATTCCAAACGAACTTGATTACAAATCATTCACCTTTTAGTTTTTCCGAATGAAAAATACGACCCATTCATGTTTTAGATTTTTTTTTACAAAAAACTATAAACCATTTTGATTTTTCGTACAAAATAATTGCAACTCATTTATTTTTATGTTTTTAACAACGAAAAAAACTATGAAATATTCCATTTTATAGTTTTACAGAATGAAAAATATTGCAACCCATAAAAACGAAACATAACCACTTGCAAAACCAATTTTCATAATTTTACAGCTTATAACTCAATCAACTCATTTAAATTAGATGTTTCTTAACTTTTCAAGTTAAAGAACATACCAAACCAAGATGAAGATAAATTTCACAACTCAATTAATGAAAATATTCTCATTTAATTCTGTGGTCTCATAATTATTAATACTCCGCTAGAATTATAACCCGGTGACATGTATACTCGACCACGACACGTGTTCATTCCACTAATCGTCATATCAATGCCCCAACGCAATGTTAATAATTTAATCAACCAATAAATTAAATCCACGTAATATTTCCCAAAGACGGGGTGTTACAATTTTTCTGCTTGAAAAATATTGCAACCAATTTTTATTTTTACAACTCATTTAGATCGAAAAAACTATAAAACCAAACTAGTTCATATTATTTTGTTGGGAAAAACTAAAAAGAGAATGATTCATAGTTTTTTCGTTTCAAAAAACAGAAATTGAAATGATTCGTAGTATTTTTTCGTTCATATTTGTAATTAAACTCTATTAATTATTAAATATTTATTGCTTTAAAAAAAAGATACTAACATTTATACAAACAATAATATAAAATTTTTACTCACTAATTAATTTATATTAATTTTATAACTAAAAATAAATAAAACCACATGTTTACATTTTAATTTGATAAAAATCTAAAACAATTGAATTCATTTTTATTAGATTTTATAAAAAAATTCAATCATGTAAAACAATTGAAAAGATGATAAATTTCTTGTCATCCCCACTCATTCACCTTTCTACAAATTCCAAAGCCCACTTAATTATACTATAATATTATATAATTGACTCTATACATAGATATACATAGATGTGGTGTACCCGAAAAAAAATTGTATATGTGTGTATGTGGAGCCTATGACCGTGGTTTTCATCCAGCCAGCCCATCATGACAGCTTCATCAATCCCAGTCCCTACCCTTTAGTTGCTGCGTCTATTTCTGCTATTAATTTGCACATGTCTGATGATTTTTTTTTTTTTTTTCCTAACCTTTTCTAACTTTAGCTGTATATGTTTTATTAATAAAGTAAAAATAAGATAAAAAATCATATTAAATTAAATTATACTTTAAAAAAATTTAAAAACTCTAATGAATTTTAATGAACTTAAAAAACAAACCTAAAATTTTGATATACATTGATTTAGAAAACTACACGTGTGTTGTATATACACCTTCTATATATCTAATTAGAAGTAAATTAAGAAAAATATTTTTTAATCTTATTTTATTATCAAACTAGTTTATAACCCACGTATGACGTGGATAATTTTAATTAAATTTATTTATATAAAATGGATATGAGTAAAAATAAAAACATACAAAAATAATAATTGTGTTTATTTTTTATTATTTACAGATCAAAAAATAGAGTGTATTTATCTTTTTTAACAATGTTAAAAATTGTATTTATCTTTTATTTTTTATAAGTTGCTATTATCTTTTTGGTGAACGTAGAGGTGACACGTGACATTTGATTTTTTTCCTTTATTAGACATGATAATAATAATTTCCACAACTAATTCAAATTATTACATTTGGATCTAACTATGATTATTATGGATAATAATGATAGATATATATTTTAGGTAAACATTAATTTTAAATGTTACAAAATCTAATTTATTACTAACTAATTAATGAAAAAAAAAATAAAGTCAAAATTTAATGCAATTAAGTAAGATGTTAAATTTGGCAAAAAGAGGTGGAAAAGTAAACTTTCCTTGTAATGTAGAACTGACATATGACATGAATTGTTTTGTTTTATTATAATATATAAGTTAATCAACTCATGTATTACATGGGTTGATTTAGAAAATACATATTTTTTTTATATTTTAATAAATTATTATAAAATTTATATATGATTAAAGTAAAAAATTGAAAGCTAGTTAAATAAAAGATAAAACATACTTAATTGTTTGATATTAAATAAAAAAATATTCTTATATTGTATTATTAAAAACAGATAATATATGTTCACAAAAAATGTTCCTTTTAATTTTTATTAACTTCAAATATGAATTATCAATGTAAGAAACAAAAAAACTTCAATTACATGAATGTGTATATATTTTGAAAATGATAAAATATAAAATTGAAATATCTAAAAATCAACAATCAAAATTTATCATATTCATAATTGAAGTTTTATTAATTAAATTTTAAATCTTGTTAGCAAAATAATTAACAAAAATTTTAACTTTATTTACTACACTTCTACATTTAAATCTAAATTTTTACATTTGCATTTAACTATTACCATCCTTGCTCCTCAACACAGGATCCGCTTATTCTTTGCTCTACTTACATCACCTATAGCCACGTGCTACTCACATGACCATTATTAGTTTCACTGTCCTAAAACCCCCCACAAAGTATCAGCATCTCATTAATATGAGTGTCTGCCAACACCATTTGACTCCTTTTACGTGTTCGCTCAGTCGTAACTCGTAATAATGACTTGGTTGGTACCAAAACTATTTTCTACACTGACACGTGTCAGGAAAAAGGTAATCCTCATTTTGTCGGTTGCACTTGGTAACCGGTTATCTCTGTTGACACGGCCATCGGCTAATTTCATGTTGTTCAGGCTACGTTTGAAAGAGCTTTTCATAGTTTTTAGGAGCTTTTATTTTTAGCAAGAGCTTTTATTTTTAATAAACTCTACTAAAATATAAAAATTTACTTGGAAGGAAAGATAGAGCTTTCATTATCTAAAAAATAAGTTTTTCTATAAAACGATAGTGGAAGTAGCGTTTGAAAAATTTTAGAGCTTTTAATCAAACATATTTACTTTTTTACTCTCCTATTAATCATAAACTACCACCTTTAGTCATTTAATTAATATTAATATCCTTTTACGTAATTTAATACTAAAAACTACAACTACAACACATTTTACCAAACAAATTTATAAAACTAAAAGTTCCAGCTCTTTTAAAAAGTTTCAGCAACTAAAAGCTCTATCTCTTTTAAAAACACAAAGTTACAACTAGTTTTATCAAACATACACTTAGTCTGATGACAAAATAACCTCCTAGTTTCAAATAACTACTCATTTGCATCGTCTCGACTCGATACAATAAAAAGTGCTGGTAAAAAAATGTTAACCAACTCTGTAGAAAAATAAAGTTTGAAACCTATCGAAAAGTAAACTTTAAAAAACCAATTAATTTAGAATAATATAGATGAAAATGTTTCTTTTTATATAACAAAAGTTGTTATAAATTAAGATGTTTTATTTGATAGGCCGTATTAAATTGTAACAAAGTTGTTACCATCAATTGATTTTTTAACAGCATGTAACTTTTAAATGATTTACTACATTTTTAAAGCAAATATATATCTTGATAACCAGAGATGGAGAATAGACATAGTAACTTGCGTTATTATAATCAGACGTATGTATGTTTAACAATAAATTAAGAACACATCATTAGGTAATTTAAAGGATTTTATCTATAGATGGAGATGGAGAATAGACATCGTGATATATTTTAAGGTTGAGATTTTTATCGATTTTTTGAAACCAAACCGGTATCGTACTGGAACGGATACTATAGCGGTACCGAAATTCTATTATTGATTCGATACTCGATACTTATATTATGTCCCAAAATAATTCGATACCATCCAATTCGGTACCCGTACAAGACAAATTAAAAAATATATACTTAAGATTGACATTTATTATTTTTATTACCAATTTGCATCCAAATATATACATTTACGTTGACATTTAAATATATATATTGAATTTGTACCAATATGTATATCTACGGATGGTTAACTTTGTCGGTTTTGATATAAACTTTACTTATTGGTTTTGATGTTAACATTCATTGTTGGTTTTGATATTAACTTTATTTGTTGGTTTTGATTTTAATATCATTTATTTGCTTTGCTACTAAATCTGTTTTTTCGTTTTGATATTATTTTTTATATTAATTCTGTGTGCTAAATAAAAAACGGTTTTAACCAGTCCAATACCGATACTGATACTGAACCGGTACTAATATTCTATAATCGGATCGGTACTCAGTAATAATATTATGCTACAAAGAAATAGATGCTACCTGATTCGGTACCAAAACGATACCGGTACAAAATCAATTTCACCTAATATGTTATGTCTTTAAAGATTTAAAACAAAGCTTAAAACTATATTCATAAATATTGTTTACATGATTATTTAAAGTAGTCTAATATCTGTTTGAAATTTACAAGGATGAAACTTTTTAAATGAAAGTCTAATAAAAATATAAAATAGTCAATTAAAATGTTCATTATAGTTGTCGGGTTTTTTTAATTATGTAACTAGAATAGATTCTAAAAGTTGATCCAACATTAATGTTGCATTAATTTGCATTTGCTTAATTTACCCATTTTATCAAAACATTTAAATACTAATTATGATAACAAGCAACGGATAATAAAATTTAAGAAAAAGGGACATACAACAATGTCAAATATTCTTAAAACATCATAAAATTAATCTATTTAATAATTCCAAGTTTATATACAATTTTGACTTTTTTATTTTACATCCTTGTCTTATTTATCTATTCCCTATAAATTGATTAATTTTAGGTTTTTGATACTAGTGGTTCCAACATAATTTTACCTTTTTCTTTTTTTTTTTTTTGAAAATTTTAAAATTGATGGTTTATGTTGATTCTTCATTTTTTTTATGAATTACACACACGCATTATTTAGAAGATTATCATTTAACCACCAATTTCATTAGGCTGTTGTATTCTGTCATTTGGAAAAGCTAGAGGATGATTTATGTAATCATGTCAAACTTCAGGAGTGATGTTTTTTACTATTTTTTTTCGAAAAGTTCATAAACTTTAAGAGTTTTTTGAAAAAATAAAAAAAATTCAAAAATCAAAAACAAATATATTACTAAAGAATTTTATTGGTATAAAATAACATGGAGGGACTAAACCATAAAACGTATAAAAACATATTTTTTTAATATTAAACCTTTATTTAAAATGATAAATTCATATTTATTTAAATTTAATGAACAAACATTAACAAAATATATTTAAAAATAAAATAATCATTTTTATTAAAAATATCGTATATGATAAAAAATGAGTGATGCAATTCATCTTCTTGTATCAAAACTGTTCACCGACATCTTCTCAAGAATTCCACCGATATTATCTCAAAATAATTCCACACTTTCCCATTCTCTCTCTCTCTCTCTCTCTCTGCATTCAAGCAGCCACCATAAACCACCTTCTCATCGCCGTAAAACCAAGGAAAGTCCGATATCATTGTAAACCCACCTTATCGATCACCTAAATTTATCTATCACTCTCATGCTTCCTCTTTCCGATACTCCTCTTTCACCGCATAAACCCCGAATTTCGGAACTAGATCGGAAAAATTCCTTCAGTTCGCTGAAACCACACCTCCCTCGCACATGGCTTATCTTCTTTGTCTTATTCCTCCAGATCCTCCTCCTCTTAACCGCTCGCAATTTCCACATATCCACCGGCCTCTCTCAAGTACCCAACATCGCCGCCGTGGATGCCCAATGTCCATCTGGTAAGATCTTTGTTTATAACCTCCCACCATTATTTAACACTGAATTGTTAGAAAATTGTCATGAATTGAACCCTTGGGGGTCTCGTTGCGACACATATTCCAACAATGGTCTTGGGCGGCATGCTGCAAAGCTCGCTGGAGTAATACCGGAGAGCCTCGCCGGGGCATGGTATTGGACGGATCAGTTCGCATCTGAGATTATATATCATAATCGAATGTTGAATTACCGGTGTAGGACGCTAGACCCGGAATCTGCTACTGCGTACTACATCCCGTTCTACGCCGGTCTTGCGGTTGGCAAATACTTATGGACCAATAATTACACGGCGGAGGACCGCGATCGTCACTGTCATATGATGCTGAGGTGGGTTCATGATCAACCCTACTGGGAGAAATCCAACGGTTGGGATCACTTCATCACGATGGGCCGCATCACATGGGATTTCCGACGGTCTAAGGATGATGACTGGGGTTCGCGGTGCATCTATTTACCTGGGATGAGAAATATCACCCGCCTCCTGATTGAAAGGAACTCGTGGGACTATTTCGACATCGGTGTTCCTTATCCCACAGGATTCCACCCCTCCTCTCCATCAGATGTCGAAACGTGGCAGGAATTCGTTCGTACGCGTACCCGCACCACCCTCTTCTGTTTTGCTGGCGCGACACGTGGTCTCATCAAGAACGATTTCCGTGGGCTATTGTTAAACCAGTGTTACAGGTCGTCGGGTTCTTGCCGGGTCGTGGACTGTGGTGGGTCAAAATGCTCAAACGGGACCTCATTGATACTTGAAACTTTCCTTGGGGCGGACTTTTGTCTTCAGCCCCGTGGTGACAGCTTCACCCGGCGATCGATTTTCGATTGCATGATAGCAGGCTCAATTCCGGTTTTCTTTTGGAACCGGACGGCTTACTCACAATACGCGTGGTTCTTGCCGCGTGAACCCGAGAGCTATTCGGTTTTCATCGACAAGGAGGAGGTTTTAAAAGGGAAATCCATAAAGGGTGTTCTTGAGAAATTGGGCAAGGATGAAGTGATGAGAATGAGGGAAAAAGTGATAGAATACATTCCAAGAATTGTGTACGCAAAACCACATGAAGGTCTTCAAGGCATGAAAGATGCATTTGATGTGGCCGTGGAGGGAGTATTGAATAGAGTCAAGGATCAAGAAAGAGATGGATTCAAATGGTAATCAAAATATTTTTGGCAAAACTTTCATATATACATTCTACTTTTTTTATTAAAAAAAATTCTTTAATGATTATGGGATGATCAATGGATCATGAGGGTATGCTAGAAATTTGTTTATAGATATAAAAGTCCAGAATTAATACGATGAATTTTGGTTTAATTGTTGGCGGCTTCGGCTTAGATATTGTAAAATGCAGATAAGTTGTTGTTATGCTAGCTGGCTAGTAGTATAAGTAGATATACATAGTTGATGATAAGAAGGATATCTTGTATTCTTTGCAACTCTTTTATACTTTATATTTTCTTTATGTTTATTGTTTCAATACGAATTGCTTCTTCGAAATAAATTAAGATGCCGTTTGGTTCACTGGAATCCGATTGGAGGGGAAAGGAATCCAATTCCAGTCAATTCATGTGTTTGGTTCAACTATGGATGGAATTCAATTCCTTTTAAAAACAGAAAGTGGTTGATTACAAAAATACCCCTTACGTTTAACATACTTCACTACACCATGTCATGTCTTACCCCATCCACCCTCCCTACCTACCTACCCACCCTACCCTACCCCATCCTACCCTACCCCATCCCACCCACCTCTAACCCACTTACCCCAACCCTACCTAAGTTATCCAACTTACTCTTACCTACTACCCACCATACCTACCCCCATTTTACCGACTACCTACTCTAGTACCCATCCACTCTAACCCTACCTACGTTATCTAATCTACTCTTTACCTACACCCACCATACTTTAACCCTCCCTCATCCATTATGCCATTACCCACCCGACCCGACCCACCGACCTACCATACGCTACCAACATACTCGGACCGACTACCTATCATACCTACCCCTCCCTCATCATGATGCATACCCACCCGACCCGACCCCGACCCACCGACTCTTACGACGCGAACCAAACCGACTGGGACCTACGACCCGCCCAGACCGACCATACCCACCCACCCATCAGCCACCCCCACCCACCCAACCCTAACCTTACCAGCGCAGCAGCCTGGCCTACTTTATAGACTTATCCAACTTCTACCACCCACTCTACCCCACCCACCTACCCTCTAACCCACCTACCCTCCTTCCTCCATCATACGTACCCACCCACCACACCGACCCTTACCCTACCTACATTTACTTACTACCCACCATACCTACCCCCTACCCACCCACCCATACCTCACACACCCTACCCACCCACATCCTATCCTATCTATCTCATCCTATTCCTACCTTAGAGACTTATCCACATCTACCCACTCATCCCATCCTACCCCAACGAATTATGAAATTGGATTCCAACTTCATATTTAGCCAATCAAACATGATTTGGATTCCAGTTCCAATTCCAATTTCTTGCAGATTCCAATTTCTTAACAGATTTCAATTCCTTTTAAAACATTCTGCGAACCAAACGCCACCTAAGTGTGCTTCGATTGATTCTTCTGCTTGTAGAGGATTTTGTGAGGGCAATGTTATATATACTAATTACGCACACCTCCTAGCTTACGTGTTTCTTGTTAACAACGTGAACTTCGTTATTAACTTTAATTTCTCTAACATTAAAAGAGGTGTGTGATTGATATTTGGTAATGAGGTGTTTGTGTGTATAAATATTAAATAGTCCTTTTGAGATTAGATATTAAGTATTGGGATAATTACTAAAATACCCACATATCACACCCTTTTATCACTTTTTAGCCATTAAAATTTCATTTTACCAAAATAGTCACACTTTACGTTACCACATTTACGTGATGGCCACCATTTACGTGATATGTACTTTTTATTCATATTTTAATGCATTACGTTACAAAAGGTGTTTGGTAACGTAAATGCTTGTACTTTACGTGACCACTTTTAATCATTACATTTTTATGGGAAATGAACATATTTTTAAAAGCTTTACAAACTCGTAAGTACAACTAAGTTTTTATTAAAATAGATTTGTTTGGTTGAAAGAATCCAATTTTTTTATATCAAAATAACTTTTATACCAAGTTGATTGGTAAAAATAGCAGCGGTTCACGCCTTACAGAGATGACGTGGTCACGATACACACTGAGCAACACCACCATGGTTATCTCATGCTTAAATGTGGAACCGAAAAATCATATCAAAATTTCATTTTTTTTCATCAAATAAATTTTATTTTTAATAACTTTAAACACTTATTGTTATCTTTTTTGTTGAATCTCTCTCTATCTCTTTCTATACACACAGACATCTGTTTCTAAATTTTTTTTCTTATATATATATGTTTAAAAAAGAATTTCTAGAACAGATGCATCCGAATGTATCATTTTAAAAAGAACTTTTTTTTCTAAATCTTTTCTATAATCATGTTTAAACTAACTTTATACACATGATATGCGAATTTCACCTACATTTAGATTTTCTAAGTTCTTAAAAACTATATGAATTTTCATGCATATTTATGTGAATTGACATCCAAGTGAATTATCATTCACACATTTCACATGATTTTTTTAGGGAGAATTTCACATATACCCCTCCAAAACTTCATTATATCATATATACCCAACCTAAAATTTTAATATCATATATATCCCTCTAAAACATCATAATATCATATATATATACTCAATTTAATTATTAATATCACATATATCCCTCTTAAACATCACTAATATCATATATACCCAAATTCATTAATTTAATTATTTTTAAAACATTTAAAGCTTATAATTAGTATTTCTTATTAATTAATGACCATTATACTTTTACTCATTTCTTCATTCAACTACTAAATTTCAAAATATCATACTTATCCAACTTAAATTAAAATATCATATCACTTTTAATAATTTTATATAATTTATTTTTGTAAACTTTACTAAATAAATTCTTCAAACAAAAACAAATTAAATATCATGTTTTTGCTCATTTTTAATCAAATCGTGTCGTCTTATTGTATTTTCTTATTTGTTTTCTTTCTACAGTAATCTATATACAACTAACTGATTACATATTATGTTATTTCAACAATTTTTTTATATTTTTTAATAATGTTAATTTGTTTTAGTTTGAAGAATTTATTTAGTAAAGTTTACAAAAAAAAATTATATAAAATTATTAAAAGTGATATGATATTTAAATTTAAGTTGGATAAATATGATATTTTGAAGTTTAGTAGTTGAATGAAGAAATGAGTAAGGGTATAATGGTCATTAATTAATAATAAATATTAATTATAAGCATTAAATATTTTAAAAAATAATTAAATTAATGAATTTGGGTATATATGATATTAGTGATGTTTAAGAGGGATATATGTGATATTAATAATTAAAATTGGGTATATATGATATTATGATGTTTATGAGGGATATATATGATATTAAAATTTTAGTAGTTGAAAGAAGAAATGAGTAAGGGTATAATGGTCATTAATTAATAATAAATATTAATTATGAGCATTAAATATTTTAAAAATAATTAAATTAATGAATTTGGGTATATATGATATTAGTGATGTTTAAGAGGGACATATGTGATATTAATAATTAAAATTGGGTATATATGATATTATGATATTTAGGAGGGATATATATGATATTAAAATTTTAGGTTGGGTATATATATGATATTATGAAGTTTTGGAGGGGTATATATGAAATTCTCCTTTTTTTTTATTATTCACAAAATTTATTTTTTGAATCTAAGGTATAGTTCTTTTGATGAAAAGTCGTTTGGTGCTCTAAATTATCCTAAACTAAGGAAAATTGGAATACATCTCCGATGAACCCCTCGTCAAAGTTCATAATCGAACGTCTACTCAAAGCTCCTACCAGCAAGACGAGACAAAGAAAGTCTAAGAAGTATCCGACCCATTTAGGGTACTTGAACAATGAAACTATAAATTATGAGTTCTAGAAGATCACATCCCAGAATTTTTTGTGAAATGGTAACAATGGAGATTGAAAGAGAGCTTTTGATATTTTTGATGACTGATTGATGGGTAATCAAGCGGAATATACTACCAGGACGCTGAAAAGAGACAAATGAAGAATCCCTAAAGAGGTAGCTCGGTCGAGTCATAAGATTGTGAAGATATTGGAGTTGACGTCCAAGAAGATTACTAGGGTGGATATGCCTGAATGGTCTGTGAGAAGGGCTGATGGAGAACAATACTGGTTTGATGAGTCTGATCTTTATTACTTGGAATATGAGGACATCGAGTTATTATATGATCATTACATGAAAAAGATGAATAAGCACTGATGAAGAGTGTTGGCCATCAGAGCTTTTATCAAGAAGCTGTTCAGACATATCGTGATGATGTACTTCAGAGATTTTTAAATCGCCGCTAAACTTCATGGGAAAAGGGTATTGTTGAATCGTCCTAACACATCTCTACCTAACATCATAGACTTTCAAGAACTATCTATTTTAAAGAATCCAGAGCATGGCATTGTATATTTAAATCGAAGAAACAGAAAGAGATTCATGGTGATGTCTGAAACTTGCAGCATTTTCGAATGTAACATTGAGGAAGATAAGAAGGTTAAGAGATTAATAGAAATGAAAATCTACTTGCTAATGAACGAATGTCAAATGACGACATGTTGTTGATTCACAAAGTGATTCAATTGGTAAACTATCGGTTGACCAAAAGATTATTTTGCAGAACGTTCATGACTAATCTTGATATGGTAGATCCACTGGACATATGATCATAAAGGGAGAGATTGTTGACTTTTAATTTAAGTTGTAGTCAATGTCCACAAGCTGTTTTGTATTTACTGCATGGTTATCTAGTAGAGGGATTTCATTATAATTACTTAATAGTCATTCTCTATATACAGTGTAAGGTTTCTATGCTTGGTAACCTTTGGACCTATTGCAATATATGGTTGGAAATTTTGCGTACATACTCTAAAGTGAAAGGTTTCATTCTCATTTCAATCATTGCTTTATCATTGTTCTTATTATTAGTGTTTATGTGATTATATGATTGGTAGTCATTATTATATGTTTAACAATTTTGACTCATCGCTTTATCACATGTCCTTTTCCTAGGATTAGAGAAATCTTTCTCTTTATCCATGTAAGGGAACATATTTTCAAAGAATTCAGCTTCTATAGATTCAATGACCGTATTGGTGTTAATATCCTTTATATTTAACTTGTAATCCAAAAGGTTGCACTATTCTTTGTAGGTCCGATGTAAACACAGTCGGGATTGTTGTTTGTCCAAGTTTAGTTCTCTTTGGTAGAGGGACTTGAACTTTCACAAAGCAACCCCACACATTCATTCTTTTGTAAGAAGGTAACTTTTTTTCCCACAGTTCATATAGTGATTTATCACTCTTTGTATGAGGAATCTTATTTAAAAAAAAATATTTGCTGTATACATGCTTTACCCCATAAAGATTGAGGTGCTCTCAAGGTAATTAACATTAAATTTATCATATTTTTCAATGTTCAATTCTTCCTTTATGCTACTCTGAATTGTTGTGGAGTGTAAGGAGTTGTTGTTTCACGTACTATGTCATGTGTTGAAAAAAATTCTGCAAAGTCATTTGACTAATATTCGCTACCTCAGTCAGACCTTAGAATTTTGATTCGTCTATCAAGTTGGTTTTCAACTTCAGCCTTAAAAGTTTTGAACATATCTAAGGCTTCATCTTTTGTATGTATTAGATACAAATAACAAAACTTATTACAATCATCAATGAATGATATATCGTTTTAGAGTTGCTTTGTAATCACATAAGTCATTGTGAATCAACCCAAGTATTTCATTAGATTTCTCCACGTATTTATGAGGATGTTTTGTGTATTTTGATCCAACACTAATTTCACACATTGTCTTTTTGTCCATATTACACTTAGGCAACATGCCAAGTTTAACCATTCTTTGTAAAGATCGATAATTAACGTGTCCTAATCTAGAATGGCATAAAGAAGAGGAATCAGTCATATACACAAGAGTAGTGTTAGTGTCTGCATTATTATTATTGTTATTATTATTATTATTATTATTATTATTATTATTTATTATTATTATTATTATTATTATTATTATTATTATTATTATTATTATTATTATTATTAGCATCATTTGTTAACTTCAACACTAAACTTGAAGAGCTCATCACAGAGATATCCATTCCCAACATAAGTCTCACCCTTGGTGATAACACATTTGTCTCATTCGAATACAAGTTTGAATACTTTTTTACTTAACATAGGACCATAAATCAACTTCTTATTAATTGGAGGACCATGCATGACATTTACGAGTATGAAATCTTTCCCAGAATTGAGTTTCATTCACTTTTCCTTCTATCTTTACAGATGTAGCATTCCCCACAAACATTGGTTCTTTATTGTCACTTGTTTTCTGATATGTAAAAAAAGAACTTTACGGAATTATAGATGTCCCTAGTGGTCCTGTGTCCATCCATCAGTTAACATAATTTGAAATTAGATTGGCCTCTATAACACCAGTAATTTGATTTCGAGAATCAACCAAATTCACATTTCCGTCAGCATTACCACCATTTCCACCATCATCGGGGCGATCTTTCATATGACGACACTCTTTTTGCTTTGTGACCTTGCTTTCCACATACCCAACAACACTTGTTCTTGAAAGATTGCTTGTTTGAGCATTTTGAATTCTTGAAAGAAGACTTGTCAGCAACACCAAGTCCTATGCCTTTATTTTTCTGAAAATTGGCTTTAGACGTGTTTCTTTCTCCAACCAAATTTGCATTTGGTTCCAAGGAATTTGCATCAACCTTTTCATTCTGATTATCCTTTTAAACCCGACATTTAAAACCAATTGCTCAAAACTCATTTCCTTAGTAAGATGTTTAAGATTAAGTTTAAAATTCTTCCAAGATCGCGGTAATTTTTCAATAATAGAACTAGGATTAATTCCCATACCTTCGACATCAACTTCACGGACAATGACTTGGAGTTCATCAACTTGTTTGACAACAGATTTGGCATCACTCATCTTGAAATTCAGAAATTCGCCAACAACGAATTTCTTTGAACATGCAACTTCAGTTTTATACTTGGTCTTGAGAGACACCAAATTTCTCTTGCTGAATTAAATGTGGAGTAAATATCATACAGAGAGTCATCAAGAGCTTTCAGAATATAATTTCGACAATTATACTATTTGCTTTTCCAAGTATCAACAACCCTTTCATGCTTCACCATCTATTTAGCGGTGGAAACATTCTGCTCCTCACTAATTGGTGAACTCTGCGGTGCATCTTTTGTCAGTTAGGGATGACAACGGGGCGGGTTCGAGGCGGGGAATGAAAATCTTGTACCGTTTAAAAAACCGCGGGTATTAAATGGGGATCCCCGTCAGGTACACGGGGAAACCCGCCGGAAATCGGGGTATCCATTTATAATTACAATACTAATATTAAATTAACCACATGATCCATAATTTAATCTTAAAACGTCAATGTATGTTAAAATTACAATAGTAGTATTAAATGAAATTCGTATCTCTATCAAATGATAAACATAAAAACATTATTTCAATAAATTATATGCAAATAAATTCGTATCCCTATCAAAAATAGATAAAAATATTCATTATATATATATATACACACACACACACACACACACAATATACAATATAAATAGTATGTTGCTATTAAAAAGGGAATCAGGGTATTCGGGGATTTAAACGGGTTATGTAATTGGGTATACTGAGCGGGTATTATCAATACCATACCCGTTCCATCCCCATTTAACTTAATCGGGTTCGGGAAAACCCGCCCCGATTAGGTCGGTTTTCGGTGTTTCCTGTCAGGTTTTGGTTTTTTTTTTTTGCCATCCCTACTGTCAATATGTTTGACACATGAAAGGATGTTAAATACAACAACTTCTTCTATTGCCAATGCTTGAAATCCGTCGCTTTGAATTTCTCTGGCTGTTCGACATGATTTTTCATTATGGACGTTTAAAAGATAATCAAAATGCTTGTTAAACGTAGTTAAGAGATAATCGAAATACTTGTTAACATACAGTAACACACACATATTTGTTACATCAACAACGAAATGAAAATCTATAAATGTGTAGATGATACCTAAATTGATGAACTTGTGAATCTAGATTGAGGCCTACGTGTACAATATTCTAAGACATCCAACAATCTATTCAATCGATTGGTTGAATCTGAGGAACTAAAGTTATATGAACATGGATGATTTCAACAAGAGAGTTTGGATGAAAGGAAAAAAAAATGAAAGAATGAAATCAAATCTTTTTTTAGTCTGCACATATATAACCTAAAAAACTGTCATTCGGCAACTAAAACAAATTAAACAGTTAAGTCATTTCCTGTGTTTGCACATATATAATCGAAAAAATGGATTATTTGACAATTAAAACGAATTACTCAGTTACGTGAGTCCTAAGGTCATACTTTAACCATTTAATATATACATATTCAATTTTTCTCACCAAATTAAGCCCAACATTTTAATTTGATTATTGAATTAGATTTATGTATACACAACTAGGGGTGTGCAAAATAACCGAACCTGAATAACCTAATCGAAACGAACCTTAATCGGGTTAAATGGGTCAGGTTATTCGGTTTAAATACTACACGAATAAGTAATACAGTTCGGTTTACGGGTAGGATTTATGCTTATTCGGGTACCCAAATAACCCGTTTAATATATATTTGTCATTTTGTTGATTTGTTTATGATTATAATAAGAATTGTTTATATATATAATGTAAATATCTAAATACCAAATTTTGATACTCAAATAATTTAACCCGTTTTACCAAAATTACCCAACTCATTAACCCGTTTAAACTACTATTTCATTTTTTATACCATAACCGAATAATGTATTTAACCCAAATTGAATAACCTGATACTCATTTAACCCGAAACTGATTAACCTGACCCCTTATTTGGTTCGGATTCGGCTAGCTAACACACACTCAAACCCGAATAAATCGAATCGAATATCCCAATACCTAATTAACCCGTCCGGATAAAATCCCTAACGTTCGCAATAATTTCTTATTTTCCTTACACGTGGCGTAATTTCTTATTTTCCTTACACGTGGGACAAAGTCCCAACAAACTGTCAATTATAATCAGCAAATTTAGATATTCAATTGTACATTTTTTTTTAAAGTTTATAAAAGAAATCTGTAAAATAAATAATTTCTTAGACCTAAGAACTTGTTATGTTCGTTTATTTCAGTTTCAGCGGAAATCCAACGCCTCAAATGGAACAGCGAGCCCAAATCCAACGGCTCAAAAATCACACCTAATTTACCCTATAAATATGACAAACCCTAAACCTTATTTCTTCCTCTTTCTCCTCTCTATCTGCTGCTGCAACGCAAGCGATAAATCGTATTTATAGCAGGAAGGAGAACAAGCCCCCACACACCATAGACAAGCCATGCCTTCGCTTGCTGTTCTGCCTGAAACCCTAACTCAATCCTCCGTATCCCTCACAGAGAAGGCCAAGAAGATGAAGAACATCAACTCCGAAACCGTCGGAGTCGAATCTTCAAATAAGAAGAAAGAGAAAAAGATCAAGAAAATTAAGGCTACGCCTCAGACGGAGTTTTCCTCTGATTCTGATAGGTCCGAGAAAAAGATCAAGAGGAAACGTAAGGCTTCTTTGGATACAGACAACGATGAAGGGAAAAGCGATACGAGTTCTGAATTAGGCGACCCTGTAAATTTCAAGGTATATTGATGTTTCCCGTCAATTGTTAGTTTTAAGTTTATTTCAAATACGTTTGTGTTTGTCGTTCGTGTTAACATCGAATAACTTGATTGATTACATTTTTAAAAATATTGTTTGGAATATATGAAGATTGAGGAGTCGATGAAGAAAAGTAAGAAGAAAAAGATGAAGACGGTCGAGGTGAATGAAGTGGAGGATGTGAGTAAAGAAGACAATCCAAACGCGGTTTCGAACTTTAGGGTTTCTGAGCCGTTGAGGAATGCCTTGAAGGCTAAGGGGATCGAGGCTCTGTTTCCTATACAGGCCCGGACCTTTGATTCTATTTATGACGGTCTTGATTTGATTGGGAAAGCTAAAACCGGACAGGTACTTGTTTCATCGCTTTTGTAATTTTGCGTTACTTATAATATCTGGCAGTGAAAAAACATACTCAACAGGGAGCTTTAGTTTTAAATACATCATTACATGAATTCCGGTTGTTTGGTTTGAACTGTTACACGTTCACTTGAGTATTTGTAACTATAAATTAGGGTGGCAATGTGAAATTGAATAATAGACAATCAACTGTTTGGACGTGCTTTGCAGCATGAAGTTACAAATTCTTATTATTTAAGGATAACCTTATGTTTGTAAGCATGCTTTGAAAACCTTCATCCAAACACCTCCTTATAGGCCTAGACTTCTTGGATTTTGATTTATATTTGGTATGAAGGAGCAAAGGATAGTTTTCAACAACTTGTACTGCAGGATCCCTATATATAACTAAGCTCATTCTGGCTACAAGAATGTACTAAATTATTATTTCTTATTAAACAGGGCAAAACGCTGGCCTTCATTTTGCCAATATTGGAATCCCTAACAAATGGACCCGAGAAAGCATCTAGGAGGACCGGGTATGGCAGGTCACCTACCATTCTTGTGCTTTTGCCAACCAGAGAATTAGCAAAGCAGGTATTATTACAGAAATACAAGTTAATGTGCCATAATCTTGATTTACTGTGTATATATTTGCAAGATATTTAGGCTATCAACATTGTTTTAGACACTCTTGTTTTTATTATAGGTATTTACAGATTTTAAATACTACGGTGAGGCTGTGGGCCTGAGTGCATGTTGTTTGTATGGCGGAGGTGGTGCTTCCATTTCTCCTCAAACCGTGCAATTGAAAAGAGGGGTGGATATTGTTGTAGGAGCAGTTGGCCGTGTTAAGGTACATATGTTTTTATAACATCTGCATCAGGAGTTACATGTATTTGTTCAAGTGAACTGTAATATGATATTGATGTGTAGGATCACATAGAGAGAGGAAATCTTGACCTGTGCTCATTGAAATTTCGCATCCTTGATGAAGCTGATGAGATGTTGAGGCAGGGTTTTGTTGAAGATGTTGAATATATTCTAGGTAAATAATATTATTTCACTATATTTGGAATTTTGGATTCACTTATTGTAAGATGTTTTGCTTTAATTTCATTTTTCATTGGATTTATGTTGTGTTGGCTATGGAAGCTTGAGTTTTGGAAAAAGTGGAAAACACAATAACTGTTTTGAAGCTTGACTCCAGTTTTTGTTCTTCTGTTTTGAAGGCAAGGTGAATGATGCTAGCAAAGTCCAAACAGTTCTGTTTAGTGCAACTTTACCAGCTTGGGTTAATCATGTATGTCTTATTGTGTGATGCTGCACATATATATTGTCTATTCACTGATTTACACATTATTGTGTAATGCTGCACATATACATTGTCTTAGGTTAAAATTTATCCTCTCTCTTTGCTGTCTCCTCAGATTGCATCGAAGTTTTTAAAACCAAACAAGAAGATTGTGGATCTTGTGGGCGTGGAGGTAATGAAGGCTAGTGAAAACGTGAGACACATCATTATGCCTTGCTCAAGTTCAGCGAGGTCCCAGGTCATTCCTGATATTATTCGGCATCATAGCAGGTGAGATTTTACAATATGCAGGTAGTTTAATTTTTGTAATCTGCAGTTGCTTTATAAAAAAAGTATACAATCTCTTCATGTCATTTTGTATTTCTTTTCTTTTTTCTTTCCCCAGCGGAGGACGCACCATTGTTTTCACCGAGACAAAGGATTATTGTTCTGAACTTTCTGGAGTTTTGGTTGGAGCACGTCCTCTTCATGGGGACATTCAGCAGTCTGTGCGCGAGGTAAGTCATTTTTGAGAGACATACTTCATTCACTTTAGTCACTGATGATCAATGAAGAATAAGATTCAAGTATTCCTTTTTAATAGGCAACTCTTGCGGGATTCCGATCAGGCAAGTTCATGACGCTTGTTGCCACGAATGTGGCTGCACGAGGACTTGACATTCACGATGTACAGTTGATTATCCAGGTATATACTTAAGTCCAGTTTTTGTAGATTACTCTGTTTTTTATTTGTTTTACTGAAATTGCTTTCTTTCAGTGTGAACCACCACGTGATGTTGAAGACTACATTCACCGATCTGGGAGGACAGGAAGAGCAGGTAACAATATTGTCTGAGATACTTAATTATAAGCATCCAAATGTTTTTGTATTGGGTCGTTTTAATGTACGAGTTTGGGGCCTACTTTCATTTCCTCCAGGTAATTCTGGCGTTGCCATCACACTTTATGAGCCAAGGAAGTCAAATATTTCCAAATTAGAGAGAGAAGCAGGTGTGAAATTTGAACACATATCTGCTCCTCAACCGGCCGATATTGCCAAAGCTGCTGGCGGGGATGCTGCAGAAGCAATTATTCAAGTTGCTGATAGGTACAAAAGTTTTTTTTCTTTTGTAAATGGTTCATAGTTAACATAACTTGTTGAATTTCATTCATATTCATTTGGAACTCACAGCGTGATCCCTGTCTTCAAATCTGCTGCGGAGGAGTTGATAAATTCTTCTGGCCTATCGCCGGTAGAATTGCTTGCCAAGGCACTTGCCAAGAGTATTGTAAGTCTCGTATTGCTTTATACTATTTGATCTAATGGATACTTGCTTTGAATTAAATGGATTCCACACGCTTGTTTGCTGCAGGGGTATACTGAAATTAAGAAGAGATCTCTTCTAACGTCCATGGAGAACTACGTGACGTTACTTCTTGAGGCTGGAAGACCTGTTTATACGCCTTCGTAAGCATTTTAAGTTGCTTGCCATTTGTATAAAAATGTTGTGTGTTGAGCTTTTTAACAAATGAAAAGCACAGGCACAGCTTAAAAAGGTTCATTTGCTTTTTGATGGAAATCGAGGGTTTGATGTCGTTATGCTATTGTGTCTTGGGAACATTAGGACTTGTAATTCATATAGGGTTGTTATTAATGAATGTCCTCACCTCACTCTTGATTGATTTCTGTTATTGTTTTTAGATTTGTGTATGGTGTCTTGAGGAGGTTTCTACCAGAAGAGAAAGTAGAGTCAATTCAAGGTCTTGCACTAACAGCTGATCAAAGAGGTGCCGTCTTTGATGTTGCTGCGGAAGACTTGGACACCTTCCTTGCTGGTGCGATTTATCTTTCCGATCTACTTTTTAACTAGAATATAATTATTTAATGTATGATGTTTGTGTTATTTCTTTTGCTATGGTGATAGGCCAGGAGAATGCTACGGGTGTAAGCTTGGAAGTGGTAACAGAACTGCCACAGTTGCAAGAGAGAGAGCAGACCCGGGGAAGATTTGGTGGAGGTCGTGGTGGATATGGAGACAGGAGAGGTGGTTTCTCCCGTGGAGGAGGACGTGGTGGTTTCTCTGATCGCAGGAACGATAGATTTTCTAGAGGCGGTGGTGGCGGCGGCAGAGGCCGTGGGGGCTACAAAAGATGGTAAAAAGGCTTGATTGCTTTTGTCAGAATATGTTTATAGGCGGAGGCTCCAAGCAGTTTTGATATAATGAAGACAGCATTGCCAATGTGGCTCGGCTTCTAATTATAGTGTTATCCTTTTCTGAGTGTTTAGATTGATTAGTACGCTTTACAATTATATATTTTTGGTTAAATGTATTAGAGATGTTAACAGTTGGTTATATGGACTTGGTTAAATGTATTAACAATTATATATTTTTGGGTTGGATTAACTTGTGAAGATGTTCCGTGTAGGTAAATTACCTACCCCGTCACAGAGACCCTTATAAAAGAAGAAGGGTTTTTCATTCACAAGTGGTGTGTGATTTGTCTCTCCACAATATGAGGACTCCATTGTTTTCTACGGCCATCTTCTTTCTCTCTGGTTTTTACGTGTCACCATCTTTCATCCTTGCCGTTATTGGCTTTCTTTCTTTGTCTCTAGTTGTGGTATTGGCTTTGGTGCTTGTACCTTACTTGATAGAATTGATGATGTCGTCCGATCAGCGCCCACCGATTATGGGACCATTATTCAATCAAATAAGACACTACCGGTCGCTTTACGATTATATGACATTACTTGCTAAAAAGCATCCTACTTATCGTTTCATCACACCCTCACCATCACATAGTGAAGTTTATACTGCTGACCCTGCTAATGTTGAACACATTTTAAAGACCAATTTCAATAATTACACCAAGGTATTCATAACTATTTACGTGAAGGGTGTTGAAACTTAACAAACCGACTACAATGTTTCTTTCTTATGGGAAGAAGAAGAAAATTCTTTAGTTTATAACAAGATTTAAGTTTATTTATTGGACTGCTGTCCCTCATCTTGTTAACGACATCACAGCCTTGAGTTGTTATTTGTGCTGTTTTGGTGGGTTTGTTCACAGGGGGAGTACAATACAAGCATAATGGAAGATCTTTTTGGAAACGGGATTTTTGCTGTCGATGGACCTAAATGGCGCCATCAAAGGAAGCTTGCCAGCTTTGAGTTTTCCACAAAAGTTTTGCGAGATTTTAGTGCTGTTATTTTCAGGTCGAGTGCTGCTAAACTAGCACAAAAGATTTCAGTACTAGCGGTTGCTCAGAATCAGATGGATTTGCAGGTATATATGATATTGATACGCATGGGCTGGCCTACAAACAATGTATTCTCGTAGTGCATTTCTCTTCTCTTCAAAAAGAAGCCAAAGAATTCATTAAAAAATTTGATGCTTTTCCATAGATTTAGCTTTCTTTTATGTTGTTTTGGTTCAGGATTTGTTGATGAAATCGACTTTAGATTCGATGTTCAAAGTGGGATTTGGGTTTGATCTTAATACTCTAAATGGGTTTGATGAGGCTAGCAAGAAGTTTATGAAAGCATTTGATGAGGCAAATGTTTTAGTATACTGGCGATATGTTGATTTTTTCTGGAAGGCGAAGAGGTTTTTCAATATTGGTACAGAAGCAGCTCTCAAACGAAACATCAGAATCATTGACAACTTCGTGTATGAATTGATAAGAAACAAGAGGGAGCAGATGAAAAACAGAAATCTTTATGTGCGTAAGCAAGGCAAAAACCTGTTTATTTTTTTGGAGCTAGATCATAAATGATTAATATTACGTTGAGTTACTTTTGACTTGTTATCTTAATTGACAGAGAGGTAAAGAAGATGTGTTATCAAGATTTCTGATGGAAAGCGTAAATGATCCAGAGAATATGAACAATAAGTATCTAAGAGACATATCACTTGCTTTTGTGACCGCCGGGAAGGATACATCTGCAAGCACGCTCACTTGGTTCTTTTACGTGCTTTGCAAGCGTCTGTTAATTCAAGAAAAGGTTGTGGAAGAAGTCAGAATGGCCACTGAGGCTGATGAGCACACATCTATTGATGAGTTTCAGCTCAAGTTAACCGAAGTTGCCATTGACAAAATGCATTATCTTCATGCAGCTCTATCCGAGACTCTCAGGCTCTATCCTGCAGTTCCCTTGGTATGTTACATACATTATTTATAATCAATACACATTAAATTAACAACCCTTTCAGTATCCATATCTAACAATGACATGGTATTAATCAGGAGGGAAAGTGTGCAGAGTCAGACGATGTTCTTCCTGATGGGTTCAAGATCAAAAAAGGAGACAGTGTAGGTTACATGGCGTATCCAATGGGACGAATGACCTACATTTGGGGAGAAGATGCGGAGGAATTTCGACCAGAAAGATGGCTCAAGGATGGTGTTTTTCGACCCGAGAGTCCTTTCAAGTTCACTGCCTTCAACGTAAGTCAGTCACCCGATGTATATTATACATACCTGTTGACACAACAGATGGATGAGGATCTCAATTCTCATATTTGTTTGTTTGTTTGTTTAGGGTGGGCCAAGAATATGCTTAGGGAAGGAATTTGCTTATAGACAGATGAAGATTTTGGCTGCATTTCTTGTGTTCTTCTTTAAATTCAGACTGGTGGATGAGAGTGATGAAGGTTCGTACCGAACCATGTTCTTTCTTCAGATGGATAAAGGACTCCAAGTGTATGCCTTTTCTCGTAGTCCGACCAACATATGACACTGAAATTTGCTGATTTTGTGTTGTTGCTTGTATCATGTCTTCCTGTTTCACGCTTGATATTAACGGATCCAACCTATTTTCACCTATTACACGATTAAGTTAGGCTTGAATAAATAAGAGAGAAAGCCCCCACTTTCACAAAGGTTTTAATTGTTCAACTCCTGGTATTACTTCTCTAGTTATCAATTAAATTCTTCAACTTTATCATTACAAGTCATATAAACTAGCATTTCAAAAGAGACTTCGTCTTTTTATAATCAAGTCTAGGCTACAAACGAGTCAAACCAAGCTTGAACTCGACAAGGTTCAGTCTCCAAAGATAGGTGCAAGCTCAATTCAAGTCTCTAAGGGGAGATTTGAGCTTGGTTTGATCGCTCGATGAGCTACCAAAATGCCGGAAGTCCTACAATTTGACTCGAGTTTGACTCGAAAACCTTGAATATATATAATAACAACTTTTGATTAAATTTTTTTGGTTTATAGCTCAAGCTTACTCCATAAAATTTCATATCGATGTTTGAATTGTTTGATAAAAGTTTGACTTTATATGCATATATATAGAGATTCGAGAAGCTCGATAAGAATTCAAATCGAGTCATTAAATGTTCTTTGCTTGTTAATCTTTTTAAACTTGATTTTGGGTTTGGGTTTGGGTTTATTATAGGGCTTGCCGGCTTTAGTGGTTCAATATAAGCTTGACTCATCAGAGCTTAAAATGTAAGTCATCCATAATGTTTTTCAATGGTGAAATTCTTTTATTATCAAATAAATAGAGACTTAACATGTAAACAATGAAATTCCAAATATAATAAACTTGTTTAGATTATTTAAAAGTTTTATATAGATGATTGATATAATTAAGTTCAAAGATTAATCATAATCTTTTTAAGGGCTTGGTTAGTAACTAACTACATACAAACTTATATTCAATTTGGTTTCTTTTTCCCACCTTTGTTCTCAATAGTCATTACTAATAGTAATATTAAATCGGGTTAAAGACACTTTTTGACAACTTACAGATTTGTCGCATTTGACCACTAAACTATTTTTCGTATTTAGCACTAAAGTTATATTTGCGTACACATTTAACCGCTAAAATGATTTTTGTATATGTTTAGTCACTGAAAATTGTACCCATCTGGCCATTAAACAATCATATTTTGTACACATTTAACACATTACTTTCAATCATTTTTCCAAGATACAACAATAAACTAAAATGTTTAATAACTAAATATGTAAAAAAAGGGTTTAGTGGCTAAATGAGACAAATCTAAAAGTTAGATGGTAAAAAATGACCTTAATCCATAATAAATTAAGTATTTACAAATCGTAAATACTAGCTAAGCCCTTGAAAACATTGTGATGGATGAAATTGTACGTCTATGAGTTTTGCTGTTAATAATGAATTTATGTTGAAAGTTTAAAACTTCAGTTGGATGACTGGATCCGGCCCTCCACTACTGGTGAATTCAAATTGGTGATTATTATATATTTATATATTATATACACGTTCATGACTTCATGTGTACCATTAAAGATGCCCAATTGAAGATGAGATTTTTGAAGTTTTCTTTTGGAAACTATATGAGGATCGAAAAGGGATGGGTTATGAACCGAGTTCAATATTTCATATATCAAATATTAATATATATAATACCTTATTTTTCTTTTCCTTTTATTTTTAGAAGATAAAGTTATAAAATGCCATTTTAATTCGTGTTGGTAGCCTTAGTTTGAGTAACAAAATCATACCTTTATTTCATTCAATTTGATTATTTACTTCTTTATTTTCATTTTTATTATTTTCATCGTTCAAGAACATAGTGTTAGCAGCATATGATTTTGCTACAATTTATTAACTTAATATTTGAAAACCAAAATGTAAAAACGTATAACAATTAGTCTTCTATTTTGGAATATAAATTTTTATAACAAAGATTTCCAACATATATCGTAAAGTAAACTGACTGATAAAATACTTTACTATTTACATATAACAATTGGCAATCACAATTCACAACTTTTTGATAAAATATAAATTAAATGGAAAAGTGGGAAAATATAATGATATAAAGAGGATCATTTCTTTATCTGCTAATTGGGTGCCAAAAAGGATCAAAGTGAAATCCAACAGAAGATATTAGTGGAATCCCTCGTGACCCGATTACCCGAATCCTGACAGAACGCCCATGCACGACTCCATTTTTTAGGCGATGCAATTTCTTATACCCCACCGTCGTTCCTATGGCAATCCGTTTCCCGTCGACGTATATTTCGTGTTTTTTGATCCTCTGACCGAGCCCGATGGCCTCTTGAATCCTCACCACGTTGAATCTGAGCTGTTGGTTTGTTGCCGTGAATTCGATCCAATGGTCCTTTTTGCCATCATCACTTGGAGCCCAATACGTCCATAGATGGTCGCTGTCTAATACCCATTCAGGCCCAAATTCGCCTCCTCTGATGCTGCTTGCTTTTACGGAACATGAATGGGCTAAATTGTTTGAGAAAATGGTGTCTATTGCGGATTTAAATTCCTTCAATCGTTGAATGTCGTTTGCGGAGATTAATCCAGTTGTGTTTGGTGGAACATTGAGCAACAAGACGCAGTTCCGGCCAACGGAATTGTAGTAGATCCGGAGCAAATCGCTGAGCTTTTTGGGGGATTCTGATTTGTGCCAAAACCATCCGCGCCGAATTGAGACGTCGCACTCCGCCGGTACCCAATCTGTCCCTCTCGGGTCCCCCGTGTTCAGATACCTGCCGGGCACCAAAATTACGCACTCAAATCATGCATATTTTCATCAACAATCCAAACACAAATCCATGAAAAATTTAATTAGAAGAAAGTCTCGTTCGTTTTTTTCGTTTTAGAGTTCCATTTTAAATATTCATATTTTTACTTTAAATTCAATGATTTGCATTTGTCAGGCTTAATGAAAAAACATTAAAAAAAAGTTAAGTTTTTTAAAAAAGAGAGAATTGCTCCAATAGCAAACAACTTATTTCTTTTTTCTTATTACGGCAATCTTGTAAATTTTGTCTCAAATAATGAAACCAACTTTTGGTTTACTTTCGATTATTGCATTTAACCGGTAAACAACAAGTAGGTTGTTATTTCAAACAATATATTAAGTGGTAAAAAATAAAACTCGTTGTCATAATAAGAAAAAAAATAAAAAGTAGGTTGTTACTTCAAACAATAAACCCTATATATAACATTTTTTACTAGTTAACTTTTTTTTTACCGGTTACATGCTATAATCGAAAATGAACAAAAAGTTGATTCCTTTATTTGTTACAAAATTTGTGAGATTGTTATAATAAGAAAAAAAAATTGCTTGTTATTTTAAACAATTCTCCTTTTAAAGAATAACATGAACAAGAATTTGTTTATTTGTTACCTCATTTGATTAAACTTACAAAAATATAACACGAACTAGTTTGTATATTTCGTTTTGTCCAACCATAATATGTGTAAACTCATTAATTCGAAATATGCTGGAATTGCTTTTGCATTTGGTAAATATTATGTTTCAGTTATTTTTAACTTCAAATTTTCTTATGACTTTATCATTTAATTATTAATTCATTTACCAATTTTTCTATTTTCTTATCGTCAAATAATCATATATTTATGAATCTTGTCATATATAATTTATGAATTAAAAACTAACAATATTATAATATAAGTGATTAATTGCTTAACCTCTATACTCTCTTGTAAATTAATTATTTTGTAGTTTGTTAAAATTTATGAAACGATCCCTTAACTTTCAAAATTACAATGATAGTCCTCCAAACCATTATTTTTATACAAAAACAGTTCGATTTTTCCATTTACTCAATTACAAGTTTGGTCCATTCAATATTTAATTTAATTTCAAATTTGGTCATTTTTCTTAAATTTTTATTTTTGGTTTAAATCTAGTATTTTAATCGTTTTGATTCATAATTTTGTACATTAGTATGTTTTATTCGTTTTCACTTAGATACTTTGTTCATTTTCACTTAAGTATTATGATAACAAAATTGTAAATCAAAACGAATGAAATACTAAGTTGAAATCAAAATGTATTAGCATAGGAAAATATATAAATCAAAACAAATAAAATAATAAATTTAAATCAAAACGTATTAGCGTAACAAAATATTTAGATAAAAAATTAGTATATATAAATCGAAATGCATTAGACTAACAAATTATTTGAATTAAAATGAACAAAAACTTAAATTTATATAATTTCTTATAAATCATAATAAATCAAAATTAACATAATGAGAACCATTTCTGTAATTTACTCTAAATTATATGTAAGTTGTTAAGATATAATGAAAAGAATAAGCATAAAATTGCCACTACAACACAATTCTATGGGACCTAATTAAAACATTAATTTGGGTAATATATTAACGTATTCTCACATTTATTCTAATCTATCTGTCTATCTATTTTATACCCTAGCTTAATAAAGGAGAAGAGTTAATTACAAAAAAAGGTATGATTTAGTTTCATGTTAAGTTAGCTTTAAACGAGTTAAGTACATATATAGTCTTGTAGATTAATATAAAAAACAGTTACAGATCAACGTTTCTTATGATTTTACTTTGTGGAGATGAGAGCGACCGATACCGTAACATCTAATTCATATACATGCACTATATACTAGTTTATTACCCGCGTATTACGCAGATATTTTTATTATATATAAAATATAATAAATAAAAAGATAAATATATAATATTATTTTTTAAACAAAAGTATATTAGATGATATTATTATTTATTATGACCTATTGATTTTGTATATTTCTAAATATATATGAAGGGTAATTATTTTCTTATATATTTTTTTAAAACTGTTATTATATTATCTTATAATTAATAAGTTAGTAGATTATTAGATTTGTTGATTTGAATTTAAAAGTGGATTATATTAGATTTGGATAGATTTAATTAATAATTTAGTAGAGTATTAGATTTTGTCTGATTTGATTTGAATTTAAAAGTGGATTATATTAGATTTGGATAGATTTGATTTAAATTTCTTTATTATTTTTAAAATCTATAAATGCCACGTGTCGATTCATGGTGACGACACGTGGCTTTACCAGAAATGAGTATAGTTACTCTTTTAATAGTATAGATAGATTATTGGTTGTACGTTAAGCCAGAATATATATAATTGTTCGGCTAATTCATAATTCTATTTTTATTATTAGTTTTTTTTTATAAAAAAAACAGTACGTATCTGGAGCAACGTATAATTAAATTAGTATTAAATTTAGTTGTATGTGTACAACTTACTTGACGATGGTTGCATTTCCTATAGAAAGAGCTGTTCGATTAATGGTGGACCAACAAGTAGTTCCCGCGAACCCATTTTCATTTCCGACCCATCGGACGCCCGGACCCGCGTCCGAAAAGATGTTGATGGTGCTTTGTAACTCCTCCACCATGGAAAACCAATCATTAAAAAGATAACTCATATTTGGCGCATTCGAACCTTTTGCACCATCAAACCATATCTCTTTCACACTTCCATATCTGCACCCACCAAACATTCAAACAATATCTCCATCACAATTCACATCTTCATAATAACAAAATTAAACTAACTGTATTACTGTATATATGATTTTGCATGTTAGAAATTAATTAAAACCGGTGATCGATCGATCAAGTAACGTACTTGTTAAGTAGTTCTTGTAATTGGGCCATATAATACTCGTTGTACGCGACAACATTCCCGTATCTACGATCATGACGATCCCATGGGGACAGATACAGTCCTATGTCCACTCCCTGAGCATTGGCCGCATCAGCAAATTCTTTTACCACGTCTCCGTGTCCGTCTTCCCAGGGGCTTGCGATGACGGAGTGGTCAGTGTACTTGGAGGGCCACAGGCAGAAGCCGTCGTGGTGCTTGGCAGTAAGGATGGAGAGGGAAACACCGGTTTGGATGGCGACGTCGATCCATTGCGTGGTGTTGAGTCCGTTGGGGTTAAAAATTTTGGGGTTTTCTGTCCCGTTGCCCCACTCAGAGTTGGTAAAGGTGTTGACACCGAAATGATGGAAGAAGATGATCTCTCGTTGTTGCCATTTGAGTTGAGAGTAGGAAGGGAGGGGGGAGACCGGCAGCGGTGGTGTGGTTGCCAAATGCTTTTGGTTTTGGTTTTGATGTGAAGGAGCAAAATTGGAGAGTATGACGAGGCATGAGAGTGTAATCAGGTGGTAAAGATTGGCCATTGGTGGTGGTGGTGGGTGGTGGCCGGGTATATATATAAATAAATAATGGAGGCGAATTGAAGGTAGCAAAAAAGGAAGGGAGATGAAAGGGATGATTCTTGTGAATCAATGAATTGTGTTTTGTTTTGTTTTGTTTTGTAAAAAGTGTTGTCGTTTACGTTACGTGTGACCATGCATTCACGGGCAACCATTTTAACATTCCATTGTTTTGCTCTTCATTTATATTTTGGATTTCAACATTGCATAATTACATAAATCCTCCTCCTTTTACGTTTGGGCCGTTTGATGGGCCTCATCATCTGTGTTATTGGCCCAACATTGTAACCTCCTCTTGTGCAACCAAATTAATGATGTGTTAGTGGGGCTAGCTCTTGTCATATTTCGAAAACTCTAGTATATATAGTTATAAATAACCAAGTTTCAAAGAATAATTAATCTATATTTAATACTTGGCCATTATAAGAAACATATTAATATAATGCTGTAATGTCAGTGGACATAGCAAACTCTAGTGTAAATGCATCTTTAATGCCCATTCGAATCCTTCTTTACCTATAAAACTACTTTTAAAGATAGATCAATGTTATTTGTTAATTACATATTTAAATGTCCAACCTAGACATCCAGAAAAAGAAACAACCTTTCAAGACGTCCGTCTGTCTTATTATTTTAGTGTAATTCCTTTACCTATTTACTGACTCTGATTGGAACTAGATAAAGTATGGAGTGCACACTCATATAAGTTTGGTCAAAGTCAGGACCTAGGCGTTAAAGCAAGGGTCAAAAGGGGTTGCGCCCCCTTGCCAGGTCCAAGGGGCGAAGTCCCTGGCTCCGCCGTAAGCTTAAGTGCTTTGATGTAAGAATTTCTTTTCAGCGAACTCACTTGTCTATGTTTTATGATTCAAATCCACATTTATTGTTATTTTTTTGTTCAAACCTTCGTTTTTTTTTTGTTGAAATTTACTTTTTGGCGAAATTCTGATGGTCACTAGTTACTTGTCGACGGTGGCTTTCAACTAGTTGCTACCGATAATATTCCATTTTTGTGAGATTTTACTGGTTGGAGGGTTTTTTGTGCAATGAAAAATGGTTGAGGATTGTAATCGCAATAATGGTTTAATTTGGGTTTTTTTTTTTTTTTTTGCACAAACATCCCAAGAATAATATCTATATATTTAAACCTAAAGAATATATATCATATGGTATATATGACATGGATGAGAAAGGAGGGTACACAAATATATTAACCTTCTTTTTAAGTTACAGAATTTGTATAAAGAAACATTATAATTCACTTATAGGGAAAATAAACTTGACTTTGTTTATAAGTTATAGCAATGGATTCATAAATAATATTTAACTAAAATGAAACAAATCAACTAGATAAAATGCATGATCGATGGACTTATAATTCATTTATCGCGTGTGATGGATTGTAAATGATCATATTCACACGATTTAAATAAAGTATTGGAACAAAACAAAAAATAGATTTTCTGATCAAATTTCTAGAAACTATGAAGAGAGAGCCAAATGAAGACTGAAAAACCCAAAGAAAAAAAAGATTGAACAAATTGAAGTAAAAAAGACGATTAACTAACTAATGTGGTATTTGGTTCATGGAATGGAATTCGAAGGATTGAAATTTTAATTTTAGTTATTAATTTGGTTGATGATAAATGTAGAAGATGGTGTTTAGTATTAGTTAGAGATATAAGTCAAAAATCTAATTCATGTATAGGTTGGAATTTAATTGATTTATAATTTGGAAGGAATGTCAAATTATAATAAACAAGGAAATTTGATGGAAAATACATAAAATTTAACTATTCACATTAGTTATAAATAATGGTAAACAAACTAAATTTAAATTTCAATTACATCGAATACCATCACACGAACCAAACGACACCTAAGGCTTGAAGAAGGCGATTAACTAAAACAATCGGAACAAATTGATGTCAACATGTCCAATTTTCATGCAGTTTTATCACGAAACACTATTGAGGAACAATATGTAAAAATAACAGTAAAGCCCAAACCCTTGATTTTCATATATAATTTATTACGAATAAATTTTAAATTGATAAAAACCTTTGGTCATTCAAAAATTGTCCATAGCACAGCCCATTAGAAGAAGACTTTAATGAGTAATAGCCCACTGGGCCTAAAGTAATTTATAGTCCATATGATGTCTGTCGCATGGCTGGATGGTTATAAAGAAACACAAGTAATCAACTAATTCTGATAATGTCTTCGTTCTTGTTTGTTAAATTAAACTCTAGAAAGAGAAAGTGTAAAATGAAAAAAGGCATCTTCAACTGAAAGAAAATTACAACATAAACAAGAAAGAGAACAATTTGATTTTTTTTTCCTTCTCGCAATCACAGCTGGATTTCTATTTTGATCTATTTTATGTTTCCTTCCTTCCAAATATTTTCTTCTTTTAGCGATACATTTAGTCGTCTTTTTACTTCAATTTGTTCAATCTTTTTTGACGATTTCCAATCATTCATCATTGATCAGTTTTCTAGGGTTTTCAACTATTTTATTATAATCAATCTAGAATAAGAGTGAAGGTTGGGTTGTGATAAATACCGATTCGAAATGGCCAATCTTCCAAGAAATTATACACTAAGAAATAGATGCAACTGGAACAGTTTTCTTGTTCTACTTTCATTCATAGATCAACGGACAATATATAGAAGGAAGCAAGAAATAAAAAAATAATTAAAGAAATTAAGTAAAAGAAATAACAAAGTGGAACAGTTCCGTTTATTCTAGGAACCAACGTTCATGGTTTCCACCACTAACTCTTGCAGCATCAAATCCTCATGCATGACCAGTGAGGCAGTGACCACGTCTAGTTGATCCATTAAGTGTTGTAGCGGGTTGGGCGTCGGGATGCTGTTCAAGGCTGCTCATTGGAGATATATCTCGGACCGTATCAGGTTGACAGGTTGTCTGACTCTTGATTTTCTCAAAGGTAAAATATTATGAAGTTATAAGTTTTGGTCTTCCAAGAAAATTGCACAACTTATTTACTTGTTTTAATGTTACCCATGTTGATTTTGATGAATCTTTTTATGTGGGCTTAAATTATTTCACAACTGATATTACCCCCATTTTGTTCAAGAACATTCACTTGCTAGGGGGTTGATATGATAGTTACACAGATGCTAACAATTCTTGTTATTGACTTCATGTTTTTCTTAGAAATAAAAACTTTTGGTAGCTGCTATTGATATTTTAGGGCTTATGTAAGAAGAATCACATGCGTGATGTGCTTTACTGCTTAAACTTGATTAAATTGATTAGTTTTGCCATGTCTATGTTCACAAATTATAAAAAATATACTCTTCAATTTATAGTGTTTAGTGGTAACCTGTACGTTATGGAGAAAAATTCGAGGATGGTGGAAGATCTGGGATAACCTTTTGGATTCATTTCTTTGCTTCTAAAGTATTCTTTTTGGGTTAGTTGAAGAAATGGGATGGACTGTTAAAGAGTGTTATTGCGGTGGTTTTGTGGGTGATATGGAAATGGCACAACAAATTGCTTCATGGAAAGCCTTGTGATGTGGAGAAGATTTTGGAAGGGGGCCCCTTTCCTTGCGTGTAATGCTTTTAAGGGCTTTGGTTTGCAAATAGGAAAGCCCCACTTCCAATTAACTGGGCATTGGTGCTTAAATCCATTTGAGGTGTTTGTTTAATTTCCTTTTTGTAGTTTGTCTTGTTTTTCTAGTAAAGCTAGAAATTTATTTATAAAACTAAGGATTAATATTGAAAAAAACCCTAAAAAGTTTTTATTGTTTTCGTGATTAAAACCCTAATTTGTTTTTCGGATTTTTTTAAGTCCGGAAACTATTTTTGTCTTATTCAAAAGTATACATTTTTTACCGGCTACCAGATGAACAGGTAAAACACAATTGGCAAAACAAAATATTTAGAGACTTAATCGTTAAAATGACGAAAGATGATAGATTTTTTCCAATCTTAATTGGTTGAAAAAACCAAGGTTACTTGTTTAGTAATCGGTCAAACATGTTAAATATAAACTTTTGAATAAGAAAAAAAATAGTTTGGGAATTTAAACAACAACTAGAAAAAAAAGTTTAGAGACTTAATTATGAAAATAATATAAGTCGATAGCGTTTTTCAACATTAACCCTAAAACCAACCCACAAAGGGATTTCACCGAGAAGGAGAACAACAAACAACAACAACAACAAAGGATCAATTATAGAGAATTTGTACTTTGTCTTGTTGGTTTATGAGGTTCTTGTATCATGGTTATTTGGTTGTATGTCTCTCTTTCCTTGAAACCTTTTGTTCTTTAATAAAATTTGTCTTTCAAAAAAAAAAAAAATTCCCTCAAGATTTTCTAGAAAAGTTTGGGTCATTACAAAAGTCTAATATTCTTGATCTAAAACAAAAAATAAAAAGTAAAGAAAACTTGGATAAACACAACTATATCTAACTTGCATCCATGTAAACATGTGTCGATCAAGCAACTACTTAACTCCTAAAAAAATAGAGAATTTATGAGTTTTTTTCGAGTTGAAAGATTTATAAGACAAAAACGTAATTAGTTATTAGTTGTGGTACATGATTGGAAAAAATGTGAGCGGTGAAATAAATATCAATAAATACAACCGTCCAATAAGTTGTACATAACTTTTTTTTTTCTTTCTATAAAAACATTACTTTCATGAGCTTTAAATCAAGGGACTTACCAGTTGAAAAAAATAAATCAAGGACTTAATAGAAAAAAAAACATGTAATTTAAAGGTTTTTCATGAAATTTTTGTATAAAACGTAAAACTAGATACACAACCCTGTATAAAAACCTAAATGAACAAGATAAACCAATACAATTCAAAACAAGTTGGATCGGTTACACTTAATACGATTCTAAATGGGGAAAAAAAGTTTAATCAAGATCATCAAAGAGAAATATAAGTGTTTGTTCATGAAAAGAAGAAAAATGAATCAGAATTAAAATGGTCTTGAAATGGAACGAAGGTTTAAAGATATTTTAAGGAGAGAAAATGAATTGAATGCTGCATAGTTTGACTTCACACTCTACGTACCCAGCCATAATTATAAGAATTGAAGCAACCAACTGCTTTCATTTAACAATCTGATCCTTTTTAATGCATCTTGTCTCCTCTTCATTTATGGTTTCAATTACGATATTATGATATATCTATCTATCTATCTTTCTCTCCCAATTTTCATCTTTATCTTTTAACCATATTATAATATATTTCCTTCATAGAGAGAGTGCTACTAAAATCAATTCTTCTTTCTAACATCAAAGTTTTATCACCCCATCCATAAAACTTTGCATTGTTATTAATTTGTAATTAATTAAACTGTTATTTCTCCTACTTAATTAAGACAATATCGATCGGTTGTTTTAATTGGTTATTGGACTATTGGTTTTGTTAGACTAGTTGTTTTATTAATAAATTTTCTTTACTACTCAAAAAATAATATTATCAAACTAAATTTGGCGTGACTTCTTGTTTTGGGATTACCGATGATAATGTCTGCAACATTTCATTTGGATAATAATGCAATAACACCCCCTGTGCCCAATCCCATGCATAAATTAATGTGTGTGTGTTTATATATATGTTGATCCATCTCTTCAATTGACTTCATCATTATCATCACCTAGCTACGTACTGCTTTTCTTCTTGCTGTTTAACTTTTGTCTTACAACCCAAATGGAGCAGTGTTCCATGCCCAACCGTGACTCCCTTTTTCACCGATTCACACCAAAACTTGACACAAATCCATCATCCTCATTCAACATCTTCATCCTCCTTTGGTTACTTGCCTCACCTTTTCTCAATCATAAACAAGCACCACTCTTTGCTATTTTCATCTTCATCATCTTTAGAAGATACCTCGTATCAGCGTCTCCACAAATCTATCTCGTGGACTACTCATGCCTTAAGCCACCAAACTACTGGAGGGTACCCTTTTCGTCCTTCCTCGAACACTCACGCATCGTCCACTCTCTCGATCAAGAATGTGTTGATTTCATGTCGAGAATCTTGGTTTCTTCAGGGCAAAGTCAAAGAACATACATTCCTCCAGCTCTGCACTTCATCCCACCAAGATCAACTCATGAAGAAGCCATCAAAGAAGCAACAACAGCTTTCTTCCCGGTTTTTGAAGACCTTCTATCCAAAACCAATCTCTCTCCTCTTGACATCGACATTATCATTGTTAACTGCAGCGGCTTTTGTCCATCGCCTTCCTTATCTTCAATCATTGTCAACAGGTACTCCATGCGACAAGACGTCAAGAGCTTCAACATAAGTGGTATGGGGTGTAGCGCAAGTGCGTTAGCGGTTGACATGGCACAACACCTCTTAAAAGTTCATAAGAACTCTAACGCCGTGATTCTTAGCACAGAAATTTTATCAAACGGTTGGTATGCAGGAAAAGATCGGTCAATGATGGTACTCAATTGTCTCTTCCGATCAGGCAGTGCAGCCATTCTAATCACCAACAAGAAATCCGCCAGAAAATTTTCCAAATACAGGCTACTATACGCTCTAAGAACACAAGGCGCCTTTGATGACATAGCTTACAAATCTGCGATCCGAGAAGAAGACTCCCAAGGCATCACTGGAGTTACTCTAAAAAAAGATGTGCTGCATGTGGCGGGAGAATTACTCCGATCAAACTTTCAAATTCTGGGTTCTTCGATTCTTCCGTTAGAAGAGAAACTCCGATATGGGTGCTCCATAATGACAAAGAAATTCCTCGACAAGTCAAGAGAAGTTTACGTACCAAATTTCAGGAAAGTGATACAGCATTACTGCCTGCCGACATCGGGGAAGGCGGTAATCATGGAGATAGGGAAAAAGATGAAGTTAAAAGATGAAGAAATGGAGGCAGCATTGATGACGTTACATAGATTTGGGAACCAGTCATCTTCTTCGTTGTGGTACGAGTTGGCGTACATGGAAGGAAAGGAGAGAGTGAAGAAAGGTGAGAGAATACTGCAGTTGGGAATGGGGAGTGGGCCCAAGTGTAACAGTTTGGTATGGGAGTGTAATAGGCCCATTATTGGAGAGGCCCAAAAGGGTCCATGGGCCGATTGTATTAATAGCTATCCTGTTTGATAGTTGTTTTGACTTGACTAGATGTCAAGATGGATCAATGCTTGTATGGTATAAAATACCATTTAGTTGGAACAAATGATCATCAAGAAGAAGAAGAAGCATTTATTGTAAATGGAAGCAGGTCTGTTTTCTTTCTTCAAATATTTTTCCCTATGATTTTGGTCATTATAATAATTACACATGTGTAATAATTGATGTATTATGTGTTGAAGTAATAGAATGTGATACAATCCATCCTTTTAACATATTCATGGACCGTGTTTTATTGATCACAAGTGGTGCTTCTGTTTTGTCTATGCTCAACTGGGGATCGAAGAAGGCGACAAGATGTTTTTATTTCAATGGTGTTTGTCTTTCGTGAAACTTTAGGAACTTGAAATTTTTTCAGAATAACATGGAAGTCTCCTCGGTCGTATTTGGTCATACTCAAAGCAATTAGTACTTGTGATTGTTAATATATATCCCAAAATATATATCCCAAAATCAACATATGTTTAATTAAAGTGAAGAAGATGATGAAACATACAGAAGTTGGATAAGATAGTTATGAGTATACTTTGAATTAGGTAAATAGTCAAATTTTACAAAAGGTATAAAAAGAAAAGGTAGGAAAAGACCCGGCTGCCTGGCCCATAACATAACCTGATTGTACATCGCATAGAGACGACGACTTTCTTTGGACCATTCACAAAGCAAAAGTAACATCCCGAAACATAAGGGTTGGGTACCTATACTCTACAACCCTTTCCCCTTGCTAAACTTTACTTCTTCCCTTCCTAATCTTTTCATTACTAAAGCAGGACAACTCAAGCTTGACCTCGGCCCAAGATTAACTCGAATCATACTCGAGTTCGGCTTGAAAAAGGTTGAATATATGTAAGAATGGCAATGGGACGAGGACTGGCCATCCCGTCCCCGTTTAAGAAACCCGGCCCTAACGGGGATCCCCGTCTGGTAGGCGGAGAAAATCGCGGAGATTCGAGAAACTCATTTATAACAAACGTTTAATTAAATGGTAAAATTTTATTTCGAGATCATTGTTGAATCTAAGCGAGTAAAATTTATGGTGATTCAAACCATAAATGGGTACAAAATTGAATAAATCATAAACAAAACAATTATAAAGTTGACTAACAAATATACGTGTGTACAAACAAATAAAAATACTTATTATTATGTGATATAAATATACTAAAATATACATATATAATTTAAAATACTTATTATTATGTAAATATATAATTTAAAATACTTTCCTGTTTAAATTAATTGGATTCGGTAAAGATTAGCCCCATTTTAACTAGTGTAATACCCGTGCGGTGCACAGGACACTATTTTTATTAAAGAGCAAAGTATGAGTTGGAAAAGATTTACATAGATAATCATAATAATTTGAAACTAAATAATATTACTATTAACCTAAAAGTAAAATATCACAAGATTAGTAAAATGCAATAAACTCTAATTTCAAATGATAAATAATGCATATGTATTATAGTATTTGAACGATTAAAAAAAAGTTTACATATGCTAATGTAATAATCATGTAATCATGTGTTGCTTTGGACACTAAAACGATGCCCTTCTACTTAACGAAATGGCCACAATTTTTATAACTTTTACTCATCCATGTTTGATGTTACATGATTAGAAAAAGAAAACAAACTGCGGCCTAAATTACTATCAAAACCATTGTAAAAAACTATTAAAAACACGCCTCAATTAAGTAATAGTTTGCTCTGCAAAATAAGGGAAAAAAAATACATGTACTTGCATTGAACGTTTTATAGGCATTTTAAAACATATGGTGACATTATATCAACACATAAAAGAGAGGTTTACTTTTAATAAGGACTCACGACATAAATTGAAAAATCGTTTTACATACCGAAAACGATATACATACATACATACATAAATTGTTATCCATCGTAAATCTTCATACGTGATCGATTTAGTTTTAGATAGTTTCATCTAAAACTCATAAGAAAGGCAATTACCCACCAACATGTTGATGATTTGCCTACACATGTTTAGAGCGTTTAAAAGAGGTTATCCTGTTTTATTTATAAGTAGTTGCTTCGAATTTGGTTGTACCTGCACATCCAAAACAAATATTATTAGACTTGCTTCAAGGTATCATAACAAAACCATAATAGAATATATTTCAGTCTTCATGAACAAACTGTATGATTGTTTGATGTTGTAGCAACAAAAGAAACACATACTACATGACTCAATGAATTCCAAAAGAAAAAGGTCGCTAAGCAGAATTGATGCTAAAACTTTTTAGACTATATTTCAAATTTCAAAAACAAATCGTTTGGTGTTGTAGCAACAAAAGAAAAACGTACCATGACCCAATGAATTCCAAAGGAAAACGTCACTAAACACGATTTGATGCAAAAAATTTAAACTATATTTCAAAAGAAAAATGTACTCTGCCACAACCACATAGACTCGAAACTTGCATTCGAAAGAAAATAGATTCTCTTGCATTCGAAATAAATCTAGATAGATTCATCATGTCATAGAAATAAAGTAATGGAAGAAAAGAGATTGGAAACTTACACTTTTTACTAAATCCTAATAGATGAAGCATATAAAAAAGGTTGTTTCTTGAATGCGCCACTTTATAGTCTACAATAATATTTGCATAACAACAAAGGCTACTTAAAGAGAGTTCTTTTGATGGCAGGAGATTAAGGACCATTAACTTGGAGTGTCGTCAACATACCGGTCACTCTCTATCAAAATCAAAATGTAAAACTCAGTGAAATATGCTGGTGGTTTTTTTTCAAATTTTCTACACGACTTCAGGATTTACGGGGGTATATTGCGAAGAATTCGGTGAGGGCTTTAAAAGGTTGTACATTAAGATTTATCATAGGTAAATTAATTAATATGGTACAGATTAATTCTCCCCAGATCTAAGGGCTCACATCATTTAAAAAGTCTTGCATGTTTAAAATCCTTCAAAAAGGGAGTCATGTATGTCAAGTTTGTCTTGCATGTGTTATCATATTGGTATCAATAAGAATAATTGAATGAAATTTACATTTAGTTCGAGATAAATTAAATTAAGCAAAGAGGGTTTTACTAGTGGTTACTTAGGTGCATAGGGTTGGAAGCCTTGGTGATCCGAAAGATTGCTAACATTAACTAAAATCTGGAATCAAACATACTTCACTATCATATCATTTGCCACTGTTCTTTCTTTTTCTTGCTGCATAATTCTAAATCATGAACACTACATGAAGAAGAAATATAGTTGGTCATCGTAAATTTAATAAGAAATAATAGTTATTTATCTTATCCGATGGTACCTAAAGAGCCATGAAGTAAATAAGTGAACTTTAATTGACTTTCTGCCAAAAAAAAAACAAAAAAACAAAAAAAAAAGCCATAACTAAAAAGTGTTTGCAGCGTGAAAAACAAAATACCACTTTAGCATGGGAGTATCATCTTATATGAAGTAAAGAAGTTCACCTTGAAATCGTTGCCTTCATAAAGATATTGATTTTAGAAACACCAACAGGAATGGCAAAGGACATTTGTAGTTTCAGTTGGGTCCAATGAAACTGTTTAATTCTTCATCAACATGACCCTTATTGTTGCAAGTCAGTGAATGAAAATGTTAATTTCTTAATAAGAACTCAAACACATGTATGGCTCATCAGACTTAGAATGGATGTTTATTGACTTGTCATAAGCCACTTGCAAGTGTTGTATACAAGAAAATAAAATTAATAATTGATTAAACAATTGTCATGAATGTAATACAAAGACAAACTTCCAGTGATGCCAACTCAATTCATATAAACCAAAAACATACTATGAGAAATCATATATAATGATAGGGTGAGGATTTATACCTTCTTGTTTAGAGGTCGGGCCTTGAATTTTGGAGCTTTCTGATTGTCTTTTTTCCAAATCTTGGGATCTTTTACTCTTCAAAGGTCGTGCTCTCGATATTTGTAGAAGAGAGATATCTTGAGACTTGAGAGTTGTAAGATGAGGATTTCGTTGATGATTCTGCATGAAAGAAAAATAGAACTTGATCAATATAACAAAATTGAACATGTAATTATTTCAGTTGCTTGCTGTGATGAATCAATTAATGATGCTACTAATAAGCGACAACCCCATGGAACTATGGAAGAACGTCTTGTACATTTATTGACCTGCCATAATATATAAATCTTCACTTGGGCAAACATGTATTGATTGCCACTTCACCAACAATACCTTCACTGGGCATCATTAGGTCATTTAGGTGTCATAGATATAACAACTATCGTCATATATTAGTTAGGATAAATTAGATAAGATTAGGCTAGTGTAGAAATGTAAAGAATAAAACATGTCTTTCTGGTGCAGTACTTCAAGAGTGGCACTATATATAAGCTTAATTAACAACATTTCACCGTACGCAGAAATAATACCAGCAAAACCATCATTTATGTGCACAATTGCTTGCAAAAAGGCATATACCAAACAAAAATCAACTTACATACATCTCATGTATTCTCTTCCGCAATTTGCAGAAAGTGTGAAGATTAAAACCACTAAAAGCACAACATTAGTAGAGCATATAATCACCTTATCCACATGGTAAAATTCCAGTGCCAAAATAGCATTTCTTTATGGGAATGTCAAGTACAACACAACCACAAAATTAATGTTGAAATGACCCACAAAAATTAATAGCAAATACAAAAGCTTCAACCAACATAGAAAGCAATGTGTAAAAAAAGAAAGGCTAGCAAAAAGAAAAAAGCAAAAAATAAAACCTCAATATCATATTTATTGCTCATTTGAAGATTTTGTAATATGAAATAGGCGTTTAATATATTATATTTGCTTAGACCCGCTTTGAATACTTGTACATTCTTCAAAATCAAAAGTATGCAATTAACACGGATCAGATTTGTTTGCATCAGATCTAAGGGCTCATATTAACCCATGGAGACACTTTTCTCTCTCCTCCATGGGTAACATATAGGAAGAATTATCATCCTAAAGACTGCAATCCAGTAAACTTTCGGTAGTGCCATGAAGAAAATCCATTGAAAAATGTATTACTTATAGCTCTTGTCCGAGATAACAGAGACCATTGTCAACGTGTATTAACTACTTTTTTTAGGTGTTATATTTGGCTGGGAAGAGCCAACAGGTTTTCTTTTGGGGGCACAGGACTCATCAAGTGTCCTGATTTTCAAATTTAGTATAATTGCCTCAGCGTAACACATGTTAGCATAATATCAAGATTTAATTCATCTCAAAGCAATAAACCGCCTCCTGGTTCTTAAAAGATACACATAACAATTAGGATTTGTATTCTGAATAATCGTTTTGGGTTTAATTCTTCTTGCAAAAATGAGAGTATAACAAAGAAGTGATGACGTGATGTGTAAAAATAACAAAGAACCAAATAAATGGATAACAAAGTTATTATTGGGCAGGGTGGTAGTTTTTCAATCTAATAATGTGTTGTGAAATATAGATTACGACAATCCCTACAACATGGTAATGGTCAATGAAAAGTGTCATTGTTCGATGCAATACAAAAGTAACTTCAAGTTTCATAATGAAAGAAGAATCAAGGTGATCCATCTCGTTGATATAGACAACAAAAGAAGTCACAGATAAGGCCCAACATTGTTTGTAGTTAGATTGCAATGTCAGCTCCCAACCTCAACCACGACCATTGTTAATGGTCGAATTTCCATGATTTAAGCACATAGAGATTGGTCAACAAAGAGATTAGTTTTCCTTATCATATTTACAATATATTTTTAGTGGTCTCATTTACCCTGGTTTATAAGCATAAATGGATATAGGTCCACAAAAGATGACGAGTTTATGCAATTGGCAAAAGGTATGAATAAGTTTTACAAGATCTCATCTTAAACTCATGGTGCGATTTTTCATCCACATTCAAAATGGGTTAATTTTCAATCAACTTATTATAGAAGGCAAGGGAATATATAATCAATTAGTATGTCTTCTATCTCAGTGGTGCATAAAAAGAATACATGTTAGTTCCAACTCCAAAATGGAAAACGTTTTATATGATCTAAGAGTAACTTACCCTTGTCCTAACAAAAAGATCCAAAGATGGAGGATGATTCCTTTTTGATAAATTATAACAAAGTTATTATCAGTTCCATTGCATACCTGCATAACAACAAAAGGAAAACATTTCAATGTGATAATTATGAAAATGAAAACTTCCAACATCAGCTAATAAGTTGTAGGTTGAATACTTTACTTTTAGCTCGGTTTTTTTCACTCTCTCGTCAATTGAATGCCTCTCTATTAATAAAGAATCTTCCTTTTGCTCCGTATTTGATATAAAAAATCCAGCATAATTTCACTGAAATAAAAAACTTATTTTTAGCATATACACAAGACCATACATTCATGATTCATGCGTTCACACAGATGTCTTGATTTGCTTTCCAACATAAACCCCCACATCATATATGCTACTATGTCTAAGTTCAATTTAAATACATATATGCATACTCACATGTCAAATCTGAGGGTCCTTGAATATAAAGCTAAGGTCGAGAATTCCTAGGCCATGGGCGAGAAAAGCTTAGGCCAACCTAAACCATCACCACCTGTGACGGTTATGGCTGCTGATTAGCTTCAACTTTGTTTTCATAATAGTCTCAGGGTCTTGGTCTAATACACACACCTAAGCCACACAATATACATGTTTAGAAGGCCTACATCTATCTAAGCCACAACCAAAACTGCAATATGTATATGTCATATACCATTGTCTTTGTCCCACTTTGTCCAGCACTCAACACCCCGAGATTACATCTCTGGGTCACCTTTTGGAGTCACACACACACACTGCAAATTACATATAATACTTACATGTCTTAAATAATCAATTCCAAGGTAAGTGTAACACCTTGATCTTAGGTTAACTTAATTATTTCGATCAATGTACACGTTTATATGAATTATAGCAACATACTTTACGTATATTAATAAAGTTACCCGTTTATTTTACATAAAATTTGATTTAGCTGAATCTGACCACTTATGTAATTATATATGAATCATAGCAATGTGCGGAACATAAAAGAACAAATCATGGATATATAATTTACCGAAATTAACGAAATTAGACTTATTGTCGGTTATGGACTAAATAAAAGTTTAGAAATGGTACGTTTATGTGAAATATATAAAGTTAGGGCTAGAGGGTGCATTTCGCCAATTGACCGAACTCGTATAAATAAAACATGTATCTGCTTCTTCACTCATCATCTTCAACCTTATGCTTCTTTCCTTTCCAACGAAGAAAAATGAATATATGCTTAATCTAAAACGTCTAACCTTTCCTCTTTGATTTCTCCTTCGTTTGTTGACGAAAGTTCATGATTCAAGTTGGGAATCGACAGTTAAGTGACAAGCTACAAGAATCAAGAATTAATTCCAGGTAATTCAACTTCTAAAGCTACCAAATATACGTAAATAAGTGCTGCTGGTTGTCACCTACAACACAGCTTGTGTGTGCCATGAAAGTTCCTACAAAAGCTTCAAAATTAATCAAAGAAGTTGTGTAAAATATCATGGAAATCATTGGCATGCTTTGGAGTATGTTTACTTTGGTTTTCTTTATGGACCGCTGCCCATATAAATGCCCAAATGTGGGCTGTTGCTGCTGCGGTTCAACAGACAGGGGACTTCGAGACATGTTGAGTCTCGGAGTGTACCCATGTGCGTGAGTGTGTTTGAATGTATCCTACTCTCCAGTGATCCTTTCCCTTTCTCCCTTATGATGGCTACTGAAATTGTTGGGGCTGTAGTAAAAATAGCCCAAAGAAAAATCACATTTTATTTTCAATAAAAATGCCAAACAAAATATGGACTTTACATTTCAAGAACCCTAATAATAGCAGTAAATTGTCTCACCTGCTTGATCCTTAATCAATTGGAACCATTAGCATTCTTCATAGCCACCACAATTGAAGGCTTCACCAAAAAGAGCAATGACCGATTTCTCGAAAGCCACAATTGGAGTTTTACTACAAATCGAATTAAAATCAGGTTTACAAACGGATTCAACTATTTCAAATCCAGAATTCATCTACATTAATTGGACAAATTAGAAAGGGTTTGAAAATTACCATAAAAGAGGAACTATTCAAGGATACAATGTTGAGAATGAAGAATGTGTTGTTGTCAACAAAGTACAAACAGACCAATTTTAATTTCTATAGGTTTTGTTGTAGCCTGAACCATGACCCTTGTTTGCCTCTCTCTCCAAAAGCATTCTGCTTTTCTCTATCTTTCTCATTATCTTTCTCGTAGTAATAATTATTACATACCTGCATTTGTAGTACATTATTAACTTCATGATTGATGCCACTTAAAAATTTCAATAACAACATTTCATCATATGCACAAATAAAACCATTAAAGAGAAAATCAGTTGGTTGAAAGACTCTAAAACGTTTCATCAAACAGTTGATGTGCACCATCTAAGTCTTACATTTTTTGACAACTGAAATCACAAAAAGTTATGAATAGATTGAATAAATCCACAACATGAAACTTGAAAGAATCATGTGATCGGATGAATGGCAAGAAGGCATGAATGAATTCTAGAGTGAAGAAAGATTCATCGGATGAAAAAAGTCACATACCGTGAAGTCTTGAAAAAAAAAAGTTAATATCCTCCACATCTTCATGTTGGTAATGAAAACCATCGTCGGTGTGCTTAAAAAAACCTCGATGCCTTGATTAGGTGCCCTTCTTCTGTCTTTGTCTCTGTATAACATGGTCAAACCCCCTTACCATTGCTTTCATCGTTTGCTCTTCGTCTCTCTCGACATTAGAAGAAATCATGCTCTGTATAAAATGGTTGAAACCCATTTTTGGTGTCGTCACTATTCTCTTAATATGACATTTCTCATCACTTTTAATCTGACCTGGTAACCTCTTCCTTGATCGCATCTCGGTGAACCTAGAACTCTCATCGTCTCTTTCTGTCTCTTTGTTTCTCCTCTCTTTGTGCGCTATCAACAGAGTTCAATTGAAGAGCACAGGTATGGAACCGTAGAACGGTTGTGCAACGTGGGGAGATATGTGCTTTAAATGTATTTACCATTAGCTTAGAAAGAAGTAAAACAATTAATACGGTCAAGATTGAATCTTATAAGATTGGATGGATGAGATTGAAGGAGAGAATTACATTCTCTCTCCTTCTTGGGTAATATATAGGGGGAATTGGTTTTTGGCATCCTTAAATATATGTATAGCCTCATCTTTTTGGATGACTTTTTTTTTGTATCTAGTTCGAGCTAAAACTCAATAAAAGCTCATCAACTCGATATGGTTACGGCTCAAACTACTCAATAAAAGATGCTTGAAAAGCGCAATAAAATCTCAACCTAAGACATTAAAAGCTCGATTTGGTTTAGAATTGGTCTCGAGCTTGAGCCACTCTATATAAGTTCAACTCATTTGAAACCAAAGTATGATAATACAGTATAAACACTGGTCTCTGAGATTTCTTTTATTTTTTTATATTATCATACATTATGATTAAAAGATAATTACGAAAAACGTAATATATGTTGTCAAATTTTTTATTAATTTGAGTAACATATTAATATTTTTTTATTAGGAAAATATACTAATAAAAACACACCAATTAACGTAACTGATTACCTAATCACATAACTGATAATTTTTAAAAAGTGTCATGTCATGTTACACAGTCAAATGAGGCGTCAAAAAGTTTCGTTGATGGGATGAAAACTATCAATTCAACACAATTTATTGGTAATTTTACCTAGATTGATGTGTTTTCGTTAATATGTTTTTTTAATTAAAAAAATTTAATATGTTATCTAAAATAAAAAAAATGCCGATAGTTTATTTTTTCCCGTAATTAATCCTATGATTTATGATACCTATTAAATATTAACCCATATACAGGGAAAAAAGAAAGTGATAATGACGAGAGTGGGAGGGTGTTGAGGTGTAAGAAAGGCACATGGACATAGATTGCTTCATTTAATGCTACAATGCCATAGATTTTCTTTTCTGTTTGATTTACCACCAACTATTTAATTAATTTTTTTTTTACAATATTAATTTGTTTGACTAGAAATATGCTTATAAACAAACATACATGATTTAAAGATTAATCTTTAAGATGAAAATGTTTGTAAGGTAGGTATGGGTGGCTTTAATTGCCGAGGGTAAGTTCTTATTGTGTTAGCAATTAATTCATTTATAACTGCTCTTCCTTTGCTAGTAACCGTTGGACATTAAACACGGTTGGTGGCAGTGGGCCTTCCTACATTTTATGTTTTTAAATACGTAACAACAAACTAACAAAATTTGTTTTATGGTGCCCAAATAACATTCATATGTTATTTAATTTATTGCTTTTGTTTTGTTTTGTTTTTTTTTTCCTGCAAAAAGGGTCCCGTTTTTTACTTTTCTATATGTTGTTGGTGTTGGTGTTGGTGTTGGTGTTGGTGTTGGTAGATTCAGAGTCATTTGACCATCGTTATCACCTAACTAAGTGCATGAAGAGAATCAAGGGAAGGTTGAAGGTTGATCAAGTTACTAAGCTTCCATAAACTTAAGCAGCCTGACCTGATAGGCTTGTCTTTAACAGCATAAAAGTCGAAACAAATATGAATCCGAACCCAACATGTGAAAGTGATGTGCTTCGTAGGAAAACCAATATAATAGCATCGATGAGTCAGAATCAGAAATGAGAGAAATCCATGAAAGGAAGACAAACATTATAAACTAGTCAGTCAGTCGGTCTAATAATTTTATTATTAATAATTTATGTTTAAAATATTGAAGCATGTATGTAGTTAAAGAAAAGATAACGTAAACCTGAAGTGTATGATGGGTGGGATGGAGGAGGGGAGTGGAGTGGAGTCCATGACTCATCAACTAAAAATATCAACAAGGGCAGGGCCATTAATATTTATGATTCATACAACTACCACTTTTATTACCTGCACAAGATGACAGAAACAATGCCCTCAAGTCTTTACTACACCACCGCCTCACTCTGCACTCTGCTCTAATAATACTCCATCCTTTTGCCTGCCTTTGTTGTTATTTCTTATTCATTCCATCTACTATCCCATTTCCATTTTCAATGGGTGGGATTCCGGTCAAATGGTGGCTATGCCTGTATCTAACAATCAACCTTGCATCCACCAACAATGCATCTGCATCCAAGAATACTTATATTATCCATATGGACATCTCAGCTATTCCTACAACCTTCACCAATCATCTTCACTGGTATTCATCACTCATTAAATCAGTAGTAGCCGATGGCCTCAATCAAGATGACGATGACGATGAAGATGACAGGCTCCTCTATACGTACCAGTCGGCTTTTCATGGTATGGCAGCACGCCTAAGCCAGGAAGAAGCAGAGAGCCTCCAGGAGCAGAATGGCGTTGTTACTGTGCTGCCTGAGCTGAAATATCAACTGCATACCACTAGAAGTCCCATGTTTCTTGGGCTTGAGCCACAAGATACTACCAGTGTCTGGACCGACAAATTGACTGACCATGACGTTGTTGTCGGTGTGCTGGATACTGGAATCTGGCCCGAGAGTCCTAGCTTCAACGACACTGGTTTTACCACCTTCCCCACCCACTGGAGAGGCGCATGTGAAGTGGGCCGGGGTTTTCAAAAGCACCACTGTAATAAAAAGATCGTTGGTGCCAGGGCGTTTTACCGTGGATATGAGGCTGCTACTGGGAATATCAATGAGGAGAAAGAGTACAAATCTCCTAGAGATCAAGACGGCCATGGGACGCACACCGCAGCCACCGTAGCTGGTTCTCTCGTGCATGGCGCTAATCTTCTGGGCTATGCTTATGGCACCGCCCGAGGAATGTCTCCTGGGGCAAGGATTGCAGCTTATAAAGTGTGTTGGGCCGGTGGTTGTTTTAGCTCCGATATTCTCTCTGCCGTTGACAAGGCAGTGGCAGACGGAGTCAATGTCATGTCTATTTCTTTAGGTGGTGGAGTTTCGTCATACCATCGTGATAGTTTGTCTATAGCAGCTTTTGGAGCAATGGAAAAGGGGATTCTTATTTCGTGCTCTGCTGGAAATGGCGGGCCTGACCCGGCTAGCCTGACTAATGTCTCGCCATGGATTACGACAGTTGGAGCAAGCACCATGGACCGAGATTTTCCAGGTTCAGTGAAGCTTGGATCTGGGGTGATGCTGAAAGGAGTTTCTCTTTATAAAGGGCGAAGAAATCTGTCACCAAAAATGTTGTACCCCGTGGTCTATATGGGGAGTAATTCAAGCAGCCCTGACCCGGCTTCATTGTGCTTGGAGGGAACACTGGATCCCCATGTGGTTGCAGGAAAAATAGTTATATGCGACCGAGGGATTAGCCCTCGAGTTCAAAAAGGTCAAGTGGTGAAAGAAGCAGGAGGAATAGGGATGATTTTGTCAAACACAGCTGCAAATGGGGAGGAATTGGTGGCAGACTGCCACCTTCTTCCTGCATTAGCTGTTGGGGAAAAGGAGGGAAAAATGATCAAGCAATATGCTATGAGAGAACCAAATCCCACAGCAAATCTGGCATTTTATGGGACGAAAGTTGGTATAAAGCCGTCCCCAGTGGTAGCAGCTTTTTCATCCAGAGGACCAAATTTCATCTCCTTGGAGATTCTAAAGCCGGATGTGGTGGCTCCAGGAGTCAACATACTTGCTGCTTGGACTGGCGATATGGGTCCATCGAGTCTAGAAACCGATCGACGAAGAGTAGCATTCAATATACTTTCAGGAACTTCGATGTCATGCCCTCATGTGAGTGGGATTGCTGCATTGCTCAAGGCAAGGCATCCGGACTGGAGTCCGGCTGCTATTAAGTCAGCGTTGATGACAACCGCATATATCCACGATAATGCCTATCATCCGCTAAGAGATTCTGCAAGTGGTGGACCATCCACCCCATACGATCATGGTGCAGGTCATATTAACCCATCTAGAGCTGTCAACCCTGGTCTGATTTATGACATTGGAGCACAGGATTACTTTGACTTTCTGTGCACACAGGGTTTGACCCCCACCCAACTGGTGGTTTTTGCCAAGTTCTCCAATAGAACCTGCAAGCATTCCCTTTCTGGTCCGAGTGATTTGAACTACCCAGCTCTCTCAGTTGTGTTCCCAGATGACAGAAAAGTTTCTGCTTTGACCATTCACAGAACAGTCACTAATGTTGGACCTCCAACTTCGAAGTATCATGTCGTGATTTCAAAATTCCAAGGCGTGGATGTCAAAGTGGAGCCATCAACCCTGAATTTCACAAAGAAGTACCAGAAACTATCTTACAAGGTTACCTTCACAACAAAGACTAGGCAACCAGCACCAGAATCTGGAGCTTTGATATGGAAAGACGGTGTGCACAGAGTAAGAAGCCCAATTGTAATCACATGGCTATCACCACTATAAAATAGACGGTGCTGCAATAAAATAGACTTCTCCAAAAGAGCAGTTTTATGTGTTTGACTTCAATTCATTCTCAGATCCTGTAATCCTTCCCCTTTTTTTTATAGATTCAACTACCTGGCAATGATATTATCTCAGTGTTTTATCCTTACAAGAAACTTATAGTTATTAGTTATTTTGCCTGATTCCCTAGCTAGCATTAATGAACAACTTGATTGTATTTAACAAAGACTTAAACAGTGATGTGAAATTCATTTTGAGAGAGACATATGGCGGTTGAATAACAAAAGGCATATAATAACAGGACACCTTGAAATAATTTCTCCCCCCACTTATTATTAAGAGATGACGGAAGTTATAGTAGCATTAACAATTGGGATATATGGTAACACCAATATCAATAAGATAAAGACGATATAGAAGCCAGGACGATACCAGAAATTTGAATGCTTGCAAGTTTCCTAAAAAAATTCCTAGCCAGCGAAAGTATGACCACGAAAAGAAACAGGACATTATTGTGCAGCAAATTCTTAGTCATAATAGAAGTATAGCAGTGTTCTAAAATCCCAACTTAGGCTGCTTAAGTGGGTACCTAGGCATTAAGCATCCCCCATGACTTTGATCTAGGACCACCCACTCAGCTGCTTAGGAGTTAAGGAGATTTAGGAATTAATCATTGAATTAAGTGTTTCTAAATACTAAGCAGGGATATCAACTTTCTGAACTTAGGGGGGGTAATCTTGTAATCTTTTATGAGTAATTCTATAGATGAAACTACTGTATCAATATTTAGTTATAAATTTTAGTTTTATGTCTTTAAATAACCTAAATACAATCACAATTTATATGTGCTTAAGAGCCTTCTTAATCTCCACACAAACCATTAAACAATGGGAGCTCATTCAACCACCTAGCTCCAGATATTGCTTTTAGAAAATTGATATATACATCTGATCAACAATTTGTCACGCATCAAAAGAGTCATTTTCAGTGAATTCCTGCGCAACTGCAAAGCAAATTGAACCATGGGCAAAACGGTCATATGCTACAAATTCAAAATGGGAAAGGATGGTTCAGCCGACAAGCAGAATGAAGACAAGGATGTCAAGGAGTTTCTTTTAGTTATATCATTTTCCAATAATTGAGAGTATTTAATGGTAGTTGTAGATCAACATCTTGCATCTTCTCTAAGCTCAATACCATATGTTGCAGCTGACCGACAAATCTTGCAATCCTACTATTTAAATATCTTGGTGTATGTATCATGTGTAACTACTACACTTTTATAGCTAATAAAGACTAGAGGAGAGAATTTGGTAACAAACTCTTTATACTACATCTGCTACCAGGCTACTATTTTGTTAGTTTTCAGAAATTATACCTTCCTCATATATCGTTATAATCTATTTCTTCCATCTAAATTACTTATATGTCATAATAAGTTTACTTTCAGAATTTAATTTCTTAAAAGTAAAATACATATGTCCTCTATTTAAGGCCTTCTGTATCCTTCCAACAAAAATACATTGTTTTTGCTCAGAGAGGAAAGATCGTATTCACACATGATTAGTAAGATCATGTTCAAAATAGTCCACTAAAAATGAGATGAATAAAAATCTTCTAGATCAGATGGCACTGAACTAAAAACCGAGAGGACATGTGGAGCGATCCATCTGCACGCTCCATGGAAGACATATAGTCAACTTCAAGAATCAAAATTAAACAGGAGACTGAAAATTCAACAGCCATCCAAATGATGTATCAGGTTTAAGATTGTAGGAATCAGTCCAAAGGTGATCATAAAAATCCAGTGACTGATGAAGACAAGGAAGTTAGAAACAACAGGTATGGGTTCTTTAGGCTCACATGCCCATTGCTCAGAAGCAAACAGCTGCATGACCAGTATATATAACTTTATTCTTCGCACAACTACAATCCATCATAGAATAGGAAATTGTTAGCAACTAGCAATCAAGAAGATTTATGAAATAACTCAAATGAATAGTCATGTGAAAAAAACTCCAGACTTCTGCCTCTGTAATATATACAAAAGGTTAGATAAAAAGAACATGTTTAAATTTGTGAAAAAAAAGTGCACTGTTAGGATATTTGAGGTGAATGAGGTCATTAGTCGAAAGCATACAATAGTTTCCACAATAACGTCTACCTAGAGCAACTAACGTCATCAGGGCCGGCCCAATAGGGGGGGCGAAGCGGGCTTCGGCCCAGGGCAGCAATATGTATGGGGCATAAAAATATGTAGTCCATATCAGAATACCAGGCCCATGTCTCCTATCTGCATATGCGCCAATTCGTGAAGAAGCGGAAGACAGGATTTGAAGAGGTGCGACGCTAGGGTTATCCGGTAGTGCAATCGTCAGTGCACTTGAAAATCTGGAAAATGTAAGTTTTCAGAAGAAGATGAAAAGGTGCGATGCCATCACGCCAATCGACTGGGACTCAACATCTCGAAAATCTAAGTTTTAGAACGGAATCAATCAATGGAAGTGTATCAATCTTTGAAGTTTAGAACCTGGAACTCTTCATTAATCTTGATTCTTCAGGTATTCATCGATCTTAATCTCTCTTCTGGAACTACTTCAATTCTTTATCGATTAGTCATTTGTTTTCAATCCAAGTCGATTTATATGTTGCTTTGTCATTTGTCTTCAACGATCTCATTTGCAATTGTTTTAAACCATTGTCTGTTGGAATTTGCCAGTCTATAAACCAACACCGTAGCAAGTTGGAAAAATTTTGGAATTTGCAAGTTAAAACAATCTGTTGGATTTGTCTTCATCGCCTCCAATTGAAATCAAAATTCGGTAAGTGCAATAACCGAGATCCTCAATTCAAATTCTGTTCGGTTTAATTTGTGGGTTTAGTTCATTTGGGTTTTTCTATGTATGTGACTGTGAGTGTGATTTATTAGCTATTTGCTTTAACTGTTTGCTTGTTTAATCGACTTCTATGTACATTAGTTACTAAGTACTATTGTTGTAGAGATTGAAAAGCATGTCGAGTGCTGAACACAAACTGAGTGAGAGGTGAAAGCAATAAACTGGGACTGAAATCATAATCCTAAATGGCAGATATGTTGGCAGTTGTTCTGAATGTTAGAGTTAGGTGATGGAAAAGCTTTGATTTGGAATATGGTTTATCAACTAGCAGACTCCTTAAACACAAGCAAATTATAATGAAATAATTGGTTTTTCAGTTGCTTATTGTGTTGAAGGATTGTGTTATTACTTAATTCATCATGTTTCTAAGACTTTCCGTATCCATAATAATTAGAATAGTGGTGGTTAACTGGTTATAGCAACTATGGTGGTGGGGCATTTTTGTTCAAGTATTTACATGAGGCATTTTTTTCAAGTATTTCGCCCTGGGCATTAAAAACCTCAGGACCGGCCCTGAACGTCATAAACCTGGCATCCTTTAAACTCTGAAGTAGAGAAAGTGAGTTCAAATCCAATTTCCCCAACGTGAGCAAAGTCATCAGTCGATGGTTGGTGGATGAATATCTATCTATGTATGTGTCTGTGTGTATAGAATATCCATAGATATATTTCGGAGAACTCAATGAACCACATCCCATGGTGATTTTTTTTTTGCGTTTCACCGATTTAACACGCCCTTGGTAGTCCAGAGGGCAATACCCAAGAGCCAAGAGTAGGATTTGAACCAAGGACCTATACTTTATCTCAAATAAGTTCCAACCATTTGAACAGACCCAGTTGAAAAACTAAATACAAGAAATTTCTACTACCATTAAATACTCTCAATGAGTGAAATAATCCATAAGCATGTTTGGAGAGTGGAGAGATCGAAGTAAATTCAACATTGTAGATCCTTTTACCGATTGGAGTTATCTCCCCCTTTGTAGGATGTAGAGACTGATTTGATAAATTCCACCCAACACACATGCCTTCCTTTTCCCAAGTTCATCTTTGGCTATGACTATGATCTATTAGATCTCAGAACTAACAAGATTAAAAAAAATTCATGAATAGCATCAAATCAGAGGACAAATCTAACAGCATTCTGGTCTGGATTGATATGAGTATAAGCTGACAGGATATATTTCTAAATTATGTTTATACCCTCGATATCCTTTCCTAACACTTGTTAAAACTATAAACTAGATGGGTTTAGGATCAAGGATCAGAAAATGTGCATGATGAACTAATCACTATAAATTTAAGGGTTATACAAAAGTCACTGTGATATTAATATTATGTCCTTTCACTGTTAGATACATATGTAGAAGAAATGGATCAAGAACTCACTGTAGCATCATCAGGAGTCAGAACATAAACAAACCACAATGCTTTTTATTGATACAAACACGCACTACATAGGCATAGATTAAGATTGAAATTCAAAGGCATTAAATGTTGCGAGTTAGGTCATTAACAAACCTGGAGACAGGGAGCCAACCGGTTTCCGAATGATCATGATCCCTCCCCTCGATAAGTTATCAAATAAGAGCAAAGGGCTGTTTGGACTTTGGATTTACATTTTACAAGGGCGGTTTTGTAGGGTTTCAAAATTAATTTTTAGATAATACTTGTTATAGAAAGTATTGATGTAAATATAGTTGGTTTAGCATTTTAGCTTACGTTATTTGTTATCACCATTATCATATAATCAGTTTTTAGTTTTTGTGTTTATGTTTATGTTTTAAACTTGAAATTTTAAATGTTCATGTAATAATGGAAGGTTTTATTTTAAATTTGTATTTATCCTTATAATAATTTATTTAGTAATTACTTACATATATTTTAGATTTATATGTTACACACCATCAAAGTTTTTATTTCTTTGATATAATAACTAGTTTTGAATCCACGTATTACGTGAATAATTTTTAATAAATAATTTGTTAGATAAAACGTATATAAACTTAAAATTAAATCATATAATGTTAACTTTCTTATAAAAAAAATAAAGCAAAAATACAGTTATTTGTCATATATATTATTTTTTTTTTTTTAAATATTCATGAATAGATGTTACTTTTTTTAACATTTTAAAATTTTTATTCCTAAATTTAATAGAAATAATAAATTATATTTATCTTTTATTTTATTTTAAAAAATAATAAAATTAATTAATATTATAGGTGGAACGTGGTGATGTCATGTGACAATTTATGTTTTTTTTATTAAATGGATTTTATTTCATCAAATTATATAATAATAGATATATTATTATTATAATATCAACCAACAATGACAACTCTTTCATCATCCGTCTTTTTATCATTTTACCTCTCTATTCCGAATCTCCGATGATGAGAGTGTTGCTCTGGATAGTAACACATTATAGATTCATTTTGGATAAGAAGTTGGAGCCTATTTTGGTATTTTTGAAAATCAGAAAGGGACGATAGTCAATAGATATGACGTTCGCATAGTAGTAATGAGAATTTTGCTACAAATAAGTTACTATAACACAAATATTGATTTTCAACATATAAAACGCAAACACTATTATTAGCTTATTTGTGTCAGGAAAAAATAATAATCTAATAATCTCTCTTCAAACGCAAAACTAAACGGCTCCTAAATTACATAGATGCTCTTGCGGTTTTTGATTTTCCTCTTTATGGACAGTCCTTATTTGTTTGTTTCATTTAGTTAACACTTCAATTTTTTACCCTCTAAAATATTATACTTCAATTTTCAATTAGACAAATTCAAAATGCTAGTATTTACATCTGATCTTCTGGAGCTGGTGATCCTTATGACCACAAGAAGGGGCTTGTGGTCTCTATCCCTGTTGGTTGTGAAGGGGTCACTAGACTCTCTTGGCTGTAAAGTGGTCATGGTTTATGATGCAGCGTAGCAAAATGGAAATATAGACTATTCTGTTGATTTAAAGAATTCCAGAATAGTCTCTACCAAAAGTTTGTTGATTCCGTGGAATGCCAAACAATTAGGCTTCAAACAACCGATTTTAAAACTCGGAAATTTGGAAAAAGAGAAAATTTCTTAATTCATAAAACTGTCTTCATACATAAGTTCCATACACCTTAAAAAGAAACAGGAAACTTAAAAACGGGTCAAATAACCCAGCGGGTCAACCCAGGAAACAAAAATAAAAACCCAAAAAACCGATAAAATTCATAAAAAGGCCCATAACTCTCATTCCGGGTCGAATTCGGCGGTTTGTCACTGCGTGGAGCTCGAGCCAACGGTCGTCTGGACACCTGATTCGCTCCAAACGGAGACCCGAGTCAAAAGTTAGGGCCGTTTCCGTTTAGCCCCGTTTATTACGGACCCTATCTTGGGCCTCCAGAAACATAATGGCCCGATCCTCTATACTTGGGCCTGCATCAGTTTATTACCATAAGGTTTGAGTCACGTGACCAAGAAGAGTGAAAGACCTGAAACACTAACAAATATTTTGGAACATAATTCTCAATGATGATTTGAAGTTACGTAAGTTAAAAGTCATGATCGCGAATGTTTGCTCTTGATCACAGTGTTGTTGTTGCGCTCGTGACAAGGTAGGATCTCATGGCCATGAGGCGCTTGTCATGGCTGTGACATTTGTCTGTGATATTGAAGTGTTGCGCCTTGGTTTAGTAACTTTATGTGAGATAATGCCATGTGTTGATATGCTTGATTTGAGCAGGACTAATAATGGCTTGATTTGAGTCCATTTGTAAATGACATGATTTAACCGTTGTTTGGTTTTAATGAGTTATAGATTAATACACATATCACATACATATATGTAATTGGGTGAAGGAATTATGTCGATGACACCTCACCTTGATAGATTATGTATTCCACAATGTTGTTTCCTTATTGATCCTTTGAAAATTATGGAAGGAATTATCCTAGATATTTCATCCATTTTTTTCTAAAATAAAAACTTCAACACTTATATAGGTAATATATAAATCGTTTATTCTATAAATTATACTGAATTACTTCTAAGGGTATGTTTGGCAAAACTAGTTGTAGATTTGTATTTTTAAAAAAGGTAGAGCTTTTAGTAGCTGAAGCTTTTGAGAGCTGAATCTTTTTAAAAAAGCTGGAGCTTTTAGTTTTATACATGTGTTTTGTAAAAGTAGTTGTAGATGTAGTTTTTAGTATTAAATTACGTAAAAGCACATTAATATTAATTAAAAGTGGTAGTTTATGATTAATAAAAGGGTAAAAAATAAATATATTTGACCAAAAGCTCAAGAGTTTTTCAAACTGATAAAATAACAAACTTCTTGTTTAATGTTTGCAAATAACTAAATATTTTTATAACATTTATATTCTATCTATAACTACTATTAAATGAGTAACTAATATATTATGTGTAAGTCTTTTATTTAATTCATCATGTGTTGTAATTTCATTTTGTTACATGTCATTTATTAAATTTAAATTCAAATATAAATCAAATCCAAGGCATATATGATTGAAGGTTAGGTTAAAGTGAGAGCTGGGCCGGGGTCATTTAACAAATGGTTTGTGTGGACCGTGGCAATGCATCATGCATGTGGTTGGTTGGTTGGTTCAAGCAAAGCAATGAATTATTAGCATATATTATTCATACGGGTGAGTTGGGAAAAAAGCAACTAACAATTTCAGTAAAATAAATTAAATCCACATGCTTTCTCACTTTTTATTTCCATATGTTTGTACTTATAGCAACTTTTTTTCCTCAAAACTCTAAATTTTTATAGAACATTCATTTTCTTTCCACAAATCATATTAAATTTTTATGGTTTTTTGGCTCACACAATTTTAAAGGATTTAAAACTTATGTATAATAAATAGTATGTTTGCTTTAAGATATAAAATGGTAAAGAGTATGAATTTAAAATCCCACAAGCCAAATGGGACGTAAATCTTTTAATATGTATTTAAGATTTTAGCCACAATTAAGTTTGATGTGATCAAATCTGGTAAAGTTAATACAATCTAGTAAAGCTAACACATTTTTATATATTGATAGTTGATAACTCCATTAAAACTAGAATTTACGATTTCATTAATGATCCCAATTAAGTTTGTCGTTGTGATTAAATCTAGTAAAGTTAACACAATTTTATAGGAAAATTTATCAAGAAATGTAACATAAAATATAAAAATTGACAATAAATGTAATTTGAAATTTTTTAGGCCAAGAAATGTAACATATAATTTAATTTTGTCAAAAAGGGATTGATGACCAATTAAGAAGGTAAAATTTTAATTTTATAATCTCTTTTTTGGTAAAAGAATAAAATTTAATTATCTTTATTGGCCTAAAATTTGAATTTCATGACATTTCTCGGTCAAACTAGAATTTTACGTTATCTTTCTCAGCCTAAAAATTTTTACAATACCTTTATTGTCAAATTTCATGTTTAATATTACATTTCTTGGTAAATCTTCCTATTTTTATATATTGATACAGTTGATACTTCCATTAAAACTAGGGCTGGTTTGACCTGATGTGGTCGAATTGACATGCTCACTTGTCAACTTCTGTTAACCTATTTATAGCCATGTCGTATTTGGTTTCGTGTCATTTTTCATGTCGTTTTCTTATCGATCCATTATCGGCATGTTTATACGGAGGTTCTCTGAATCAAGTTTTCATTTATTTGGATCCGAAAACTACTTATTTTGGGGAATAAAAGAAAATATAATATCTATTAAGATTAATAAATATAAAAGACAAATACAATTTATTATTTTTTATATATGTAAATGTTAATAAATAGTTAAGATTTAAATCTACATCCAAATTATATGTTACATTTAGAGATAGGATCGTTACAGAACCTAAATTTAGTGTAAAACTGTAGAACCAACCTCATAGATTAGATTAATCTAACGGTCACACCAAGTGTGAAGTTTGTGGGAAAAAAATTGATATTAGTAATATATTAATTCATTGAAGGGTAAAATTGAAAAATATCCGCAATAACAAAAAGATTGACATCAGCAAAAAAAAAATCATATTTCATTTAAATTAAAATAACATTAATACGATTATTTTTTAGATCAAAGAAATTATACCATATAAACGAGAACTTTATACTCTTTAAAACAAGATTGGTCATGATATATTTTTTTTGAAAATTTTTTACGTATTTATTATTTGTAAAAAAAAAGTTATTCAGATGAACATTCAATGTATCATATCGCGAATATTCAATGTCGAAGTAACACTATAAATCTATATATTCAACATTGCATATTAGATACAATTACTATTCTATTTCAATAGACCCTTTATATTTTCAATGGTTCGGTCTTTTTGTCGTATGTTTTTTATTTTAGCTCTTATATATTTTTTTTTTGTCTTACTCGCTAGGTCAAATTAATAAAAAAAATATAAGAGTATGATGGTTTTTTAATAGCATCAGACAAAAATCACAAAACATAAAAGCAGTAGCGTAGTAAGGATTTCATTTTTGGATAAGTCATATTAATCAGTAAAAATCGGTAGATACCAAAAATACTAAAAATATAATAAATAAAATATGATTACAATAAAAATGATCCTTTTAATACATGGATGGCAACGGGGCGGTTTCGGGCCATGGAATGGAAATCTCGTCCCCGTCCCCGTCTCCATCGGGTACGCGGGGAAACCTGCGGGGAATCGGAGAAACCCATTTATAAATCAATAATATAAAATTTAACGACATGATTCATAATTTAAGCTTAAAACATCAATGTGTTAAAAATTACAATACTAATATTAAATTAAATTCGTATCTCTATCAAATGATAACGAAAAAAACATTCTTTTAATAATTTATATATAAACAAATAAGTTCTTTAAATTATATATAATCATTTTTGTGCATACTATATAAAATAGATAAAAATATTAATGTTTTATATATAATATATTACAATATAAATAGCATGTTGTTATTAAAAAAGTAATCGGAGTATTCGGGAATTTAAACAGGTTATGTAATCGGGTATACGGGACGGATATTATCTATTAAAGCAATCGATGCAGTTCGTCGTTTTTTCAGTCCAGTCTCAAGTCTTGCATATCTCTAATTTTCAAAATATCAATATGAAATATTTGCGTAGACGTTTTACCGGTTGTATAGTCTTTCCATTTTTAAAATTCATTTATTGGAAACAAAGAAAAATATACAATTGTTTAATGGAAACAAAAATTAAGTAAAACAAAAAAAATGTGTAACTATCAGATGGAAACAAAAAAATGTAACTATCAAATAGAAACAGAAAAAAGTACAGTGCATAAATGAAAATATAAATGAGAGTACGTCTCTATTGTATGTCTTTATCCCGTAATAAAATTATAAATGTATGGTTTTTTTCGATATGAACATTAATTTTAATTATTATTTTTAATAAAATCTCATATTGAATTATGAAAATGGCTCATATAAGAACGGTTAGTTGTTTTACATAAATTATGAATGGGGTAGTCTATTTACACCCTGTTGTGGGGTAGAAAAATAGTTAGGTTGACCTTAAAAAGTGAAATGATAAAATTTGTCATTAATCTATTGACTAATTAATTATAAAAATTGATTTCTAATAATATATTAATAATGATATGATAGGAAAAAACATTTATAGGATGAGAATAGTAGCATCCATTTGAAAAATAAATATGATAATAAAGACGTAAGAATGAACGTGATTCGTAAATGGAAGGAAGAGGTTGATGGTGACAAATCCGAGCAAAAAGAGTAAAAAACTATGAAAGTCATCAAACTTCAAAATTTTGCCCCCACTTTTTAGCCAAATAAGTTTGATTCATATCATCATTGTTACTTTTTTCTTGTTAAATATTTTGCATGAATATTGTTCCTGGCCTCTCAAAAGTCTGCACTACACTCTGAAAAGATAAAAGGTTTCATAATATGTGTCTAGATTTTAGAGCTAAAAAAAAGCTAAAGAATCTATTCTCTTCTATCATATATTTTTTCTTTTCTTTATCTATCCTTAAAATAGAAAATAAAAAAAAATTATCTTATCATTAATCTACTAATTTATTAACACATGTATTACACGGATAACTTAAGTGAATAATGCATTTTTGTTTGCCAATTGAGTTACAAATAGAATTATGATTCATTGTTGTAGTTCATAAAACATGCCGAGTTTAAAGGTGAAAAGTTAGATGTGATTATAATTATAAAAATGATATTTTTAATATTAAACATAATTTCAAACAGGGACGGATCCAGAAATTTTTGTTATCGGTGTCACTTTTTTAAAGTAAGTTTAATACTTAGATTTTCAAAATATTTTCCTACACGAATCGGGTCACAAAACGGGTTGCCAACACAAAATTAACAAATATCAAAATATTTCTAATTAAAAAAGTACATAATACGATACCATTATAACTTAAAAACAAATAAGTATAGTAAGTATTAAACTTTTACAATTGTTGTCTTTGAGTCTTTATCTCTTGAAATCTTGTCAAAATTTTGTCTATTATCCTAAATTTTTTTATAGAATTAACAAATAAGTTAACAATTGATCAAAAAACTTAAAAAATAAACACTTAGCATTTGATTTGTCATTTGATCTAATTGCCTGAAATATAGAATAAGTAAATATTTCAGTAAATTAAACATATATATTTTATATTTAAGTAAATTAAAGTATTAAACATCTACTCACTACACTTAAGAAGTTAACAAATAAACTATTGAAATAACTAAATGAGAATTGATAATAACATGTTATTATACCTAGACAGAGAGAGAAAGAAGTTTCAACTTTAAAAAACATGGACTATTTTTTTGGGCTTTTTTAAAAATCTTTCGGCCTTTTTGGACCAACTTAATTAACATTCTTTATTGTTGTTTTTATAGTTCTTTGGACTTTTTTTTAAAAATTTTTACTAAAACTCAGTATTATTTTAACAAATTTAAGTAATAAAAAAACAAATATAAATTTAGATACATATGTTATAATTTTAAAAAAATTTCGTAGGTGTCACTCAAAAAAACTCTTAGGGGGCGTTTGGTTCGCGGATTTTTTATCTGGGATTTACATTTTGTCAAAGGATTTGCATTATGCAGCATTTGCATTTGTCAGGATTTTGTCAAGAAATTTGCATTATCTTATAGAAAAAATTTGTTAATCTGAAAAATGCAAGGTAACTGGGATTTAAAATCCTAGGGGGGAGGCTGAGATTTTAAATCACAAAGAATGGAAGGATTTAAGAAATCCTGAGATTTTAAATCCTTACTGAAATCTACGAACCAAACACAGGATTTTAAATGCAAATCCTAGGAAATCCCAGGAAATCCGCGAACCAAACGCCCCCTTAGGTGTCACTCGGGTTTTTGATACATACGTAACTCAGTATGTTGAAAATTTATCGGTGTCGAGTGACACCCATTGTAAGGAACTAAATCCGCCACTGATTTCAAAAATAGAATAAATTACAAGTCATAATTTATAAGAATTAATATTATAATAAATACTTATAATTAAATAAAATACTAAATTTATTCAATAGATTAGACTATAATTTTTTTAAATATATAATATATGTAACTATAATATCTTATTTTCTTCATAACGTTGTATATGGACAAATAATAGTTTGATGTTATATCAATACTTAAGTGACTCGTGTGTTGAATTTAGGCAGATTAGAAGGATTAGGTGACCATTAATTAATATTTATGCAAGAAAGAAGAAAAGTGGAGTGTGTGTCTCAGTTCACACTTCACCCACTGCCCCTCTCTAAAACTAATCACATTTAATTTCCAATACAAATTGATTAAATAGCAATAAAAGCGACACAGTCCGCGTATTTTTCATAATTTAAATTGCTCCAAATTTAACTACTATTTTATCCATACAGGATTGTTCCATTTAAAATTTTATATTTTATTTAGTTCTTGATAATAATATAACATATGTTTGTATATTTTAAAGAATATATAATTTTTCTTATTTTGTTCAACTAAGATTATATTTTTCGTGGAAACGTCAAAATTATATATTTCGGTTATAATTTAGAATTTGTTAGAGATTTAGTACCGAAATGAATTTCAAAGATGCCTTGAATGTTCTTGTGATCTTGTATTTGAATTTTCGATAGGGTGCGTTTGACAAAAGCTTTTGAGAATTTTTACATTTTTAGTATCTTTAACTTTTAATTTTTGAAAGCTCAAGCTTAAAAACTCATTTGTTTATAGGAGCTTAAGTTTTTATTTGGATTTGAAAACTCTCAAAAGCTATTCTATGAGAAGATAATTGAAGTAGCTTTCAAAACGAGTTTGAATTTTTAGTCAAACAAAATTTCATTTTTACTCTTTAAATAATTATAAACTATAACTTTAAATAATATCAAAGTCTCTTATTATGTTATTTAATACTAAAAGTTCCAGCTACAACATATTTATAAAAACAAAAAACTCTGGCTCTCAAAAACTTCATCCACTAAAAGCTTCAGTTCTCAGCTCCATCTTAAAGTTATAGCTAGTCGTGCCAAACATACGTTTGTTGAAAATAAATTAATAAGGTGGTGTTTATTTCGCAGATTTTATGGGATTTGCATTTAAATTCTTGTATTTGGTTCGTAGATTTCAGTAAGAATTTCTTAAATTTCTTAATTCTTTGTTATTTAAAAAACACAATCACCCCTTAGGATTTTAAATTACAATTACTTGTATTTTTCATATTAGCAATTTTTTTTCTTAAAATATAATATAGATTTTTTGACAAAATCTAAACAAGGGTTTAAATATGATAGCTCAAGAAATTAATTAGACAAGTGAATAGCAGGTGCTGTCATTGACCAAGTAAACTCATCAATCATCATCATAATAAATTGTTAAGTACATTAGAATGGATACACAGTAACAAAGCATAATACCGCGGAGGCGTTGATATTTGATCCTCCAACTATTTGGTATTTACTCGTTCAAAAAAGAAAAAGAAAATTATTTGGTATTTACATACATGCTCAAGCATTAAACATTTTAGCAACCCAATTATTTTTTAAAGCAAATCATTAAGCAGTTTGCTTAGTCACTTAACATTTAATACATCTTTTAACTTAGAAGTGTAACAGTCCAAGTTTTTATAATGCAAAACAATGGTTTTTGAAGTTACATTTTTGGTATACACTTTGTTTATTATTTTTATAAAATTTGTTTTATTGAACAACATATACACACACACAACAAAAGTAGATATTGTATTTTAGTAACTAGTTTATCAACACATGTATTATACTGATATAATTAATAAATAGTTAATTCTTTTAAATTCATATCTGTGTAAGACTAAAAGATCATATTATATTACAAATAAAATATAAAAAAAATTAGAATTTCTACTAAATCAGAATGGAGTATGTAAGTGTGTGCTTTTACTTATTTTATCAACTTTTTAATAGAATTTTCATGATATGTAAAAATATTTTAATTTTTTTAAAATTCTTTTATAAACGAAATATTTTTAATTATTTTCTTTATTTTTCCAAATAAAATCTCATATTATTTTATTTTTATTTTAACTGTCATAGTACTTACGTAGATTTTTAATATTTTATAACCACAGTATTTTACTATTTTCATTCTTTATAAATATGCTTTTTCTTTAAATACATATGGATATTAGTTACTTTTTATATTTATTTTGTACAAATTTTCTATAACTTAATAAGTTAAAAAGAGAATTGATTTTTCATTTATTAAAATTCTTACTAATTATTATATACTATTATTTTGATTGGTGAAATAGTTAAATGTCTTATTTTAAAATAACATTGACTATTTTAGTAAAAAATAACCAATAAACATTAATTATAGATCTTAATGCAATTAATTTTGATAAATAGAATGATTTATGTAAATACGAGTAAAATTTGTTTTTGAAATATTAAAGAAAAACAAAAAGAAAAGATATGTGAAAATAGTGACACGTAACAAATTGTATTATATTTTGGTAAATTTTATATGTACATTTTCTTATTATTAATCATACTTTTTAATATGAGAAGAAATTAAGTTTAATTACCAAATACCAACCGTTACGTCGTTAAAATAAAAATAACGGAAAGAAGGAAATACATTATTATTAAAAATGTAAAGAAAGAGGTGTGGATTTTTTAATTGTAATAATATATAAGTTAAAAATGATTATAATAATGAAAAGGATCTGCTGTCATTTGGCACTCTGAAGAAGGAAAAGAGAAAGTCAAAAACACACAGATTCTGGTTTGATCTTTAGGATAGTGTTATAGCTGTCCATGTAATTTAATCCTTCTTCTTCTGCTTCCTCTCTCATCTCATCATAATTCATATCATGCCTTCTCGAATGCCTTCTTCTCCATCTCCCCAGCCACCGTTACCGCCACCTGATCACCATCAAATCCACCTTGTACCTCCGCTAGCCGTTGCTTTCTCTTTCCTAATAGCCCTAACCCTCTGCCTCCGCAAGCTCACTACACGCAAGCGCACCGTCCCTTCCGACTCTAAACCACCTCACAAATATTCCTACTCCGCACTCCGCCGCGCCACCGCCTCCTTCTCCCCATCCAATCGCCTCGGTCAAGGCGGTTTTGGTTCCGTTTACCGTGGAACCCTAATTAATAACCAGGAGGTTGCTGTCAAGGTCATGGACGCCGGTTCTCTTCAAGGTGAGCGTGAATTTCAAAACGAGCTCTTCTTTGCTGGAAAAGTCGATTCTGATCGCATCCTAGCCGTCGTTGGATTTTCCTCCGACCGGAGACGACGGCGTATGGTGCTTGTTTACGAATTCATGTCTAACGGAAGCTTACAAGATTGCTTGCTTCATCGCAAGTGCGCCGAGCTAAAGGAGTGGAAACAGCGGCTTTCGGTCGCAATTGATATCGCGAAAGGTATAGAATATCTTCATCATTATTGTGATCCACCGATTATTCATAGTGATATAAAACCTAGTAATATACTGTTAGATCATAACTTCAAAGCAAAGATTGGGGATTTTGGTTTAGCTAGGTTAAAACCTGAAGATGAGTGCCGAATAGAATTGAATAGTAAGATTGAGGAAGGCAGAAAGGCAGGGAATTCAATAACGGAGGATAATGGATCTGTCTTTGAGGAGACAGAGAGCTTGGCGACGACTACAGTATGTGAGGAGTTTAGTATAGTTCCGGATAATCAGTCACCTGAGAGTTTTGTTACAGTTCCAGTTACAGAGACATCCCCAGAGATGTTTACACCGTCGCCAAGGGCAGCTGCAGCAGGGGATGTGAGTGTGTCAGAGGGAAATCTTGATGCAACAAGCGTGGAGAGTGGTGGTGGCGGCGGTGGTAGCACGAAGAAAAGTGGGAGGAGAAAGAATAGTAGTATTTCAGGGAAGGATTGGTGGTGGAAACAAGACAATGGTATGTCAGAGTCTGGGCGTGTGAAAGATTATGTTATGGAGTGGATTGGGAGTGAGATCAAGAAGGAGAGGCCAAAGACAGAATGGATCACATCCGGGGCTTCATCCAGTGCAAGTGCTGCACACACAGGAAAATCAGAGAAGAAGCACAAAAAGCGACTTGATTGGTGGATTTCACTGGATGAGGATAAGAATGTGAAAAAACACAAGAGAAGGCCTGCCAGGGAGTGGTGGAAGGAGGAATATTGTGATGAACTCGCAAGAAAGAAAAGGAAAAACAAGAAGAAGCAGGGGAACGAGTCGACTAATAATAACATCAACAACGATAACTGGTGGCCAAAAGATGATGAAATGTATGTGGATAGAAAAAAGAAGAGGACCAGGAGCAGGGGTAGCAGAGGTAGCGTAGATTGGTGGTTGGATGGACTGAGTGGTGAGCTTTGGAGGGCACGACATGCTAGTCATGATTCTGTGAGTGGCGAGATACCTAGAAGTGGTGGTATTAGCAGCACACCAAGCATGAGGGGAACTGTTTGTTATGTTGCTCCAGAGTATTCATGTGGTGGAGATCTTTCAGAGAAGTGTGATGTTTACAGCTTTGGGGTTCTACTGCTAGTTCTCATTGCTGGTCGGAGACCACTCCAGGTGACTGGATCACCCATGTCGGAATTTCAACGAGCCAATCTACTATCTTGGGCACGGCATCTTGCACGTTCAGGGAAACTTCTTGATCTTGTGGATCAGTCTGTTCAATCTTTAGATAGGGAACAAGCTCTAGTTTGTATCATAGTGGCACTTCTTTGCCTGCAAAAGTCCCCTGCACTTCGGCCATCTATGAAAGAAGTAGTGGCAATGCTTTCTGGAGAACTAGAGCCTCCACCCCTACCAGTGGAATATTCCCCCTCAACCCCATCTCGGTTCAAGTCGCATAGGAAGACTCGGTGAGTTTCTTTAACATGTTGAAAGTGAATGATCATGAACAGTTAGTTGTATACACAGATATGTAGGTAACAGACTGTTAGAGCAAATTTGTAGATGTTTAACAGAAGCGATGATATGTATATGTTCAAAACAACATCTTTTAGTTTTCATACAAGTGTCAAGTGACAGATTGTTTCGTTCCCCTTTCTATTCTAATTGTTGAATAGAGAACCACGATGCAGGCCTCACTGTAAGTGTAAGTAACTACTGCCAGAGTCAAGAAAATTTAATAAAGCAAAAGAGGATTTCAATGGATAGCGTCTTGCTCATCGAATACCAATGTCTCAGTTGCTGCTATGAAATGGTCAAACAAAATCATTGCTCCTTAGCAAATAGCTACTAATACTGATGAACAGGGTTTACTCCTTTTTTTTTTTTTTTTACTGTTTATAGCTGACTGATTCTGTATTTGTAAATTGCAAGTATATAAATTATTAGAGAACATAAACACCCAAATATATATGTACGTGTGTGTCTATGTACATAGAAATGGTATCAAATGAGAAGTTAAATATTTGTTAGAAGTGTGGGAAATGCATCAAAGAACAAATATGTTGAATCCTTTTGTTTTTTCATGACTTAACAAAAAATTTGCATCAAGGATGACCCATTAAAAAATATTATTAAAAAATGGTGAGATCCAAAAATATATGGTTAAAACTGCTTTTTTTTTTATTATTTATATTTCTCACAAATATTTAACTTTTCATAAAGGAACCACATCCTATATATAGTTGGGTTCAAGTGAGTACCACTAGTTTTGCGGAGTATGGAGGTATGTTGCTTAACGCCAAATTTTTTTTTTTTCATAGTCATGTTGAAATTAACAATATAATACTACTTGCAAAAAATCACACATAAACACATATTAGAATATGTAAAACCTGCATGTTCACATGAACGGTACTAAGCATGTCACATAAATTTTTCATGTTTTCATGATTTTTAAGATGCCAGAAGGTGTGAATGTGTGTAATTTTTTTTATTTATAAATAGCCTTATATTATTTGTATCTACGTAATTTTTTTCATACCATGTTGACATCCGGAACTCATGTGTTTCACAGGTACGCATAATATTTATATTTTTTAAATACTTATATGAACCATATTATATGTATATATGTGCGTGCATGCGTGCCTGATTTCATTTTGAATTCTGATCGATCATACTTATTTGGTAGAGCAAGATACAAGACACCCTAGTAATTTTTGTTTCATTGACAAATGCATATAATTTTTGTTCTATTAAGAAGAATTTTGTTTCTTCCAGTTCAAATTCCTCAGCTATGAAAATATATTAGAAGAGCTATACTACCAGAGCTCGTAAAACTAAACCTGAATACTTTCCTCTCTTTCATAAACGATGGTCATTTAGTCAAGAAACTAGGCTTGGATCACTAGGCACAAACAAGCCCAATTTCAAGTGATTTTCATGGATATTGTTTAGTATATAGAACACCAAATTTAAGGATCATTTGAATAGATATAAAAAAGAGTCGATTGCGCTTGAGATTTGCAGATTCAAAACCTCTTTCTTAAACACTGACATTTACTTTTTTTTTTTTTGTGCTTCCCAGTTGCAGACTTTAGGCCCAAAAAGGTCTTCAAAGTAAAAAAAAACAAGCCCTTAATCATTCGTTAGACACGTTGGCATAAATAAACCGTCCAATTTGTGGATTTTAGACCCCCATGTTCTCCTGTAAATAGAAATCGTTCTTGCAAACACTGACAAATTTGTCAAACACACACATACAAACATTTAAACAAAACGTTTTCGAAATCGAACCTTATGAGCTTCAATTTGGAAATCAAAACACAAATCTGGATCTGATTCTTCAATCTGGAAAATAAAGACTTGAAAATTGTAGATCTTGAATTCAAGATCTAGAACCAATTGTTTGTGGACAAGTTTGAGGTTCCAAGCTTGATTGAAGAAGAAAACTTTGAGGCTTTGAAGGGGCTTCTTGCTTCTTGAACATGTTAACAAAGGTTTAGTGTTACCAGAGAAGATGTCTTCATTGGTGATCAGAATGACATTGAAATGGTGGTGGCGGTGGTTCTTAGAATAGCAAACATAGTCTCATTAATTAGATTTAACAACAACAATAATAATGAATAATAGATTTAGAACATTAAAATTAAGAAAAATAGCTACCTTATCGATACATTCGGTAAATAGATATCAAAAGTATCATATTGGTATGAAAAACCTTTTAGGACGTTGGTATTATACGCCACAAAAAAATTAAGATAACAAAGTCGGTAAAATAGAAAAAATATGTTGTATTGTTTGACTTGAACCTAAAATAAAATTAATTTAAAAAACAAGGATTGGAATTTTGAAGTTCAATGTCAAATATTGGCTTAGTGAAAAAGGAAAGAAAAACCTTTGTGTAGTCATGTTTATAATCAAAAAAGTTTTGTCCAAATGAAGTCTATATGACATGGATTTTGATCCCACAAATTATTGATCAAAGTTCGAATACTGCACTTACACATGGAACAAAGCCATTGAATCTGGGCTGGGCTGGGCACCATCTCATTCTCTTCTCACATGAGTCAGTCATTTATGAACCATATCCCTCATTTCATCATTTGGGGACAGATGTTGGTTAGATTTGGGACATGAATCTTAATTAATCACTTCTTATATTCACACATGGCCAAATTCGTGTCACAATAGAGATTATCAAATTTTTGAATGATTGGAGTGAAAACTTTTAACAGAAACTGCTATGATCAACATAAAATATGTTTGGTTGATTCATATGTACCTTTTATTAGTTTATACTTTATATATGAACTCACGTGTTACATGGATAATTTTTAATAAATATTTGTAACATAAAATGTATGTACATTTAAAATTATAAATATTAATTGTTACAAACAAGGGAATTATAATTATTTACCAAAGATATTATTTATCTATCTTTTCTAAATATACATGAATAATAGCTATTTTTTAACGATCTTTTAAATTTTTTATTTCAAAATTATTATTATTATTAAATATTAATTGTTATAAAATAATACAAGAGATTTACTAATGATTTGCTTAATAACTAAAAACATACTAGTATCAAGACTCGTTTATGAGAGAGTCAGAGTAGATATAAAAATTACCAGCTACATTTCTTTGTACAAAACAACTAACGTTTTTCCGGTTAACACATTCACCAATTTATATAATTTTTGATTAATTGAAAAGGGTAATTAATATTCGGGAAAAAAAGAGATAACGGTGAAGTACAAAGTAAAACTAATGCAATATAGGATTCATTTATGGGATCTCACCGTGACCTCTTTCTTCTGGATTCAGTGGTTGAAATAAACCATGTATCTATGTGTCCTAGACTCTTAGCGTAACACCTATTAAGTCGAGGGTAGTAACTACTTAAGTTTCAGAGTCAATTATAGAAATAATTTTCATGCTTTTTATCAAACTTTAGATTTGGTTTCAGATTTTTTAATTTTGCAAAATCAGTTATTATTATCAATGTTTATTTTTAAGATTGTTCTTTTATCCATTAACTTTAATTAAAATATTTCATTTTATCCTTATTTATATATACACGTTTAACCCTTTTAATAAAAAACATTAGCAACTCTTCATTTTAATAAAACAAATAGATATAAAAATATAATAAAAATATTAATATCATTAATCAATTAGAAACAAACAACACAACCAAAAATATTTACACACACATATATATTAATAAATTTTGATTTTTTTTTATTGTTATATATCTTTTAATCGTTTTGTGTAATTTGTATTTCTTTATATTGTTTATGTTATATATAGTTTCAATAAGTTATCAATGTCTAACCAGTTATATATTCTTAATAATCTTATGAAATTTTATATTAATTGTTTAATCCGTTCGAAAAAAATAAGTTTTTAATTAGTTTGCGTAAGTTTGTTTTTTCCCGATCGATTGAAAATCTAAATGGTTTATCGTTTAATAGTTCAGAAAAATAAAAAATTAAAATTATTTGTCCTTTTTTCGATCAAAAAAATTTAAAATCAGATTGAATGATCGTTTTTCCATTTGGTTAAATTGAGAGTCCTTTTTTCCAAACGAAAACATTTGAATTAGATAGGTTGGTCATTATTTCCGATTTATTAGATTGAAAATCAAATTGGTTTGTCATTTTTTTCAGAGCGCAAACATCGAAATGATTCTTCATTTTTGTTTGGTTAAATTAAAAATTGCAATGGTTAATCATTTTTTTGATAAAAAACGTTACTAAATAGGGTGACTGGTTGTTTTTTCCGTCTGGTTAAACTAAAAACTGAAATGGTTTATTGTTTTTTCGATGGAAACTATGTAAAGTGAGATTAATTGGCTGCTTGTTTCGTTCGGTTAAATTGAAAATCAGACTTGTTTGTCATTTTTCCCAAGCAAAAATGTTTAAATTAAATTGGTTGGTCATTATATTCATTCGATTAAATTGAAAATCGAAATGTTTTGTATTTTTTTTAAGTGTGAAAACATTTTAAATTAATTTGGTTGGTTGTTTTCCCGTTTCGTTAAATAGAAATTGAAATGGTTCATCGTTGCCTATGATAAAAAACATTAAAAATTAGATTGTTTGGTTAAATTGAAAATCGAAATGACTCGTCATTTTTCCGATCGAAAACACTTACAATTAGATTTGATTGGTCTTTTTTTCGTTTGGTTAACCATTTTGTTCGGATAAAAGTTAAGTCTCGTTTGTAAAATTGAAATGGTTGGTCGTTTTTCAATTAAGTGAAAGAATATGAAAAATCATTTTGTTCTTCTCTCTTGTAAATTCCATTATTATTAAGTATGAAGTAATATATAATTGAAAGACTTGTAATTAGCTAGCTTGTATATATGTAATATGTGTTGGTTATGATTATCATTACTTTCACCACCTAAATTCAAGCTTACCTTCAATGAGAATCGAATCCGTGACCTCACACTTACTTAAGTTGGCCACATCTTTAAATAAAACATAAATGTTTCCGCGCATAGGGCTTGCCCTGGTGGCCACCAAGTTTCCATAAGGGGTTTGGGGAGGTTGTTACCCGGGTTCGATCCTCACTAGAGGCGGATTTTGGGGTTTTTCCCTTTAGTTGAACAAATCAAACTATGAAGATTTTAATCTAACTAGGAGATTGTGGTGGGGATCGAACCGGATCTATCGGCACTTGGCTTAGGCGATAACCACCACAGCAGCCGTTCAAAAAAAATATATAAATATTTAATTTCAAGGTCGTTCCATGAATTGTATTATGTTGGGGAATTGAAGGTTTCATCAACTGTTTTGTGGGGGCAATTACAGGTAGCCGCTTTAATTTCAATTCCAAAAGAGGATAATATATATATTGAGGTGCCTTACTTTGAAAGCATGTTGGTTTTTTTTTCATAATAAACCCTTATTATTTATATTAATTCGATGGACGTACGTCACGTACCATAAGTCGTTTTTAAACTCTTATTTATGTTTTTAACCCACGTACATGATATGATATATATATATATATATATATATATATATATATATATATATATATATATATATATATATATATATATATATATATATATATATATATAAAAGATGGATTGAACTGAGGATATGTTCCTTTTGGATAGACAAAAGATTTAAATCTAAGTCACATGTATTATTTAGCATAATGAAATACATGCTAACATATAGGGGCGTTCATGAAAATTCGAATCCGAGCATACGAAATAAAATTTTGAAAAACTATCCGAAATTTGATATTTAGATTCGAATATCCGAAATTCCAAATTTTCAAAAATCCAAAAAAATTTATTCATTTTTTTTTAAATTTTATATATCTTAGTATTGATTATTTACATAATATTGAATATTTATTTTTATTCTAAGGTATATGGATATATGAATTTCTTTTAATTAAAATAATTTCGGATACATTAAGATTGTGATATATAGATATATGAATTTGTATTTAAGATATTTAAATATTTAATTTTTAAAAATTATGAATTTTTGGATAATCCGACATCTGAATCCGAAATTTCGAATTTGGAATCGAATAGAAAAAATCACCATCCGAAATTTCAGATATTCGGTTTTGAACACCCTAGTAACAATTGTGAGATTGATTATATATCACACATCTTAAAGAAATTAATAGAGAAAGAGTTCTGGACAAATTGAAAGCTACAATACCATACCTTTTGAAAAAAAAATTACAAAACGTTAATATAATATGACACGTGTTTCTTGTTAAGCATATAAATATTCAGGTCTTTTTTTTTTGTTTACTCAATTTCTTTAGTCACGGAAGCATCCATTCCAGCAGCATTTGGAACAGTAAATTATGACCTTTAATTTGTTAAATAACTTTAAAGGAAGTTGGATCTGTTAATTATATATGTCAAATTATTGAGTTATAATTCAACGTACACGTGTTACCATAGAAACTTAATATAAAATGTCGTTTGATCTGTTTTATATACATGTAGGGGTGAGTTCAATGGAAAACCACTATGCGCGCATCTGAAAACCATAGAAACCTACGCATACCGTCCGATTTGGTGCATTTCATGAAAAATGCGGTGGCATGATCGTAAATAAGGTGATGCATCACGCGGGATTTTGATGCATCACGCGAGAAATTTGATGCATCACACGGGACACGCGAGGAATTTGATGCATTTGTGGTGGTGTAATGCGGTTTTCACAAGTTTTCAGGTGTATTGTGGTTTTCCATTGAACCTCCCTCTATATATGTATATGTATATATATAGTAGGGTGGGGTTAAAAAAATCTTTAAATATTACAGAAAATCGTATCATAAAACGATATATCTTTAATTATTAATTTTGTATTTCTGATATTTGCATAATGTGAATAATTTTTACATTAATTTAATTATAATTTTTGAATTTATGATACAATATTTATTACTAATGCAAACATTTTGTATTATGATACGTGTTTTACAATTTTTATGAAAGTTTTGGTTTTCACATTACCGATAATCTATATTCATAGTTCGTGTGAGTACCACATCTTTACTGAATAATTTTAAATTTTAGAATTTTTTTTTTCATATTCATGTTGAATTCGCAATATTAAGTAATTTTAAAATAATCACATAGTCCTAATATGTGTTTGTGTGTGATTTTTACAAATAACATTGTATTGTTTATTTAAACCTGATGAAATTTGTTTGAAAAATATATTTTATTAAGGAAGGTAGTTTTAGTATCGCAAAATTAATGCTACTTATAGGGAGAGAGAAGTTCAATAAAGAACTTTTGTGCTTCGAATAAACTTTGTGAACCACAATGCGTGCATTACAAGTATTGCTACATCACGTGGTCAGTCCAAGTCGAGTCCGTCTAGCGGTTCAAAATGATCAGATCAGTTGAAGTCAGCCTATTGTTTTTATGGTTCTCAATGAAAATAAAAGATTAAATTACTCAAATGAGGATCAAACCAAGAAACTCCAATTCTATAGGCGAACGCCTTATTCGTTGGGCAACAATTCAATTTATTGTCAATTTTTTTACTTTAATATAAATTTATACTTTAATATATTAACTTAATAAAACATAAAAGTTTACTAGAGAATCGAACCCAAAATCTCTAGTATATAAATCAACACCGAATTTTATTCACCCACTATGATACACATACTATGTTTTTTCTTGCGATGAACTATACAGTGTACATCAAAAAAAACTTTGAAGATTCACAATGAATTGCAAGGAAAAAGTCGTGCATCATATCATAATTCTTCAACCAATCAAATATACTATATGCTGTAAATTTCAATTCTTCAAATTCAATTGCGTGAGCCAAACGCCCTCCAAATAAGTGTATACAAGAAATTGAAGCTACCAATATTAATAAATTGTGAAAGTCCTCACTTAAAAATATATACATATAAGAAAAACTCGGATTTAATTTGTAGAAATAGCACTTTGAAGATTTAAGAAAAGTCCACTAAAACTTTTAGTTATAATTTTCACACAAAAAAGTGTAGAACCATAGAAAATTTGTCCATGCTTTTGAATATAAATTTTTAACCAACTTGTTCATAATTTTAAGTGTGAATGTATAAAAATTATTTGTCATGACACATTTTTTTGCACATGCTCACATTATTTAATTACATAGATATTCTAAAATAAATACGGATGAACACTTTTTTCTGCAGTGACATACGGTCCAAATCAATGAAACTGGTAAATCAAATTAAAATCGAATCGTACCGGCTGTAAATTGTTGGACTCTCGGTCCATGATATTTACAAATCGATTCTCAGCTCAGTTTGGTCAAATCCCGTTTGGTTTGGTCCAGTTTTAGTTTTTTATCGTAAAAGTAAAAAAATAATCTAGGTCAGATCATGTACATTTTTTAAGAAAGACAAACTTTTTATTCAAGAACGTCAAAAAACTTCAAGATGAAACTCAAACAAAGATTAAACTGATACAAAAAAGAAGCGAAAATATACAACAACCAACACAATAATTTTTTAAACAACCGAAGATACCCAATTCTTCCAACTCCAACATATTTTCTCACTTATAATTTTCAGCCAAAACAAACTGGACATATTAATATTTTGAAATAAGTCTTTACATTGTAGTTCTTGTTTTTATTGTGATTTGGAGAACAAAGTTATGTTCCTCCAGTTCTATACATGTCACAATGTTTTATACCCCACTTCATTAAATGGGATCAAATTTTCCACTTTTTCAATTGGTTTTTGGTATAATTTATTTAGTTTTGTGTTGAAATTTCCAAGCGTATTTATTTATTTGATGATCTTTGTCACTTGTACTTGGAACCTATATATACAATTAATGAAGGTATCATATATCAAGTTTTTTTTTTTAAAAAAAAAAATCTTCTATCACAAGATATATAATGAATAAAGTTTTGTTAAAGAAAATCCCCGGCCATTAAAAAATATTGTTTTCTGTAAACAATATTTCAATCTCCAAATATATATATATATATATATATATATATATATATATATATATATATATATATATAAGATTTGAATATATACTTAATTAATTAAAAACAGCTAATTAATATACATCAACTACTGAAATTATTGCAGATAAAACCTAACCATCAACCAATGATGATATATGATTGTAGATATGGCGGGGCTGAAAATGATATGATGCTTAATTCCACAATTCAATATTGTTGGTTTGGTCCACTGCTCCCTCCCTCATCAGTGTGAATACAGATAGATAGATATCTTAATAATTATGAGGGTATAGTAGGGTACTAACTAATACTATACGTTCCGCATTTCAATTCATTTGTTGAAAACTATACAATATTTTAAAAGAAAATAATGTATATATACCCTAAAAAAGATATCCGGTGGTTAGTGGTACTCATGATATTTAAAAGAAAAACTAGTTAATAAACTAAAAGAAAGATTGATCGCCTGATCGTCTTCCCTACCGTTGAAGATCTCGTATCTGTATAATCACTATTTAAACATGTATTTTATACAGATTTCCCCCAAATACAGTGGTTAATCAAATCTTTTCCAAGATCATTAATTAGCATCATCCTATATTTATTAATTATGTTCTCTTTCCAGCAAAGTAATGAACAACTGGTATTTCATGAGATTCCTTCCTCAATTTCCTTCCAACAACCGGCAACAAATCAACAAGATCTTATAGTGGAACTTCACGATCATGTTACCATGGAGGAATATCCTGATAGCAAGCCCAGAAAACGGCACTCGCCTAGACCTAATCAACTCACTACCCAAAGATTAGGAGCAGATACTCAATTGCAAGATCACCATACACAAAGAAAACTGCTTCACAGAGAGATCGAAAGGCGGCGCAGGCAAGATATGGCCAAGCTTTACTCTTCACTAAGGGGTCTACTTCCCCTCGAATTCGTCAAGGTACGTCGTTAATCAGATAGCTCTAGCTTTAATTAGTTTTCGTCTCAACTTCAATTCAATTCTTTAGGTTTACTTTTCCCATCCTATGATATATAGTGAAGCTGGAAAATTTATGGAGGGAATTAGAAATTTAATTGTAAATCGGCCATACAAATCTTTATAAATTAATGATATATGAACGTTTTACTAAAGATTTTCAAGCCCTGCGCGCTATTGTCAATCTACTGAATTATCTCTTCCAGACCGATAGATTATTATTCACTTATCAGTCTGCACACACACACTCACACACACACACACACATTGTGAACATCAATCTATAAGTTCATGATGATGAAGATGAACTGGGAATTTGAGGTATATATGTGTCAAAAACCTAAACAATAGTTGTTGTTGTATTTGGTGTTTTAGGGAAAACGATCTACATCGGATCACATGCATGAAGCGGTGAAATACATCAAACACATGCAAGAGAGCATTAAAATTCTAAGTGTGAAGAGAGATCAGCTTAAGAAATTTGTGGAGACGTGTGTTCCTAATCCTGGGACAACTAGTGGTGAAAAAACTTTGATGAATTTGCTCCCTAATACAGTAACAGTCAGCTCTTGCAATGGAGGAATTCGGATTTTGATCAATAGTTGCTTAATAAAAGATGGGTTCCCTCTTTCAAGAATACTAAAAACGATTGTTGAAGAAGGTTTTAATGTCATAACGTGCACGTCTACTAAAGTAAACCAACGGTTGCTTCACTCTATCCAATCCGAGGTAAATTACTTCAATTCTACTTGTGTATATATATATATAACACGTACTATAACAGAGTGCTAGCTCATTGCCAATTGTTCAAATTAGCTTTCTTTTGTTGGAAGAACAAGACGTCGATCTGGTTCTCACTTAATTAAATTTGTACATTCATGCAGGCGAGTGATCTAGCTTCAACTGATCTCTCCATGTTGCAACAAAGATTAACAACCGTAGCCAATCACTGCACTACGTACTGAATCTCAATTCAGAAAACTATAGAACTAGTTAAGGTAAATTTACTTGCAATTAATATCTTATAGAGAAGATGTTTGCCACCATCGATTTGTAATTTTTGAAGTTTATTCAAACAAAAAAGTTCATGGTGAGTTTCTGTGATGCTTGTTTTGATCAATAGATCTGAGGTACATGGGATCTATTGAGTTTTTCTAATTAATCCTTGTAATATGTTTGTGTGAGTGTGTGTGCAAACATTGGTATAATGTACGTACAATGTTAACACGACATATGATTTACTAGATAGCCTTGATTTTAAGCTTGTTTGGTATGTGGATTAATCACAAATTAACTAGCTAGCTAGTACAAAGATGTGTGTTGGTTGTGTTTAATTTATTTGCATTGTTGTTTTTGATAATATGTGTAAGTATATATATATATATGAGATTGATCAAAAAAGCGAGAAAAACTATGACCGAAATGGTTCTCATAAGTTGTATGTAGTAATCCATGTTTGAATTGAAGGCTGTAACTAAATTTAAGTAGTATGTTTTAAACAGCTAGCAAAAAGATTTATCTCAAGTACTGTCATGATCGATCATTGCTAGCTTATCCAAAACTATAGCTAGATCGAGTCAATATCTGCAGATTCAGCAGAAACTATTTATAGCTAGCACGCGTGCCAATTAAGAACCCTTTATTATGATGTTTAATGAAGATATATATGGTGCAAAGTTCTCATATATGATATCATCGATGGATCATTATGTGTGGATTAATATTACTTAATGTTGGCAGTACGTACGTACGTGGTTCTCTATGCATGTGTCTGTATGTGCAGCCCCAATTCAAGATGAATAATTTGGTTGATTATATATATATATATATATATATATATATATATATATATATATATATATATATATATATATATAGCTAGCATTTGAACTACACATGCATTAGTTTGATGGATCGAGGTGACTACAAAACTAATATACATATAGTACGTAGAGATCGAGTAGACAGTTTCTTCCCCTTTAATTTTACAGAATCAAGAACAAAACAATGATAATTAAGAGATAAATGATATGCCTAAAAATAAACCAACGCACGTTCAATGTTTGACACGTGATATTGATGTATGCCATTCAATTTTGCGACAATACTATACGTATAGCTAGGTTCTTAGCTAGGTTGATTTTTAGATATATGTATATATTTATAAGCCTAGCTAGCTAGCTACCAATCAAATCTCGTAAATATAATGGTACTATACGTACGTGTAAAGAGTTATTATATAATTAATCAATAAAGGCCGGGAAGAGAGGGAAAAGGCAGAAGAAACTAACTAACTAGTGTACAAAGATCAGATCGAACAAACCAAATTAAGAGCCTGAGCTTGATTTTGTCGTTGTTCTGGTATCAACGTACACGTACTACTATACTTAATTAATTAATTTCCTTGTACGTACGTACGTGGTTTCATTATCCATTTCCTGACTAAATGGATATATAATACATTAGTAATTAGTTGTGTCGTAATTAATTGGTAGACTATAAAAATCGCTGGCTATTCAAGTCACGTGCTATTTTTTTGCATAAGTGATAAGTGATTGAAAACTGACTGCAATACTGATTGATTACTAACTTTCGTTGATTAATGATTATCTGAATTAATAAGTATGTTTTTTTTGTACGCTAAATCTTTATTATTATTATGATTATTATTATATATATATATATATTATATATATATATATATATATATATATATATATATATATATATATATATATATATATATATATATATATATATATATAGATAGATAGAGAGAGAGAGAGAGAGACTAAATAACAAAACTTGATCAAAATAATAATACATTTATATCAATTTTTTTAACATATAAACATAAATAAATCTGAATAATCAAGTTTGTAAATAAATATAAATTGTATTTCAACATTTTTTAACATATACACAAAAAAACCTGATGAAAAAGAAATTTGTTTTAACATATAAACATGTATTTCAACTTTCTTTAATATATATACAAGAAAATATCTAAAACATCTAAGGATCTTTAAAATATAAAGCTGGATTTCAATTTTTCTTTATCATTGTCGGAAGAGCAGATAGGGTGTAGTCAAATGGAACTTTTATTCTAAATTTCTAGATTGCATCCAACTTGTTCGTAAATACTAAATAACCAGATATAAATATTTCAATAACACAAACATAATTTCAGCGTATAATCTATTAACTTAAATTACTTTTTAGTTTTTAGCAAAATAATTATTTAGTACATTAACGTAATAAAATAGTCAAATGAAAAGGTTTGAGTATACACACATATATATGTATGTATGGCTAAATCAGTACTTATTATAGGAATAAGAACACACACATATATGTATGTATGTATGTATGTATGTACGTAAAGGTTTGAGTACGACACAATATTGATCAAAATCTAACTTATATGTCAAAAATTATTATTATACAATACACTAATTTATAAATAATCACAAAATCTATGTTGCAAGAAACAGAAAGGAGGTTCATCTATTATGTTCGTAATTGACAAAAGCATACAAATTAAAAATATGACAATTAACATTTTATTGCATATGTCAAACTAAAACATACACTTAAAAGATTAAAAAGACATATATAAATTTTGTTACTTTATTTGTATGGCATGAAACTTATGAAAAAATCTCATATAAAGAAAACACATTGGAACCATGCTATGACAATCAATCCAGGAAACTCAAAAGCATACATATGCGGATTTAGGTTCACTATGTGAAAAAACTATTGTTAATATACAATATACTAAATTTATAAATAATCTCTAAATTTTACTTGCAAGAAATAAAAAGATTTTGCATCTTCCATGTTCAAAATTGATAGAAAAACATACTAAAAATATGACAAGTAACATTTTACCGCATATGCCAAGCTAAACCATACATTTATAAGATTAAAAAACATATAAATTTATTACGCTATTTGTGTGACATCAAAATTTTACACTGAAACATCACTAATAAAGAAAACACATAAAAACTACATCATGACAATCAATCCATTAATGTCAAAAGTGACAATGTAGTTTTGCTTTTAAAGGCATAAATGACCTAGCGATAATAGAATGATTCAAGTTAACTAAAAACAATGCATAAAGGAATATTTGTACTCAACCCAAAATACCTTAAAATTTTCAACAATAACATATACATGAGTTGACTTATATTAAAACTTACTCATGTTTCTTTTGTTTTGTTGTCAACAAATGTGTTATCCCTTCGCTTATTTATTTAAAGTAAGAGTTCATGACCACTTTATTATTATGTCAATTTATCCCGCTACATCAATTTAAATAAGTAAAGTTTCTATATAAAAACAGAACATAGACAAAATGAACAAATAATATACTAAATTTATTTACCAGTCTCCTTTTATGTGCAACATTTAGGATTGAACCACAGAATGCAAACACTTAATAGCTTGTTGAGCAACTTTTCTTCTTTCAGATTTTTAGTAAACTTCAACAATCTCCATTTTGCACATAGTGCTTGCCAAGTTATAACATTTATTTACTACAACTATATACACAACACACATAATGTTATATAAGTAAAATTTAAATCATACAAATATTATTTCTCATAACTATTATTTTTGTAGCATTATAAATAGATAGGAATATTAACTATTTTTAATGATTTTTCCATCCTTTTTATTTATATTTTTTATAACTAAGACTTTAGTTTATACATAACATAATATTTATATATATATTATTACAATAAATATTAAATAACAATAGGAAATATTTTTGTACCAATTACTTTTAATTTTCAAAAATTTATTATTATATATAACGTCTATTTATTTTTTGTGTATTTTAAGAAATTATAAAAACATAAATAATTTTTTGATTAGTGTGATAAGATTAAGATATAAATTTAATTTAATTCATTATTCAAATTAATAAACATATAAAATATTTTTTTAGAAGAAATGTTATAAAATTGATGATTTTACTAATTAATTTTTACTTTTTTAAAACAAATTTCGTGGATATATTTAATAAGAATTATTTACACAAAATATATTAAAACGTTAAATTAAAATATATAAAATTTAGTTTTAAGAAAAATATGACAATTCGTATTATTAGATGATGACAAATGATAGATAGAGTTAATTTTATATTAATAGTTATAGATTTTTAAAATAGTGAATATAAATCTTATATTTTACTTTATATATAGTAAATTGTAGTTATATTTTCTGGTGAAACATGAAGGTGACACATGACATTTACTCATTTAGGTGTTTTTCTTTATTATATATTAGTTTAATACCTAGGTAAATACATTTGTTGATTTAAGAAAAATATTTATAGATAAATATTTATAAAGACATATAAAATAATAATAAAAATTATTTTTCATTAACTTTTAGTTAAATTAAGTTATGTTCATTAGATTTAAATTGATTGTATTCGAATTGAATTTTTAAATTAGACTTCATTAAATGAAATGTCAAAAAGAAGGTTATGACACATCTATACTATATAAAATAAGAAAATCATTTGGAATTTCTGGACCATTGGATGGAAAGAAATCAATGGTTCAGATTAATGACAACTCATAATTATTTATGAAATGTCTCTTATACCCTTAATTAAAATCAATAATTATATCTATGTCATTTTTTTTAATTCATTTTCCTAATTTACTATCTTAACTTAATTACATTAAATTTTGATTTTAATTTTTTCATTAATGAATTAATATTTACCTAAGCAAGCTACGGCTTGAAAGCTTACCTTCTTATCTTCTGGAGAAAGGGCTTTCTTTATATATGAAGACGAAATAAATATGTGTCATTATTATCCTTAATAATCATAGTTATATTCAAATGTAAAAATTTAGATTTAAATGTAGAAGTGTAGTAAATATTCATATAACAGGTGAATCAATAAACTAGTATATGGTAATCTTATAGATGTCAATTGCTATATGCAATTTGTATAGGTCTATAATATAGAACTAGTTTATTAACCCACATATTATGTAGATATTTTTAATAAATTACTATTTACATATAATCTATATAAACTAAAAAGTAAAATATATGAAACTATTTCTTTTATAAATTCCAAGAATAATATTATATTATTATCATATATCATAACCATTATTTTTCGAAGTTTCTAAATATATGAGTAATAATAACTTTTAATTTTGGTATAACTTAATATTAATTTTAACACAATTTTAATATATTTAATACGATAAATAAAATTTTATGAAACATTTTATACTAATTGTATTATATTTACTTTTTATATGTGTGAAATAATACCTAGATATATTTTTAACAAATTTTAATATCTTTTATCTTGTATAATTTATATTTGTGTTTAATATATATTAATTGTTCAAACCGGTTGCCAAGTATTACACATCATTTAAACTCCCGTTGATAATTTTTAATTGTAATTTTTAAATGGGATTACATCATCAACGAGGGTTTAAATGATGTGTAATACTTGGTAACCGGTTTCAACAATTAAAATTTAGTCCACGTAGGTTATTTACCGGTCCACGTAGTATTAATAACCAGTTTCAACCGGTTACCCGTTGATAAAACCTTAATTTACTGATTTTTAGCTAGTTCTGGGTTTTCTATACAACGAAAAATGGTTTGGGGTTTTAATCACGAAAAACTGACAACTTGATGGTTTTTTATGCAATTATCCCTTTAATTTAACATATAGATAAGATAACATCCAAATTAATTTAAGTGATAATAAAATTATGAAAAATAAGATAGATGGTGCATTGAGAACACGCCATGTGACAAATAGTGTATTTCTTTATTATATATAAATATTTAAATCTTATACCATCTACGATATAATAATTGAAAATTATGTTATGGCTACATGATCTAACTTTCAAACTTATCTTATATCTACTTATCAAAATACATTATTTATGTTTTTTTAGAAATATTATTTAGTATGTTTTAATATTAAGTTTATACACATTTTTATGTAAATAAATTTTATTAATATCCACGTAATAAGCAAAATTATATGTCACCCGCCACTTTTTTGGTGCATCTTTTTCTGGTATCGGACAATTTTTTAAATATAAAATTAACCCATATTTACATAGATCATTTAATTTACTAGAATTGATTAACTTAAAATTTATAATTAGTAACTTATAAGTAATTATACTTCTATCCTAAACTAATCAATATTATTTAAGATAATACATGTAAGTATTTCAATCATCAAGAAAATAAAATTTTAATATTAGTACACCATAATAAAATAAAACCTATTATATTTAATGCTTGAAGTAATAAATATTTTATTACTTATGAAATTAAAAATAAATGTTTTAAATATTAATAAACATATAGGAAATCAAAAAAAAAAAAAATACTATAAACTATAAATATAAAAACATAAATAATATTGTATATATTAAAAAAGATATTTACAAAAATTAAAAATTTATGGTTATAAAATATCACTAAAAATAATATACTATTTATTATTATACACGTTTAAATACATGGGTTGATAAACTAATTACTATATAAATTAAGTCAGAAAATAAATGTTTAAAGATTTTAAAGCTTAAAAAAATTGTTTTGAACTAAAAAAAATTTTAAATAATAACATTTATCAAGATGCAAATCACTATTCATAACCTATTCATTCTATTACTTTTTGATTTTTTGTTTGTTTTGTGTTTTTGTTTTTAAGATTATATGTTTTCCCCATATAATTTATTTATTAATTTTTTTAATTAAATAAAATATAATTCTATATTATATCTTATTTAATACTAATTTAATCTATTATTTAAATATTATAGTTTTACATTTAATACAAACTCCAATCCAAAGTCATTTTCAAATGTTGTTATTTTATTTAATCCAATTTATAACTTACTTAATATTAACTATTATTTTTTTGAATTTTTTTCTTATTTTTCTTATTTTTTTATATTTTGATTTCTTTCTATTTTTATAGATTCTTATAAAATAAAGTACAATGAAATTATTTCCTCTCAATTTTTTTCTGTACAAAGAAATATATAAAAATAATAACATATATCAAGATGATAAATCACTATTCATAACATATTCATCCTTTTTTTATTTTTTCTATATAATTTATTTATTAATTTGTTTTATTTGAATAAAAATATCATTCTATATTATATCTTATTTAATATTAATGTAATCTAATATTTAAATATTAGAGTTTTACATTTAATACAAACATTTTTAAATATTGTTATTTTTATGTTTTGATTTCTTTCTCTTTTTATATATTAAAAAAAATAAATATTACACATAATTTTCACTACATGTAAATTATAGTGAAATTATTTCCTTTCGAATATGAATTATCAATCTTTATATATATATATATATATATATATATATATATATATATATATATATATATATATATATATATATATATATATATATATATATATATATATATATAAAAGGTAATATATAATCATTATTATCATATAACATATATATTATCAAACTTTTTTAAAACAGAAAAACATACACATCCCTTATCTTACCTTTAAATTTACACATTTATATATTATCCGATATTAGTTTCCATTCTTAATCTGTTTGATACATAGCACTATTCATAAACCAAATAAATAACTTTATATGCATTATTTATTAAACATTTTTGTTATTGTAATTGTTGTTTTAATTATCATCATTATTGCTAAATTGTTTATATATATAAACTTAAAATCAAATGAGAAGCTAAATATATCTTGAGAAATGTGTGAAGCACTGTGATCCATTTATATGTATTGATGCACCATTTTATTGTATAAATCATAAATTACAGACTAGGTGAATCAACAATTCACTATGCTTTAAATTAATTTATTAGTTTGAATCCATAAATATGGTGTGTGTATGTATGTATGTATGTATGTATGTAAGTAATTTGCTCGATATTTTTTCTTGTATTATTTTCATTATAAGTTTTAGGAAAATGAACGTAGTATATTTAAAATTTACTTAAAAAATCTAAAAAATAGCAGTTGACCCTTTTAAATAATAATATTTCAACTTGATTAATTTATTTGTTAATGATTCATATACCCGTCGCAAAGCACGGACTATTTTACTCGCTATCAACAATATCAACGATGAAAAAACTTTCTAAGTAACGACGAAAAAGAAAAAGGAATTATTTAATTGGCACAATATCCCTAAGATTGGAGATTTGATGGTTCTACTTAAAGATCTTCCAGCTCATGTCTACCCGACCTACCTCGTGAGGAATAAGAAATTTCCGAATAATTTAAAATTTTGATAAAGATTATTAATATATATAATCTCCACAATAATTGTGTTCAACTTTTGGCTAACCAAATATTTTGATTTCAAGACTAGAATTAAAAAAAGACAAAACTTTCCCGTATAAGAAATTGAAATGGTTACAATAATATATAGTTGATAGCTTCGGTAAGCTTTCTGGTCTTCTTTCCTTTTTTGTTTTAGTATTATGGTGCTCTTATGTTGGGGTTGTTTTCCTTTTTCCCTTTTTTTTTTATATATATTCCGGTCCCTTTTCGACTTCAATTATGCATACACCTTACAACCGGGTTTCTTTAGGTTGGTCGATGTTGGTTTCTTTGGATTTAATAAATCTCTTTTCCTTTTGAAAACAAAATAATAATGTTAGACTGATCGAGACATTAAGTTCAATTTAAATTAGAATGTTAATGAATTTGTTGGGGTTGATCAATTATGACCCTTTGGGGTTTCAAATACTAGGATACTTTAGAAATCACATTTATAATGATGATGTTTTTATTGTTCGTTTATTGAGATCTGAATTTGAGTTTCTGTTAACAAATTTTAACAATTCAAACAACAATATTATGACAAGGAGAATCTTCACAACAATATATTGTTACATTTGGTTGTCATAATAATATATAAATTAAAACATAAATAGACACTATTATGAATGAATTTTCTTGATTACTTAACCAAAACTATATATATGTAGCCAAACCTAACATACTTATTAATTAGAATCAGTAATCACAAGTTTAATGACCCCATTAGTCATTTCATCTAAATAATCTCAATATAAATTTTAATAAACAAGCTTGATGATTGATATCCGCAGAGTCAATGACCTGCCGACATATCATGAGAGAAATAATATGAATTAAACGTTTCTAGATTAGACCTTTTTTTTAAACACAAGTCCCCTCTCAAAGAATTGAAACCTACGAAAATAGATTTATGTGACATCATTAATTAGGGTTAACATATGCATACTATAAGCTATTTATAAAGATATATTTATTCGACACAAATGAATGATATAAAAGAACTCAAAAGTGTAAATAAAATGTGAAAAGTCTAATAAAGACGATAAAAACCAATAAGAATAAGACGCATCATAAATATTAATCCACACACTCTATTAGTATTTGGACATTTATAAATAGAAATTAAATTAAAAAGGGAAAAAAAAAAAACCAATTCACCCCTCTCATCACGATTATGTCCTTAAACTTCTCATTCATTCTTATATACTTGCATACCTTCAAAAACACATTCTCTCTCTCTCTCTTTCACACATACACATGCAGACCAAGAAAAATGACAGCCACATACCCCGTCCGGCCACCACCAAGAAAAATGACAGCCACATACTCTCAACCTTCATGAACCTTTGTTCCCCGAGCACCATCATTGTGAAAACCACCCATTGTGAACCACCATCATGGCATTAGTCCAGTTGACCGGGCGTTCTACCCCTTCTAGCTACCACAACTTCTTTCTCCCCATCGTCGGCCTACCATCACTAAACACGATAGGTGGTACCTTCTCTCCCACGACAACCACGATCTTGGTGGAGTCCATTAACCATCGAGAACCGTCACTATACCATCACAAACCACCATCATATCATCAATCCAATTGACCAGATGTTCACTCCTTCCGAACACCACCAAATTTGATGCTTCCCCTTTTAAAACGGGGCACTGTGATCAATCGATCTCCAGATCATCATAGCACCAATTATAATATGGTTCATTGTAGATTCATGTTCGATTGTTGAAATTCTATCGATTTGTATCGATATATTAAATGTTACATTTTATATCAGTGCAAGTGTTTCACAATATATTTTATGTGTACCGAATGTTTGATTAAGTTGAATCGTGATAATTGTCGTGAATGACACATGAATCTTGAATCACGGTGTTATTCACAAAGTGAATTGTTGTTATCAACACATAATGTGAATGATGAACAGTTTTATATCAATTGTGAATCGCCGTTGTTGTAAATCACACATATGAGTTGTGAACCACAAGATTGTATCGGCGTGTGAATCCAATGGTGCTGTGTTGAATCGTGATAATTGTCGTGAATGACATATGAATCTTGAATCACGGTGTTATTCACAAAGTGAATTGTTGTTATCAACACATAATGTGAATTATGAACAGGTTTATATCAATTGTGAATCGTCGTTGTTGTAAATCACACAAATGAGTTGTGAACCACAAGATTGTATCGGCGTGTGAATCCAATGGTGCTGTCAATCGATGGTGGTGTACTGAATCACTGTGGTGTCGTGAATCACCGGCGGTATTGTGAACCGTCATATCCCCACAAAATCACCCTTTCCTTAATAAATTTTAGAAACTGTGTTTATCAATTAAATTAAAAGGTGCGCACTTACATAAATGCCCTTAACTTATTATTCCAATATGAACACATTTGGACTTATTTACAAAACTGCACCCTTGAATCATATTGGTCGATCATGTATTTAATTGATTTGATTGGTTCTTACGATCTATATTTTAAGGAGGGTCCTCATCATATCTACTCCCTATATATATATATATATATATATATATATATATATATATATGTGTGTGTGTGTGTGTGTGTGTGTGTGTGTGTGTGTGTGTGTGTGTATGTGTGTGTAAATGTATAATGTGTGTGTAAATGTATACATACACACACACACACATATATATAGACACACACACACATGTACAGGGATGGGTTCAATGGAAAATATATATGCATCGGAAAATCCGGGAATCAATTTATAGTCATTAGATCAGGTGATGCATCACGTAGAAAGTCGATGCATCACGCGGGGATTTTTATGCATTTGTGGTGGTGCATGGAGATTTTCGAAGGTTTTCCGATACATGTTGGTTTTCCATTGAACCCTCTGTATATATACATATATATATATATATACATATACATACATATATATATATATATATATACATATATATATATATATATATATATATATATATATATATATATATATATATATATATATATATATATATATATATATATATATATATATATATATATATATATATATATATATATATATAAAGTTCAAAAGAGTTCTTTCAAAAACAATTGTATCAAATGGTGGGAACCAAAAATTTGTGATTAGAATTGCTTATTTTATTTCTCACAAATATTTAGCTTTTCATAAGAATCATATCCTATATATATAATCTGGATCAAGCGAGTACCTTAAATAATTGAGATTACCGAACACATCTATTGTGAATGATCATTCACATATTTTTTTTACATAAACATGTATAAACCAAGATTATATAAGATCTTTTATCAAAAGAAACATACATTTATACATTAAGATTAAAAAATAAACCTTGTGAATTGTTGAAAAAAATCACGTGAATGATCATTCACTCGGATGACCATTCACATAAATATATACAATCATTTACCAAATTTTTAAGGACGTAAAAATTTGGTGAATATATTTTAAATTCTCATATCATGCGTGTAATGTTAATTTAAACATGACTGTGGAAAAAAACTAATTTTTTTTAACAACGGTATATTTAGATGCACACAGTTTTGAGCGGTATTTTTTATAAATGTATACACACACAAGGGGGGGGAGGGAGGGAGAGAGAGAGAGAGAGAGAGAGAGAGAGAGAGAGAGAGAGAGAGAGAGAGAGAGAGAGAGAGAGAGAGAGAGAGAGAGAGAGAGGAATGGTGACATCGGTGTACTGCTATTGAAGGACAGTAGTATTCAGTAGGAGTCCAGGACATGGTTGATATATTAAAGATAATTTTCTCTAATTAAGTTAATTAATATAAAGCAAACAACATGATTTAATATTATAATAATTAATGTAAGTAAAATATATTATGGCTAACAAGGAGTTAACGTCTTTTAATATGATCCACGTAAACTAAATACCTAAAATAATTGAGCCCATACGCAAAGCACCACGTGCAAGAAACTCCACGACCCCATGGCCATCCTAAAATATAATTAACTTTTAATCATGAAAGTTAAAGCTACCAATTATTGCTCCAAACACCTTGGTCAATTAACATTTCTAATTTTCTGAAAACTAGTTTATAACCCACGTGGATATTTTTAATTAAATTTTTTATATAAAATGTAGTTAAAATAAAAACATACAAAAATAATAATAGTGTTTATTTTTTATTATTTACATATTAAAAAATAGAGTATATATATTTTTTAAAATATTTAATTGTATTTATCTTTTATTTTTTATAAGTTGTAATTATATTTTTGGTGAACGTAGAGGTGACACGTGACATTTGATGTTTTCTTTATTATACATAATAATAATTTCTACAACTATTTCAAATTTTAACATTTGGATCTAATTATGATTATTATGGATAATAATGATAGATATTTATTTTAGGTAAACATTAATTTTAAATGTTACAAAATCTAATTTATTACTAATTAATTAATGAAAAAAAAAAGGTGGAAAAATAAAATTTTCTTGTATTGTAGAAGTGACATATGACATGAATTGTTTTATTTTATTATAATATATAGGTTAATCAACTCATGTATTACATGGGTTGATTTAGAAAATACATATTTTTTTTATATTTTAATAAATTATTATAAAATTTATATATAATTAAAATAAAAAAATTTGAAAGCTAGTTAAATTAAAGATAAAAAATACTTAGTTGTTTGATATTAAATAAAAAAATATTAGGGTAAATTACAAATTTCGTCCCTGTGGTTTATAGCAAATTACGGATCCCGTCCCTCTATAAAAGAAATTACAAATTCGATGTCTGTGGTTAACATTTTGTTACGGATTTGGTCCTTTGACCGGTCATTTTTTTTAAAATGACCATTCTACCCTTGAGATTATTATAAATATAGGTAATTAACTCTATTTTAATTAATAACTAAATATTTTTATAATTTAATAAATAAAAAAAAAAGATTTGTGGAAATCCTTTCCTTTCCCAACCCAGATTTATTCCTTCTCTCTCACACATTCCATCACACACACACATACTTTCTTCTTGCTCCTATACGTCGTCCAAATTGAGAGTGATGTTAAAGGTGGTAGATCTTTGAGTGAAATAATAATCACAGATCCAATTTTGGGAGAACTACAATCATTTTATCATTTGTGTTGCTAGTGGATAATGATCCAGTATTTTGGTGCCCATATCTCTCTCTCTCTCTCTCTCTCTCTCTCTCTCTCTCCCGTATGAAGCTTTGGGCCACCAACGAAGTTCGTGCTAAGAGCAAGTTCTGGAACGACCTGAGGAAGCTAAAAAAGGTGAAAAAGAGTAATGGCCAGATGCTTGCCATTAATGAGATTTTTGAGAAGAACCCGACAACAATTAAGAACTATGGCATTTGGCTTAGGTATCAATCTAGGATCGGGTATCACAACATGTACAAGGAATACAGGGACACAACCTTAAACAGTGCAGTTGAGCAGATGTACACTGAGATGACATCTCCTCACAAGGTCCATCACCACTGCATCCAGGTGATCAAGACAGCAACCATTCCAGCAAAGCTTTGCAAAAGAGAGTCATTAGTTTGTTACATTGTTTTGATGAAGCACCTTTGACTGGGCGGCGTTTTGCGATGAGTGAGATCCGAAGCTTCAACGGAGGTTTCTCTCTATAGAAACCGATGCATTGTGTTGTTGCGATGAGTGAAGGTGGAAGACGATGGTGAAACACCTGCAAACGAATGATCATCCCTTTTATTTTGGGGCTCCGACAAGAGCAAATTGGCAAAATTGGAAATGGGTGAAATGCATAGAGTAATTAATTTGTTAGGTATGCTTTAATTATTTTGATATAGTTTTCTTATAATTATAAATAATTAATTGGTGATGTATAATATTTTATTATTTTGTATATTCTATTAAAGTTTATTACCTATATTCGTAATATTTCTCAAGGGTAGAATGGTCATTTTAAAAAAATGACCGGTCAAAGGACCAAATCCGTAACAAAATGTTAACCACAGATATCGAATTTGTAATTTCTTCTATAGAGGGACGGGATCCGTAATTTGCTATAAACCACAGGGACGAAATTTGTAATTTGCCCAAAATATTATTATATTGTATTATTAAAAACAGATAATATGTGTTTGCAAAAAAAATTCTTTTAATTTTTATTAACTGCAAATATGAAATATCAATGTAAGAAACAAAAAACTTCAATTATGTGAATGTGTCTATATTTTGAAAATGATAAAATATAAAAATGGAATATATGAAAATCAAGAATCAAAATTTATCATATTTACAATTGAAGTTTTATCAGTTAAATTGTAAATTTTGTTAGCAAAATAATTAAAAAAAAAATTTAACTTTATTTACTACACTTCTACATTTAAATTCAAAATTTTATTTTGGATTTAACTATGATCATTAAGGATAATAATGACACATATTTATTTTAGGTAAATATTAATTCATTAATGAAAAAATTAAAATCAAAATTTAATGTAATTAAGTTAAGGTAGTAAATTTGAAAAATGAATTAAAAAATGGCATATGGATAGTTATTGATTTTAATTAAGAGTATAAGAGACATTTCATAAATAATTATGAGTGGTCAATAATCTGGACCATTGATTTCTTTTCATCCAATGGTCCAGAAACTCCAAGTGGTTTTCTTATTATATATAGTATAGATTAGCATCTCTTAATTTGGTCTTTTAGAAAGGAAAAACTCCATCCATTTCGTTTAGACAATTTCCAATCGTAAAATACTACAAACCATTCCGTTTTTCTAGTTTTTCCAAACGAAAAGACTATGGACTATTAAGTTTTTCCAGAAAATCTTGAAAACATAATGGTTCGTAGTTTTTTCGTTCGCAAAAACTAATAAAACAGAATGGTTTGGTTCGGAAAAGTTAGAAAATAAAATGATATTGTTGTTTGAAAAACTAAAAATCAGAATTATTTGTAGTTTTTTTTCGTTTGCAAAATCTAATAACATAATTATTTCTATTTTTTCGTTTCATAAAACAAAAAATCAGAATAGGTCAATTTTTTTAGTGTAGAAAGAAAAATTAAAAAACGAATTAGTTTTCATAATTTTTTACCTTTAGAAAATGATAAGACTTAAAACACAAATTATTCGTAACTTTTTTTTTGTTTGAAAAAACTAATAAAAGTTTAGGGTTCGAAATTTTATGGTTTGAAAAACTACAACATAAAATAGTTTGTCTTTTTCATTCGAAAACACTAAAAAAAAGAAATTGATTCTAACTTGATCCTCAACTGTATATAATAAAAACAATAAATAAATAAGTTTGTAATTTAGATCAAAAAAATATTAAAATATAGAAAATCTAGTAAACGAATAAATTAATATGTAAAAAGCTAAATTAATAACAATAATAAGAGTAAATTACAAAAACGATCCCTGTCGTTTATAGCAAATTTTAGATTTCGTCCCTAACTTTAGTAGTCCATATTTGAAAATATTGTCACATTGTCAGTCACTAAACAACTCATTCTAATTTTATAGATTTTCATTTATAAATTTTAAAAATCATTCATTCTAATTCTATAGATTTTCATTAGTAGACTATTGTATATTTTACATATTAAATAGTGTTAGTAAAATTTTATTATTCTAATAAAATTTAACAAGCTTGCTAATTTATTTAGTATTTTAATATTTTTATGAGTGTAGCATATCATTTTTTGATGTTTGTAGGGTGTAAATACTAGTTTAATTATTTAATTTAGATCCTTCTTTTAATTTTTTTCTCTCCTTTTTTTATTTTTATTTCACAAACAAAAAATGTAAGAAACTTTTTAAATTATTTCTAAAAAGATATTGATAAATTTAAATAAGATTAGAAAAGAATTGAAGAAACTGTTTTATGAGACTATTCTAATAGTAAAAAGTAAAAGATTATTTTAAAAATACAAAACAAAACATTATGACATTAAATAAATATTATAGTCTTATTTAAAGTTATTAAAGTCTTTTTTAGAAATAATGCAAGAAGTTTCTCATATTTTTTATTCATGAAATAAAAAAAAGAGAGAAAAACCCGTAAAGTAAAATTTATATTTAATAATAAAATTAATATTTTATACTATTTAAACATACAAAAAAATTATATGATATACACATAAAAAAATTTAGAATGCTAAAAAATTACAAGTTTTTTAAAGATTATTGAAAATAATATAGTTTACTAACATCATATCGTATGTAGAACGTAAAATAGTTACTAATAAAAGTTTATAAAAAAAGAACGGATGATTTGTAAAAATTATAAGTGAATGTACATATTTTACATGTTTAAAATTTCAAAAACCATATAAACAGAATTTAAAAATTAGTATCTGAAGATAAAATGAGATAAATTAATTAAATACATAGACGGATGGAAATTTTTATATAAAACAATAAATAATAAATGAAATAAATATTTTCATCGAAAAGAATTAATGTTGAAATAATTAAATATGTATTTCAAATTAATGGGTTATAATAATAATAACAATAACAATAATATTATTACAACGATGAAACTTATTAATATATAGATAAAATACATGAATAAATTGTAATTATATTCTTATGATAATAATTAAAAATATCACTTATTAATTAAGCAATTATAAATATAAAAATAATTAAATATAAAGCAAAAAGTAAATTAATTAATTAGGGACCATATATGAATTTGGCTCTCACGGTTCTATATACTGATCTCATATTCTCATTATCAGTAAAATAAATACAAAAAGTTATTGCTATTAATGATAAATGAAAATTAATGTGGATATAAACAGTTAAAATATAAGAAATTTTTATGATATTTTTGACCTGTAACCCTTTACAAAATGATAGTGGCTCTCACGATTTTATACATTGATCTCATTAATTGTATCTCTCTCTCTCTCTCATATATATATATATGGTTGAAATCATTGCAGAACCTTAATTTAGTGCAGAACTATAGAACCAATCTAAGCCATTGGATTATAATTTAACACTAGGAATAAGATGGTAATTAAGCAATTAACATTGAATTAATAGTAGCCTACCAAGTTTGACTGCCCAGTTTTGACTATTTTTGACTCTTTTAATATCGAATGTACATGCACTGTTGCATATATGATATATTGTATTACTTCGACGTTTAATATGATATATTGTATTACTTCGACGTTGAATAAGAGATATAAACTGTAATTCGATATTAAAAGAGTAAAAAATGGTCAAACTTGGTAGGCTACTATTAATTAATTGCTTAATTACCATCTTATTCCTAGTGTTATATTATAATCAAATGGCTTAGATTGGTTCTATAGTACTGCACTAAATGAAGGTTCTGCAATGATCTCAACCCTATATATATATATATATATATATATATATATATATATATATATATATATATATATATATATATATATATATATATATATAGAGGTGGGTTCAATGGAGAACCTCCATGCATCGAAGAACCTTGAAGAACCTCCATGCACCACCACAAATGCATCACAATTCCCCCGTAATGCATCATTATTTCCACGTGATGCATCAAAATCTCGTGTGATGCATCGATTTCTACATTATTTCCACGTGATGCATGAAATTCCCGCGTGATGCATCAATTTCTACGTGATGCATTTCAGTTTTTCTAGCGATGCATTGTGGTTCTCCAAGGTTCTTCGATGCATAAGGTTCTCCATTGAACCCACCCCTATATATATATATAGGGAGGTTCCATTGAGAACTTTTGTGCATCGAGGCACAAAAGAACCTCCACTGGCCCTTAGATGAAAAGAATGTGTGGTTAGATCAAATGGCAAAAGGGTAATTAAATAGAAATTTTTATGCATCAAGTGCACATAATGAAATTCGCGGAGGGGTAAAACAGGAATTATGCAATCCTTATTTAATTATTACACTTCCAAAATTAACAAAAATAATACAAATTCAAAATACATCAAAATACATGTATATCGTTCATCTCTTCCAAAAATAAATCATGCATATCGTTCATCTCTTCCAAAATCAAAAGGAGGCTAAGAGAGAGGAGAGAGAGAGATAGATAGAGAGAAAGGGGGAGTGGTTTTAGGAAAGAAGTTAATGGTGATTTTCATACCAAATTTAACTATAAATTATCTTAAAAACATTTAAATTCAAAACTAATTTCCATACATTTAATATCCCCTAAATGTTCTTTGTGCACCCTTGGTAGATAGTCCGATGCACAAAAGTTCTAAATGGTGTCTCGATGCACAAAAGTTCATGGGGGAATTGTGATGCATTTGTGGTGGTGCATGGAGGTTCTTCAAGGTTCTTCGATGCATGAAGGTTCTCCATTGAACCCACCTCTCTCTCTCTCTCTCTATATATATATATATATATAAAATAAAAGATATGCAGGGTCGTATTTGAGTCTTGAGAGATTTTGAGTGTGTGAGAGAGTAAATGCTAACAAATATATAAATAAATAAAAGCACATGTCATATATAAGAGCGGAGCGGAATCGAACGTAGTCTAGTGTGAGACTGAGCTAGGGGTGTGGACGTGGTGTGGGTATACAATTATGTTCTCTTTCAGACATAGCAGTGAGCTGCAGCTCCAAATTTCTTCAACTCTCTATCAACGAGAAGAAGATCATCTTCATAATCATCATCATCCCAGTACCATCACCACCCCCGCCATCAATTCTCATCAAAGAAAACCAGCTCGTAAGAGATCATACAACAGCATGCTGCATCAGCTTCAGGACGACCGTCCAGATAAAGATGACGAAAAAAAGAAGAAAAGAATGGAGCATAGGGAGATCGAAAGGAAAAGAAGACAAGATATGGCCAATCTTTGCTCGTCTCTGCGATCCCTCCTTCCTCTTGATTTCATCAAGGTATATATATATATGTAGGTAGATCTACTCGAATTAATTAAGCATCCCGGCCGGCCTCCACATATATAATAAATGAATTTAATTTTTGCGATTGATTTCGATCGATCTGGTTTAATTAATTGTTTATATATATGGTACTGTACGTAGGGAAGAAGGTCGATGTCCGAACACATGAATCAGGCGGTGAATTACATAAAACACCTGGAAGAATACATTAAAGGCCTGAATACCAAGAGAGATGAGCTCAAGAAAAGCTGTGGACATGTTAATGATTCAAGTGTTGTTGGTGTAAAGAAGGAGAATATTATTGAGAGTGATCATTCCGACGACCTCCGGCATCCGATTACAGTCGAAGTCCGGTGCAGCCATGGTGGAATTGAGATCTTGATCAAGACTTACACCAAACAACAAGGGTTTCTCGTTTCAAGAGTGATGAAATCACTTTTTCAACAAGGGCTTAATGTTATAAGTTGCAATTCCATCAAAGTCAATGAAACATTAATCCACACAATCCAATCTGAGGTACTAGCTAGTAGTAGTTTCCTCTTTTTATTATTATTATTTGTTTTTTGTAAATCTATTATTTTGTGTCATATTATTTTGATAAATAAAATTAAAATGCAGGTATTGAATTGTGTTGTTGTCTTGTCTATGGCTATTTCACACACACACATGTGTGTGTATATATAATTATGCACATGAAAACTATGGAAACCTACGCATACCGTCCAATTTGGTGCATTTCATGAAAAACGCGGTGACATGATCGTAAATAAGGTGATGCATCACGCGGGATTTTGATGCATCAAGCGGAGAATTTGATGCATCACGCAGGATTTTGATGCATCACGCGGGGAATTATATAGGGAGGTTCAATGGAAAACCACAATGTACCTGAAAACTTGTGAAAACCGCACTGTACCACCACAAATGCATCAAATTCCCCGCGTGATGCATCACCTTATTTACGATCTTGCCACCGCATTTTTCATGAAATGCATCAAATCGGACGGTATGCGTAGGTTTCCATAGTTTTCAGGTGTATGATGGTTTTCCATTGAACTTACCCCATATATATATATATATATATATATATATATATATATATATATATATATATATATATATATATATATTACATATTTTACAAAATATAATAATAACTACTTTGAAATATATCGATTGATTAGTTATATATGTATGGCTGAATTTAAAAGGTAGTAGATATTAATTTTCAATTAATTAACACCAAGTTGTTTTCGATATGACATGTACATATATATGTATATATTAGTATAATGAGCAATGAAATTAGATTATGTTAAAAGAATATATATATGAAAAGGTTAATACGTAAGTTTTTTCCCCATTGTATAATTAATTAAAGAAATGATTATTTTGGTTGATTTGTTACAAATTAATAATATAAATATTAATTGCAGGTCACTGATGAGACATGCATTGAAGTGTCTAAGTTGCAGCAAAAGCTGGCAGATATTGTTACTACTGCTTCATGACCTGCTGTTCCATTTATGGAATCTAGTGTAAGTCAATGATTAATAAAATAATGTTTTTTTTTTGGAAAAAATAAAAAGAAAAGAAAAAGAATCATATTGGAAGAGATTGATTGATAAATTGAGATATTAATGGATAGATATCCGATCGAGTGGCAATGTGGCATGGGTTTTTCTGAGCGAGCGTATGAATATGTATGTAGATGAATCTTGTCTTTTCAATCCTTTAAATTAAATTAATTGTCCCTGATCCATCTTCTTCATTTATATTTCTACTAGTTTATTAACTCGTTATTACACAGATAACTTTAATAAATTTGTTTTCTTAAAACTATGTGAAATTAAAATTAAAGATTAATATTCAAACTTTTAATACCATTGATATTCAATATATATTGATATAATTAATGTATATATATCATTTAAACAAAAATACTAATCGTTAGCAACCTTTTATTTTATTACTAGTTTATTACCCGTGTATTACACGGGATACTTAAATACTTTAAGTTTAAATTTAGTTGAGGATGAAAAGCTTTGTTAAGAAGCTAAAAGTAAGATAACACGGTTGGATAAGTGACTAAGTAGATAAGAAGAGATATTTATGAGTTTTCAAAATAAAAGCCCTAATTAGAAGATTTTTTATAAATAATTTACTTTAATTTTATTATTTTATTGATGAAACATTATAGGATACAAATGTCGTATCTTCGTTAATCCAAATGACAGTCTATTTAATCGCTAAGTGACATGTAGTTACCCTTTTAACAGAATAGATTGATTAACTCATGTGTTACATTGTTACTTTTATTAAAATAATATACATCTAAAGTTATATATATTAATTTTTTGTAGAATAAAACTATGAAAAGAATATGTTTAAGAAATATTGATTGTAAATTTGGTCTTGATTGTTGAGATTTTAGTGGGATTCACTCCTAAATTTTCATAACTAATTTAAAATTAAATGTTAATTTAGGAATACTAAATGACAAATGTCAGATGTAGAATATGCCACTTGGCATCATGAGAAGATGACAAGTGGCAAAATAGTTACTCATTTAATAGTATTTATAGATTAGTACTATTTTTGTTATTATATATTTGTTAATCAAAAAATTTTCAAATATTGTTTGTTTTGATTTTATAGGATTTATGTATCTAATCATAATATTTTCTTGAAAGTAATATTGATTCCTAATTTTGAAGATACGGATTGTTTAGATTGTTGAGAGGTTAGATGTTATCTAATTAGGAATTCAAAAGTTATTAAATGATTGTGCTTTTCCAAGGAGTCTTCTGGAAAAATAAAATTAATAAAAACGTTTAAAAAACAAACGATGGCCCCTTTTTTATTTTTTTATTCACCATGTATTTTAATCACTTTCTTTTGGTCTAATTTTTACACGTTTGGTATCGTTCATGCTCTACATAATTACTTTTTTTGCAAGAGTAAAATGTCATTTAATCATCATTTCCTTATTAGAAAATATAAGTGGATGAGATTTGTTTTGTACCGTTACCAAACTAGGTGTAAGTATCGAATTCTTTTAGGCATGATATAAGTATGTATCGATAAACGAACCGATTTTAGAACTTGGATACGGGTTCAGTTTCAGGATTAATAAAATGAAACTTATAACAATTTATGTCCTTAATATATATGATAAATTCAAACTATCTCCAAGGCAGAAGTCAGAATATTTTTAGAGGGAACAAACTAGCTAGTAGAGTTCATCACTTGATTTCATCAATTTAATTAGTTTGACTCACGTATTACGTAGATAGTTTTAATAAAGATTATTTTCATAAAATCTATATATGTAAAAATAAAAACACACTATTTTCAGCTGCTACCACTCCGCCACCGCCACCATCGCTCGGCCTCACCAGATACTCCCACTCACTCGCCTGATCTCTCGGCTCACACACTCAACTCTTTCACGACCCCCGCTGACCAGGACCATTGCGGTCGCCCCTGGTGCGGCGCCGCCAGTCACGAACCACCGCCATCGACGCCTCTTAACCCAATATTAAGTTTGTTTCTTATCTTGTATTAACAATTTAATTTGGTTTCGGATCCTTTGATTTCATTCACATATTTCATATTTAAAACATCATATTCATACCTTAACAAGATTCTGATATTAAACAGAGATCATTACCTCGATTAGAAGAAAATCGCGAATGAATACTTGGTTTACTTCTGATCTGCTCCCACGTTACTTGCACGGCCGGCAAGTTCTTTTGTTTCTTTTTTCTGAGTTTGTAATTTAATTAGGGTTTAGGGTTTGGGATTAATCTTAATAAATACAGAGTAACCCTAAATATACGGGTTGGGCTAAGTTAGGTTACTTATAATTAAAGCCCGTCTTATTTTGGTTTATTTATATGAGTTATAAAGTTTGCTACTTTAGCCCCTTTTATTTTACAAATAATAATGTTATATTAATGTTTAATCAATGTTATTAAGGTTATTATTATTATTAGTATTTCTATTTATTAATATTTGTTATTTAATATTCGGGTTATTATAACACTCACCACTTAAACTTTTCGTCCCCGAAATCGCCAATTATTAAATTCGGGTTATTATAACCGTTCTTGAATCAATATATAATATTGGTGAGAAATGTGAAAAATGTTGAATCAAATAACGTATATGTTGAATCAATGTATAATATCGGTGAGAAAGTGAGAACTACTTCAAAATACACAAATTTGTACATCAAATGCACAGATTTAAAAAATAAATTTATAACTTAAAATCATTATTGGTCTTTAATATTAATAAATATCATAATTTAATATAGCATTAAAAATAAAATTCATTAAATTATACAATTAATGCACAAATTTAAACAGTAAATGCACACATTTTGTGAAATGTACAAATTCGTATATAAATTGGACAAATTTATCATGAGATGCGTAAATATTTGCATAAAATGCATAAATTTATCAACTTTATAAATTTTAGCTTTAAATGCACAATTTTATACATTAAATGCACAAATTAAAGAGCGATTCTTACACGAACACAACCATATATATATATATATATATATATATATATATGTGTGTGTGTGTGTGTGTGTGTGTGTGTGTGTTTGTGTGTCTATATGTATATGTATATGATGCACAATAGCTGATACGAGGTTCAATTCATCAAGTTGCAATATGAAAATGATTGCAGAAAAGTATTATAATAAAATAATAAATCTAGTAAAATAAATTCTTATTTCACGTTAATGAAATATTAATCAATTAATTACACATACTAAAGATATTTATAAAACACATTTTCAAAATTAAATAAATTTTAAACAAATTCTTATGAATCTTCATCTTGAGGTTGATCACCTTCACCAACCAAAATTACGATGAATCAGTAGTTCATCTTTCTACATCAACTTAGAGTTCAAATTCAACCTGTACTCTGCATCGTTTTCGTGTTCTTCGTCTTTTGAGAATTGGTGTCGGGCAAAAAAGGAGGTAACGATATCGAGCATCACGGTTGTTTTGGTCCAAGCGACTCGTTCGATCATTGCGTCTTTCCAGCTCGAATATGCTCGCATCTGCTTCATAATGACATTAAAAGTCTCGTGTTTGTGTTGTCTTTGGTGTTTAGATGTGTATACAGTCTATTTAGAATAAAATGATGAATTATGGAATGCATTAAAAATTAAATAAATATTATGATTTAGTTAAAAAAAAAATCCATAGTTTTGGATATGGGCCGGTCATGAATTGATTGGCAGTGATTGTAATTTGGGCATATCAAGATACTTGTTATTGTTAATGTTTCTCATGATTATCGTTAAAAATAATAACATATTTTTATTGTCTTATCATCATCTTAATTTGTTTCATCATAAATTGATGCATCGAAAACATGCATCTTGGTTTTATAAAAAATCGATCGATTGAAATCGTCGTTTTATTTTATCATCTTAATTTCAATCGTCTTTGTTTCATTATGTTTGTGGCAGTGGCATATGAGGTATTGACACATAAGCAGGATTAAATTAAAAACTAGTAAGGAAGGACATCATATATATCGTCAATTTTGGAATATAAAATTAAATTGATGAATTTTTTTTGTTATTCCAGTTTGTTTTTTGGAGTACATTCAAAGATTTAATTAAATTGGCTGGGAGATAAATTGGAAGGAAGTCTATAATGAGAAACATGGCATGGCATGGCATGTAAGGCCGTAAGGGAGGAGGAAATATATATTATTGACGGATGGCAATGATCCTTAATCCTTATAACTTTTTTCTTGTTGGTGAAGAAGCAAATCAAAGAAGATCTTCTTGTTATGATTTATGAATGGCACTGGCCCTGGCCCTGGCCCTGGCTCTGCAGATTGAAACCAAATAAATGAGCAAATCTTGTTTGCCAACAAGGAAGGAAGTCCATCGGATCCTGAAAGATTATCGAGTTCATCTTTGGATGCCGATAACTTAACGTACATGTATTCTCTTTTATAAATTAAAAACTAGTGTAATACCCGTACGGTGTACGGGATGATATTTTTCTATTATTAATTTATGCTAAAATTTAAAAGAAAGAAACAAATAATCTATATTTGTCTCATTTAATCATATCGATAAGAAATCTCTACCGATATAAGTGTTGAATAGAAATAAATATTATTTTTTTATGATTTTTTTAATATATGGATGTAACATCACTGCCATCATAAATTGTCCCCAAAGTAAACTCGTTGTCTATTTCAATATTGCATGCATACATATATAAATTTAATAATTAAATGTATTGTCTTTCCGTAAAAAAGTGACAAAAGCAAGACTTGTCAATGTTCCCTTTACTAAATCTGCATGGAATATGAATACAGTACACATGACAAACAGCCTTGCAATATATCACCAAGTACAACCTCATAAAATCATTTGCAATGTAAAAGGAGAGTTTGAGCAGAAGATATAAATTATCAATACAAAGTTTATCAGAAGTATTTTCTTTAGGTTAATCACAAGTCTTTTTTTCATAATTTTGTATCACAATCATTTAAAAGGTCTACAACCACATTTTCTTCCAAATACACACATGGTTTTCTCAAAGCCAATCCTTATTATGTAAGGACACACCAATAGCTCCGAATGGTAAGGATCGTCCAATAATTATTCATATTTAACATAAGAACTTTAGGATAAACTTACGTATCAAGTTAGACATTGGACTCAAAAAGGGTTATACAATCAAGATCCATGATGACTTGATCTTTAACTTGTCAGCTAACTTGTCAGGTCTGACTTTGTTGTCTATAAGTACATGACGTTGTATTAACATAGAAATGGCCTCACAATATGTCAAGGCACCTTTCCACCGATTCCTCAATATGATGATCAAAATATATAACATTATGGTAACAATGGTATGCAAGACATAAGGTACACAAAACCTCAGTAAAATTTACATTCTTTGATTCTTATGTTACTAAGCAACATAATTACAACAAAAAATCACGACGTCTTGTTAAGAAATGAAGACACTAATTTGGGGGCTTTAGGGCCACAACCAATGTGTTATAAAGCTAATTTTTTCACTCAGTGCAACAAATTTATGCATTGTAGATGCATGATTCTATTGACTCATCATCACTTATTCCCCTAAAAACAAATGTACAAACAGAGATCCAATTCCTTTGAACTCTTTCAGAGTAAAGACTTTTTGATGGCCAAAACAATTAAATAGAAATGCTATTATCTGAAACATAAAACTATGATGGCTAAAGATATAAAATTGAAATCAAAATCATATAAGTCATACATCATGACAACTCGTAAATTTCACTGATCTGCCATATCGAGAGAAGCAAGTTACATATTAAGCAAAAAGAAAGAAAATTGCAATATGGTGAATACCTTATTCACTAGATCGATCTAATTAGACTATCGATTCATCTTTTACTTCTTCGCCATTGATTAGTACTCATGTTGTTCCCTGAAGTATTTATGCTTCAACATATCTTTAAAGAAATGCCCCTCGATGCTTGGTAACAGAACCCACCGTGGCTGTTGGAATCGTACTTGGCATGCCTCTTTGTACAATACCAGATAGTACGTAGAACTATAGAAGAACGATTTGCAACGTGGGTTGGATACTAGCTTTAAATGTTTAGTTGCAAAAAACAACATTTTTTTGGCAACACCATAGACCAAAATTATAAACAAAAGGTTGATTTTCTTTAACCAAAGAAATATTTAATATTCGACAACTTAAGCACAAAAGTTCAAATGCCCCATAGTTTATATATGAACTCCCCTTCATCCATATGGTCGATTGAACATATCGTAAAACAATTATAGACTACATCATATAAAAAATCGTCATGAATCCATGGTTAAGGAGAACATATAGAACAAAACAAAAACAATGTTTAATAAAAGTAAGGTTCACTAACCGTAGAGATCATTCGTTTAACAATGATATGTTCACAATTTTTTTACTTTCCCCGATTCCTATTCTGCAATTCACTATCAAAAAAATAATAATAATAAACATGTATCATGATTGATGAAATTATTTTCAGGCGAGTACAATAGACATGCAAGTTAAAACAGATTAATACTCTTCAATGGTGGTAGGAAGTGTAAAGGTGGTAGGAAGTGTAAAGTATCTGTAGACAAACTAAAATATGGTACCCATACAGATCCACCCACACGTAGCCCCGATAAGTATTTTAATAAGAGCTCCAGTTTATACATAAATAAATCCATGTTTTTGACCAATCCTAGATAGATCAAATGCAGCCACAAAAGTTATTAAGCTAGCTATTTAGATAACCGATGCTTACCGAAAGAAAATAAATGTAGTCATGGCAACCCTAATGAAATAGCTTCAAAGACACATAATTACCGCAAACACGCTACAAATATTACAATTAGTAGCCCCTGCTATCATAAATGTACAGTTGAAGACTTGAAGGATCATTTTTTTTTTTCCAATTATATAGCTAAGGGAGAAACATTGAGATCCAAACCAAAATGAAATAAATTGTGATAAAGAAAGGTGAGTGTTTGAGTTTATTGTAGTTACCATAAATCAACTCCCAATTTAAATAAACATCACCATTGATGACAAACGAATCAATCATATAAAAAAAATTATGTCAAATTTGTAGTATACAAACCCCAAAACTTGCAATATCTTTGATGCTCCTTTTAACTTCAAATCAAGAAGAGCAAAAAAAACCGAGAAAGCACATTTTAGAGTTGCATCCACTTCCATAAAATCATTTGTTTGTGTAATCTATCTCGGAAAAAAAACTAAACGAAAACCAAACATATTTCCAATTAATCTCTAACAAAATCAATGTCAAACTGTCAATCTTTAAAATTTGAAATTAAAACCTTTAATTTTCTTGTGAAAATTAAAATTCATTTACCTAATCAAATGCACCCACATCTAAAAATCACAAATCTAGTTTACCCTTTCAGGTCAAATAAAAGAGAACTATGCATTCTTCAACATTTTGTGGTTGAATACCTGATTTTATTGCTAAGCTTCTCAAAATCTTCGGTTAACAAAGTTCTTGCCTCTCATCATCCATATTGTTGCCCAACGCAATTTGCTGGCTCTTTTGTGGTGTGGAGAATTAAAAAAAAAATCAACTTTATCATGGAAATCTTTACCTCATATTTGATTATTTCACCTGGAAAATGGACTGTGATTGTGCACTCAAACGCTAGAAATTGAGGTTATCTACAAAACCAATTTAGCATCAATTACACACAATCATTTCGTAAAGAAATCAAAACAAACTGATTGAAATCTATGAACTCATGTAAATCAATTTGACAACAAAAATGATGAATTTGGAAATAGACTCAAAATTACCAGAAGGTATCGGCATCGTACTTGAAGCGAACCTAGTCCTCTCCTTCTATCTTTCTATCTCTGCAAACGCAAATGTCTCCCAATCGTCCTGCTTCTGCCGTCTGATCAATTCGGTCCATCCCGGGTCTAGGGTTGGTAATGAAAACCACCATCGCTGGTCATCAAACAACTTCATAAATGACAATAAAGTCAATTACAAGTTTACAACCATTTTAATTATTTATGATTACTAATGTCATTAAACAGCTTCATTTGACTTGTAAAATCAATGAACAACAAAAGTTGAAAGCGGTGTACTTAACGGCGAGAGAAAACATGACATAAAGACTAACCTGCGATGCTAGAGGACCGGTATGAGACCCTTCTCCCGGTGATACTTTTCGACTAATAAACCTCTTGTTTTAACCATTGATTGTCGACCTCACCTGTTGTTGGCAACCAAAACAACAATTGAAATACCAATCATCGAAAAAACTCATCCACGCTCAATCAAAAACGATAATTACGATACTCCGCTTCGTTTTTGTAATGAAAACCACCAGCACCGAAGTCGTCTTCTTTATTTCTTTGTGTTATTCTGTCCCCCACTCTCTTCTTCTGTGACTGTGTGTTTATGTGTGTATGCTACCAAAGAGGGAGATATGGAGACTGGAGAGTGGTTCTGCAAACATGGGGATAGGCTTATGGGAGTTGAAATATGCTTATGAGGTGGTTTTCTGCATGACATCAGAATTTACGGAGGGTGGTTACGGTGGATTGCCATTGATTTTGGAAAGGCTTTAATAGGTTGTACAGTAAGCTTTAACATAAGTAAATCAATTAATACGGCTCAGATTAAATCCTACAGGATCGAACGGCTATTAATCACCCATGGAGTTACACTCTCTCTCCTCTATGGGTAATATATAGGGGGAATTCCAATAAATCTATATATAAAGTTAAAAATCCTTGAATCATTCTAACCCATTCACTAAAATTTTATTTATCCGTGTATCTGTAATTTAATTTCATAGTTTATAATTATCTATTGAGTTCTAATATTAGCATTTTATTGTTATAAATTTATGATTGTAATATAATTATTTTATTTTATTTGTATTTTTTTAATATATTGTTTTATAAATATGTTACATGGGCAAATGCCTAGTAGTATTATTATTTGAGTGGACTTACTATTATTTTTTCTAGTGGAAAGAAAAAATATAAATAGGCAGTCGTCGTTTTGTTTTGAGAAAATTATACAAAAAATCAACTCAGTTTTGATATTTTTCGATTAAGTTCCTCTACCAAAAATGTTTCCATAAAAGTTCTTCAACTTGAAATCTTTTACTAATTGTGTTATTTTATGGTATTTTTTAAAGTTTTTTTCATAAAATTTCGTTAAGTTAAATGACTTATATTGAAATATTTTATGTGCAATTATTTTACGAAAACATTTTTAGGTTATAGATTTTTTATGAAAACGTTTTTGATACAATTTATTAAAAAAACGTTGGTTTTTAGATGATTTTCCCATTTGTTTATACTTGCAAGTTAAAAGTCAGTCAGTCCCCTTGAGAAGCGGAGAAAAAGAACGATCATTCACGCCATCTTGCTAGCACTCAGATTTACCCTCCAACTTCCCCACCTTAATTCCAGTAAAGTATCACTTATCTTCTTCTTCGGAATCCAGATTCATTCATAAATCATCATATCGATCAATCAGTATCAACAATGGCAACCGATCCTCCCTTGCATACGGAGATCGGTCCTGACGGTCTCGTTCGCGAATCGCCTGTCATCGCTCACACCGAGCGGGTGCGTGTTTATGCTTTTGAATCATATTTCTGGCCACTCTTTTGAAGCTTCCGAAATTATAATCTTATATTGCTGCTTTTTTAAATAATTATTTTTCAGATGATTGAAGAGGAGCAGCTTCAATTGAGAAAGTAGGTTCCATTCAACTTATAAATTTGTATTCCGATCTGCCAATTTTTCATATGCATTTACCATTAAACAATTCTTCTTTTGTTAAACTGGTATTTAAGAGTATTTTATATTGCTGCTAGTACCGTACACCTTGATTAGGTTTTAATGGAGGTTATTTGGGTTTCTTTTAAACTGTGTCTTAGGGGAGATAGGATGCTTTTAATAAGTTGACCAATGAAATCTGCTTGGCCGAGTATCATCCGCTTCAAAAGACAACAATTTTAAGAAGAATGCTCAATATTGACATCAATTCCTTGATCTCTGCTGCTACAGAAACCTCTCACTATTGATTTTTTTTAGATTGGCAATCCTTGCTGCAAAATATAACTTTTGCGCAAAAGCCTTAACTTGCTTATGATTTTCTTTAGATTGGCAATCCCTAATTGCCGATGTGCTTCTTTATCTGAATCGTTTTATGCATCTTTGATGATCGTTTCTTTAAAATGATGCAATATAATATGCCTTGACAAGCTGTATAAAGGAATTTAAGTTTCTTTCACTTAGGATTCCTGTTTTCCTTTCCTTATCACTATATCTTTCATTTGAGTGGATGGAGCTATTTGTCAATAAAATTCTTACTATGTCATCTTGTATTACTTGAATTCGCAAATGAACATGAAATGTCAACATATAAAGTGTTGAAGCCATTCATCATTTGGTATGACATTGCATGCAACCTGAATCAAAATATTATTCAACTCTAAGTAATACATATCTAATTTAAAAGAACTTTTGATAGTGTAGCTTATCAATTCTTTTAGTCTTGTTAACTTCTAACTATGGGACAAAGCACTGTGTTTTCATTTACATATGTACGTGAATGGGAGAAGAGTATGTGTTCTGGCTTCATTATACTAAACAAGTAAACAGAAGTGAAAAGAACTGCAACTGCAAGTATAAGTATAAGAGGTTGGAGTTCTCAGTTTAGGATATACTGAACATCTAAAATAGTTTCTTGTGTAGTCTGCACCCACAAAAACCATTGTAGTATTATGTCATGTTTACCGAATACCGATACATTTAAGATGTCTATCGTGATATTTTTTATTTTAGCATAAATAACTATGTTTCTTGGGAATATACTTTCACAGCTTGTTTCTTAGTCTTGATTCGCCTTGGAACTTTCAGATATATCGATGAGAATTATTCCAAAATTCGTGATGTTGAGCGAGAGCTTTCAAATCTCACAATGGAGATGAAACTCACAGCAGGGCCAAAGAAAGCTGGTTGGCACATTATATGCTTTTGCCATTTTGACATTTATTATGGTGGCCATGCTTTTGTATACAGCATATAACTTTTCTCTCATTTACCTTGACATCTTGACATCATTAGCACTTGAACATATGAGGAAGAAAATAGAAATGTCAACAGAGAAGATTCGTATAGCTAAGTTGAAGGAAGAAGAAGCAAAGAAGGTTTGTGCCTTTTACTTCATATCCCAGAATCATCTAATCGCAAAGAGAATGTGGCAACATGTTTCATCATCATTCTCTGCCAAAGCCTCTCTTTCTCATGCATACTTTATTTCCCATACTTATCTCAGGGGTGAACAATAGATTTTACTGAGTAATTCACTCGGGTATCTAAAGAAACAATGTCGGGAAGCAGAAATTGTTCAAAATGTTGATGTATTTTTTTAAAAAATTGTCTATATTACTCCACAGCTGTCAGATTACTATGAATCTATGATTCCATATTCTGGTCTTTTATTCATCTCCTTTGCATAATAATCATAGAATATGTTCAAATAAATATCTTTTCTTTGTTGCAGGCTTGGGAAGCTGCATCAAAGGCTGTAAAGGATGAGGAAGCACATAAGCAGAAACTATGTGAAGATTTAAATAATCTGGTATTGTACATATATGCTTTCTCTTTCAATTCCGTTCTACCGATTTTATTGTATATCATACACTCACTTATTTTGTATAGGTCCAAGAGAGCAGTAACTCTCAGTTTGCTAGACTAGAGGAACTAAAACGGCGGTTAGAGGCTTTGAATCCAAGAAGATCATCAGCATTTACAGGAAATGTAAGTCTTCTTTCTGTTTAAAGTTGTTGGGCTGTTACAACAATGATAAGTACACTCGGTACGTACTCGATGGAAAAAAACAAACTGGCCTCCTTTAACTATTCACTAATTCCAGTCCACTATTTCTCCTTTATATAACAAAATACTGGAATGAACTAACATGGACTCGATACAACTACAAAAATTTTTGTGTTGCCTCTGAAGCTTTGACATGATTGTCTGGCAACCAAGGAAGGCGAAGCCTTTAAAAGGCGTAGATATATATGTTAGACCCGAAGAATCACTTTTTTGCAACCAAGAAAAGTTGTAATAAGGTGTAGGTATATCATACGAGTTCATGAAAAGTTGTTATATAGTTTTCTGATGATTTTTTTTAATAATGAGAGCACATCTCCTAGTAATAAGTTCTAAATTATGAGATTTATAAAATGACAAATTTTTAAACCCTGAATTGCTTTATGATGTTACATTTTGTAGTTTGTATCAATTTTATATGAAAAGTTTGTCTACGTAAGTGAATGATTGTCAAATAAAATGTGATTTTTTTATGACAACCAATCCTTAGAAAGTAGAGGTTTTCCATTATGACATTTACAAGAAAATCCAGGTTTAGTTAACAAATTATAATCAAGACACTTCTTAATATTTGACGTGTATTATGACCAATTTTTTTCTACATATGACAACCATTATTTGATAAAAAAAAATGTTTTATATCGAAGTAATCTTTTAACAAAATTCTTTTAACACATTTATAATATTTCTGTGATTACAAAATTTCCTTTAGATAAAGGACAGTAAATATTAATGTCTTGTAAAAGAAGAAAAGAGTAGGGACTGAGGGGAGAGGGATGTGTAATTGTGTAAGTGGAATAATAAAAACTAATGGGTCATCCATGCTCATGATCCATATTTATAGAAATTTGTATTACTTGGTTCATGGTATGTTTACAATTCATTTAATTGGGTCATGGATGTTTCATCACATGCAAATCATCTAACCCACTGACAGCCTAAGGTTATGTTTGTGTCTGGTATGGAACCTCCCGTCAAGCACTTTGACGTTCCTCAGCATGGCAATTAGGAAATTAAACGACCCTAGTGTTTCGTTTATATATATATATATATATATATATATATATATATATATATATATATATATATATATATATATATATATATATAGAGGGGGGTTCAATGGAAAACGAACATGCATCGGAAAACCTTGGAAAACCTTCATGCACCACCACAAATGCATCACAATTCCTGCGTGATGCATCGAATTCCCGCGTGATGCACCGTCTTTCTGCATAATGCACCTGAAAATTTGTGAAAACCGCACTGCACCACCACAAATGCATCAAATTTCCCGCATGATGCATCAAAATCCCGCGTGATGCATCAAATTTCCCGCGTGATGCATCACTTTATTTACGATCATGCCACCGCGTTTTTCATGAAATGCATCAAATCGGACGGTATGCGTAGGTTTCCACGGTTTTCCGGTGCATAGTGGTTTTCCATTGAACCCACCCCTATATATATATATACATATATATATATATATATATATATATATATATATGTATATATACACTAGTTTGCGACCCGTGTACTATACGGATTGATTTTTTTAGTTAGGATATGTAAACATATAAGAAAAATTATAACAAATGAGATGAACAAAATATACAAAACGATATGGATTTCAACATGGGATGAACAAATTAGGATAAGAACTTTCATGGCGGACTCAATTTTGCAATAGATACGACGGATTCAACAGGACCCCTATAAATTTGTAAAACGATTTGGATTACTAATATTAACCCTTGAAATAGAATTCTGATAATCCTGCAACAAAATCCTAAATAGATAGATGATTCTCTAAAATAAGTAGACAGAAAAGTAAGACGGACCAACCTATTCTTGCCCGAACCCCAATTTTTTCTGGCCATACCCAACTTGTCAGGTTTCCCACCTCTATTGAAGAAACGTGCATGATGAAATCATAATAAGGTGTTAACCCAATCATGCATGCTTTCTTGTAGGTGGAGAGTGTGCCGTCGGCTACCACAAATCCAGATGTATTGGTTCCTAATATTGTGGAAGCTACTGAAACATCTAAGAGTGTTTCGAATCAAAGTGATGCGGAGAGTCATAATCAAAAGCCAGCGGGTGATGTAGATGGGAGGGGGAAGAAGAAAAATGCAATGCAAGGGAGAGGTAAAGGAATCGGAGCAGTACCCAAAAGTAGGGCTTCTAGCTGGACTGGAGCTGGGTTTGACGTCGATGGTAGACCCTGACACTAGCCTTCTCAAATCACCTCAATGTGGGGAAGGTGAAGGAAGTTATTGGATCCTCTAGGTAAATAGCCTTTGTCCGTGCTTCAATGAGTAATGAGCCATCAACTGTTGGAGCAGCTTATAAAGTGGTGACATGAGAGCTAGATTAACGATTTTTTTAACTTGGTGTTTAGATTTTTAGACTAGTTTTTACAAGAAAAACATGTCATTTTACTTGCTGTGTTTTCTCTCCAACAAGGCAACAAACATTATCTGATTAGCTGTTTCATCCTATGTTAACTTGGATTTTTTTTTTCTGAGAAACTGCTTACTTGTACCACTACCTAGTCATTTTGTGTACTGAATTCCTTTCCTGCAATTGCAAAATCCATTGGCACTGTAGTGTAGAGGCCTTTAATACAATCAGGTAAACTCACATTATTTGTTGCTTCATTTTGAACAATTAATAGGAATTTTGTATTCTCTATTTTTATTCAAATTCTTTTGTTTTTCAGTTTTTATCTTCTGCCCTTTACATTGATGCTCATATATTTAGGATAAAATGACCAATTAGTCTAAGTAATTTGAAGTAAATGAAAAGTTGAAACAGATATAAATAGTAAATGTGCATTGAAAATGTCTAAGGGATTGTTTATTTATTCATTGATGAAATCGTTAAAAAGTTATCCAGAGGTAAAACTGGTAAACTAAACAGAGTAAAATGTTCTTTGTTGAATTATTAAAATTCACTCAAAGGTAAAATAACTTTTTAATTATTTGTTCCAAATACTAATGAATCTTTTCATTAACTTTAGGGGTGTAAGTGAGTCGAGCTCGAGAGCTACTCGAGCTTGACTTATTAAAAACTTGATATAAACAATTCCAAGCCAAGCTCGAGGTTGAATGCGAACTCATTTAAGAAATGAGCTCGAGCCCGAGCTTTACTTATCAAGGAGCCTTAAGGGGCTTAAATGAGACTTATAAAAATATTTTTTTAATTATTAAAAATATATAAAATACATAGGGATATTTTTGTAAAAAACTTTCAACTTGGACCATTTTCGTTATTAAAACTCCCAACCATTTTCATTGTAAAACTCCAAACTGGCAAAACTCATGGAATTGGGATATAACCTGTTGTAACCAATTGAAAGTCACAGACCAGCGTTAACAAGTCATTAATGACTATCGGAATGTCGCCGAAAAAGTAAATTTCAACAAAAAAAAACATAGATTTGAACAAACTAATCAACAAGAATTGTGAATTTGAATCATAAAACACAGACAATTGAGTTCATTGAAAAAAATGTTCATCAGACAGCATATTACAACCGGTTCATCAGGTTGCAAGTTTTTTTTTTTTTTAATCTTTTGATAAGTTTTAGTCAGTTGAGAGTTTTTGTACAATGAAAAATGGTTTGGGGTTTTAATCACAAAAATGGTCCAAACTGAAGGTTTTTTTGCATAAATATCCCATATATATAATAAATTTATTATAAAAAAGTAACATTTTGAATAAACAAGTCGAGCTCGAGCTTATAAAAAATTTCACGAGCCGAGATCGAACTTTGCACATAAAGCTCAAAACGAACAAAACTTGAGTCTCATACTTTTAAATGAGTCGAGCTCGAGTCTTAACGGGTCGAGCTCGGCTCGGCTCATTTACACCTCTAAATTTAACTTATTGTTTAATCTTGTTGGACCTTGTGAATTTTGTTGGATCTTATTAATTTGTTGTATCTTAAGAATCTTGTTACAAATAATACTATGAATCTTTTGAATGTTATGAATCTTGTTGCAAACACTTATATGAACATTTTGAATCATATAAATCATATTACAAACATTTGTTGGTATATAAAAGTACTTATATGTATTTTTTATTTATTGATAACGAATAAATTATTCACAATAGATCTTTTATATTCACAATGTAACGAATCCATTATAAGTTTAATACTATTTGTTTAAAATTTATATATATAAAAAATTAAGGATGGTAGGATTTTATTTGTTTAAAAAAGAGGTTGTAAGTTAGATTTGAGAACGTGTCGGCTTGCTCTGCTTGGTTTATATCTTGGGTAGTGCTCCTTCACGGAAATACATGTGAGATACTCAGATACCTCGGCATCTCATTGCCTTCAAATTTTCAAAAATTTAATTTAATTAATAACATTTACAAAAATCGATCAATCTTATCCTCTTCGGTTTTTATTAATTAAATCAACATTATCTTGAGTTAAAGGGTTTTTTAAATAAACCAAACGTGGTATGTGTTTGAGCTTCATCCAGAAATTATTATTATTATTATTATTTTTTTTTTTTTTGCAAGTATCCATGGGGGTTCAATAACTATTAAGATGTATATTTCATGTTGAAAATTTTTTATCATTCAAAACAAACATAGCCATCAGCTGTAGTAACGAAAATTAAACGTTTGTCGTAGAGGAGCCCACATCATTATATGTTTCACTTCTAAATTTTAAAAAGATCAGTATAAAAAAAGAGCACAAAAATTAATACACAATATTTTGTCCCTGATTAGCCAGGCTACAATTAAGTTGAGTTAGCTCACATTTGTTAAAGCTTAATGATTTCGGAAGATGTCAAAATAAAGTTTGTGAAATGAAGTGATAAAATGGATCGATCAAGTCGTATCTGGTATGTACACATAACTAATCACACATTTAAACAATAAAAATAGACATACATAGCAAAAATATAATGTAGCCTACAGCCATTTAAATAAACGAGACACGATTAATTAATGATTAATTATTTATTACAATTGATATCATGAAATTAATGATATGTTTACAATTTAAGGTGAAAGTCTTTAGTTTACGTACGAAAAGGGTGGTAAAGCTGAAGTGCATCGTCTTTTTAGGCCGATCGACAGAGGTCCGGGCAGCCATTTTTTTTTTGTTTTTGAGCTGCCAAATCATATGTTGTTGCTCCTTTTGACCCCTCACGTGCACCCCCCTTAACGAATGGCATCTGATCACGTGAATCCACCATGTGACCTCCCTAGCTCAGTCAGACTTACACCCAACTCCCTGCCATCTCATCAACCAACGTGTCAACCACCTCCCTCACCACCTCCTCCGCCTCCTCCTCATAGTCATACCCCCCTCCCACCACCATATCTCCCTCTATCAACCCATCAATATCTTCCAACACCCGGCAATCCGCCGCCGGAAAACTTTCCATCTTTTGGCACAACTTTCTTATCAGTTCCATTCCCTCCATTCTTCCATGGAATTTCACTCCCCATGGTTTCAAACTTATGTAAGGCTTCAATATTTCCGCAAGAACCTCGTCTACCACCTCGAATATGAGTTTCCGATTTCCCAAGTTGGTGGCGCTGGGGTGATACAGCTTTTCCAGCTGTTGAAAGAGGGTAGGGTGGAGTGGGTGTGACGGCGAGTACCAATGTGTGATGGAAATTTTTGTGGTTTTTTCAATTCCCATGTGACCCAGAATTCTTGAAATGTAGTCAAAGTGATCGGAAACTGAATCGCCGGTTGTGGTGACGGCTGCCACATCGTTATCGTTACCGTTACCGTTACCGCTGAAGTAATCTTGGACGGAGAGCCTGTTGGTCTCTTTAGTATTGTATGACCGGCTCTGACAACTAGGTAACTGTGTGATGCTCTTTAAGGGCACCTGTAAATATCAATTTTATAATAAAATTAACCCAATTATATATTTACAAAACTTACAATTCATAGCTCCCCAACTTAATTATTATCTTTTTTTTACGTTCAATATAGCGAGTGTTGTACCGACTCAGACTGCGAGGGCCGTTTTACTTACGAAATGAATCTAATAAAAAAAATCAACACCATATAATTGATATGTTTATGTTTGATGTTAGAAATGATATTTAAAGTATTTAGCTATATATGGAAATGCTTTGTGAAATTTAAATAATTTGTTTATTCATTATATTTAAAATCTAAATTTTAAAGATGCTATGATTAAATTTCAATGTATTCCGTGAATAAAAAAGGACCTAAGTTGGAAAACTTGTACATGAAAATGTAAGATAACGTTATAAGTTTAATATAAATTGATACCATGAGTTTTTATCATGTAACATTACAAAACAATAATGTGAATACATGAATGATTGTGTGAATGAATAACACATTCATATGATATTATCTCATACATTCACAGGATTTTTTGTAACTCAATCTACTTGATAAAAATTCTAGAAACCAAATTATATATAATGTTATGAAAAAAAAAAAATTAAATCTTTTTTTATAAAAGAAATAATACTTTGGTACCTGCAAAAGAGGTAACACTCATTTGATTCTGAATTTGCAATATATATAAGTTCATTAATTTAACACATATAATATATACGAAGTATTTATTAAAAATTAATAATGAGGAAAATAATAACATATAGTGTTTGTACTAGGTAAGGAATTGAAAGTAGTACTTACTTGTTTTGGACGTAATTTGGTGGAGGAGGACGGCATGTCTTTCTTGAAAGAAATAAACTTTGTTGTGGTGTTGAGATGATTTGATAATGGGGTTGACTTGTTCTGCTTGTTACATTTCTTCACAAATGCTTCTTCTTGTTTGTGCATCTTTTTCAATCTCACATCATACTTTTCACTTGCAATCTTTTTCTTCTTGCATTCCTTTTTCATCAATGGCCGTGGTGACTTTACGACGGTTGATGATGATGGATCGGCTTTCATACAAACATCCACATTCAATGCTGCTGATGATGATAATTTTGGTGAATTTGAAATGGGTTTCTTGAGAATATTCTTTATCTCCAATAATCTTAACCTGGGTGAGCACGCTTCAATTTCTTTTGCATGTGCGTATCCTGGAGAAGAAGAAAATTTTTTTATCAAAATTTGCTTTGACATGATGATCGATCAGTGCTTATTCAGAAAAATAAAAATAAATATATATATATATATACACTAATACGTACCCTGATTGAACTCATTACTGGGTGATGTCTTTGGTTTGAGCACCACCAGACACTCATCTCTTCTTTTGTCTTTATTGTTCAGGGTGTTTGTGATATCTACACCAACTCTTCTCTTGATATTTTCCCTCACTTGTTCTGCAATTTGCTTTGCATATTCGCTATCGCGTATCGGCCGCTTGTTCTCTTTATTGGTTTGGAGGGAAAGGCGATGGCGATAGTCGATCTCTGTTGACGGCCTACTGGTGGTTGATACCCGTGGCGTTGTAGGCAATGAACAGCAGGTGTTGGTTTTAATTTTATGAGAGTTAGACAAATTTGAAAGAGGGTTTATAAATAATGGGGTGGAGGAAGACGAAGAAGGTCTAGGAGATGAATTTTCTGGAAGAAGATCGAGACCCATTAATCTTGCAACAAGATTGGGTGTTTTTGTGCTAGGAGAAGTGCTACATTCATCATCCGTAAATCTTGATGTTTTTGTTTTGATGTGAATCTGTAAAACGAAGGTACAATTAATCATCAATAAAGGATAACCAATAATTACCACCATCATGAATTACTTTACATGCATTATTACTATATATATTAATTAAATTAATAGAGTGAGTAGTAAATTAAAAAAAGAAACTAATTAATTATTACAGGGATGTTAAAGTTTGTTTCTTGTTTAAGTTGAGGTGATGAAGAAGCAACTTGTTGGACGACCATGGATTCTTGTCCCTCTACCTCCAAGCTGTTCCTGGGAGCTTCTACACCTGTTAAATAATATATAATTAATTAAATTAAATTCATATATTATGTTGTAAAGTAATTGAGTTCAGAGAGAGAGACCTTTGGCATTGAGAAGGAGATGATTAAGGTTGTGTTGTTGAAGAGAAGAAGAATGGGAGATAAAAGAAGAAGAAGAAGGCTGGTGGAAGGGAAAATGATGATGATCAAACAGATGAAAAATGGCACCCATGCAACCACCGGAGGAGGACAATCCGCCACCACCACCTCTTTTTCTTGATTTTCCGGTTGAAGATGATTTTGCTGAACCCTTGTAGAGCAGCCATTGTTTTCCCATAGCTTGCGAGATGGAAATGACAATGGAAAAATAGAGCTGGCTGGCTAGCCACGGATCTCTTTCACTCGATCGATCTCTCTAGCTATAATTAATAATAATAATAATAATAATAATAATAATGGGATATGATGATGAAGTATTGAAGTAGCAAGGTTAGGTAGTTTAGTAATTAGGTAGGAATTGAAGAAAATGATGAGTGAAGAAGCAGTGAGATTGCGGGGTGCGAAAAAGGCGGATCCATGAAAAAGCAGTGAGGTTACTGTCACTGTATCATCGCCACTGCCACTCTTATCTCTCTCAACTCCTCTCCTTTCCTTTCCTTTCCTTTCCTTTCCTTTCCTTTCACTAAAATATAATATATAAAATATAAAATTAGTCTCAAGCAATATGACGAAATGCCTGGCCCCCCCTCTTTTATTACTCTTCTCTCTCTCTCAATCAATGCCTTGCAACGCAATTTCATTTCAACTATACGTATACAAGTTTATTACCCGTGTATTACACGAGATGGTTAAAGTGTTAAACAACTGGTTTTTTTATGTTAGTATAAATTCAAAATATAATAAACAAAAAATAAAATAAAAATATTATACTACTAAAACGATTATTGAAAATATATAAAACATGTAATCAAAGAAAAAAATACATAACTAACAATTAAATAATAATGAAAGAAAAATTATTAAAATTAAATAGTCAATTAATTATTTATTCTAACATTTTTAAAAAGTTTTTATAAGAAGCTAAAGTAAGATATGGGTTGTGAACTCAAATTTAAAATAAAAATCCGAGATAATAGGCGGACTAATTATATTTTAACACAGAAATTGTAGAACATTATAGTCACATCCAGATTATGCTAATTGACATTTTAATTAAATGTCAAGTGGCATCATTTAATATTTTAATACAAAAGATAGATAGATTAACCTATATATTATATAGGTATATTTCATGAATAATTATTTTTAAAAGGATACAAATTTATTATATTACTATAAAATAATAAGTAACAAAGTGTCTATACCATATTAAAAAATAAATTATTTATTATGAAAACTTTATGTTACATTCTTATTGTTATAATAAATAAATGATGAAGTATTGAAGTGTATGTGATTAACAAGTTCAACAGTTAGTAGTATAAGGTCTTAGTGGTATCTTTCATTGTAAACAGAGGGGTTAGGATGTAAATATATGGTTAATACTGTTAACCATAATCAGTTGCAGTTAGTTGTAATCAGTAGTATAAATACATAAGTCTGTAATCATTGAGATTTAACTCATTTAATAAAGTTTCTCAATTACTTCTATAATTTGTTACAATAAAAATACAAGATATAAACATGTTTAATGGGGTAAAATCACATACTAAAGAATTTCTTAAAAATTTATAGAGTAAATTACAAAAATGGTCCCTGTGGTTTGTGCAAAATTACGGAAATGGTCCCTCAACTTTGAAAGTTGCAGTGGTGGTCCCTCAAACCACTTTTTACTTGCAGAAATAGTCCCTTTGTGTCTGAACTTTTTAAAAATGACGATTTTGCCCTTTTATTAATTACAAGTTTAGTCCCTCAACTATTTAATTTACTTTCACTTTTGGTCATTTTCCTTAAATTTTTTATTTTTTGACTATTAATTTAACAAACTATTATTTAAATCTTTATTATTATTATATTATTATTATTATTATTATTATTATTATATACCTATTTATTTTAAAAAATAATTTTATATTCATTTTTTAACAAAATTTTTATACTTAGTTTCTTTATTTTACGCATTTTTTATGTATTCAAGTTATTTAATATGGAACTAGTTTATGAACCCACGTATTACGTGAATAATTTTTAATAAATAATTGGTTAACTGAAATGTATGTAAACATAAATTGAATAATTTAATATTAATTCTTATAAAAAAAGTACAATTATTAGTAATATATATTATTTATCTATCTTTATAAATAGTCATGAACAATAGTTATTTTTTTTTACATTTTTTAAACTTTTTATTCCTAAATTTATATATATTTAGTCAATATAATTTGAAATTTTAATTTTAAGTAAACTATAATGTTTATATGTTTTTTATATTTTTATTTAGATATATTGATAAGTATATATAAGATATAATTTGGTGTAAATTTAAATCTTATCTATTTATATACATTTAAATATCTAAGAAATAATATATTATATTTATCTTTTATAATTATTAATATTTATTGATATTAGAAATAATGAAATATATTTATATTTTAGTTTATTTTAATTAAAATAATATACTTTGTTACGTTAATACGTTTTGATTTAAACTAACTATTTAATTTTTTTTTAATTTTAAATATTTTTTTATGTCAATACGTTTTTATTTCAATATAGTATTTTAATCTTTTTGACTTACAAGTTTGTATATTAATATGTTTTATTCATTTTCACTTAAATGTTTTGTTAATTTTCATTTAATTATTAACGTAGCAAAATTTAAAATCAAAACAAATAAAATAATAAATAGAAATCAAAACGTATGGGCATAACAAAATATCTAAATCCAAACAAATAAAATAATAAATTTAATGAAAAACATATGAGCGTAAAAATATATTTAAATCAAAAATATTCTAAATCAAAAAACGCGTATATTAAATAATATAAGTATAAAAATTTTGTTAATAAAAAAAATATTTTTAAAAATAAAATAGGTATATATAATTATAATTATAATATAATAAAGATTTAAATAATAGTTTGGTTAAATTAATAGTCAAAAAATTAAAAATTTAAGGAAAAGGACCAAAAGTGAAAGTAAATTAAATAATTGAGGGACTAAACTTGTAATTAATAAAAGGGCAAAATCGTCATTTTTAAAAAGTTCAGACACAGAGGGACCATTTCTGCAAGTAAAAAGTGGTTTGAGGGACCACCACTGCAACTTTGAAAGTTGAGGGATCATTTCCGTAATTTTGCACAAACCACAGGGACCATTTTTGTAGTTTACTCAAATTTATAAAATAAATTGTTTAGTTAAATTTAAGTGTTAAATTTCTAACTGATTAAATTAATTGACTTTCATTGATAAAACATAAATACATTGTCATTAGTTTTATTTTTTAATTACTTTTTAAAATCAATTAGATGGTTAAATAAGAAAGCTATATTAGGAAATTTTGTTGAGAAAATAAAATTTTGGTTAATTGAGATGGTGACATTGCATTAGAAGTTCTTCTTTATTAATATATAAAAGTTCCATGCGGGATGTTTATGTATTACTTTTACTTCAACCAACAATGTTATTTTAATTAATTTGAATGAAAAAGTTCCTATGCTTTATATAGAATACAAGAATGTATTTTTTTTTTTTCTTCAAAATTTAATCGATAAGCGATATTAAGTGTCACTATTGTTGATACAGAAAAAATTTAACAACTTAAATGTATATACTAGATTTATAACTCCGAATTAAAATGTTATTGTTGATGATGGTGTTATTTCTATATTTGGATTAGATATCTAATTATAAATTGCTATTTCAAGTCAATAATGATAATCTCGATCTAATATTGCTTTTAGTTAAATTTAAAAAAAAAAAAAAACATTATATTTTCATCTATTATAAAAGCTATAGAAGCTTTTTCATTCATAAAAAGTTTTAAGAATTTAATTGTATATGTAATGAAAGTATTTTTGTGTTTTTTTTTTTACATTAACCCAGTAAAACAATATTAAAATGATAAAATTCTAATCGGACAAGTTATATTTTAAAAGTAAAAAAAAATATCTTCTCTTTAAAACAATATGGATCATGTTACTAAACAATGATAAATTTTAATTTTTATTAAAATAAAATACATGCTGCTTCATTTTTGCTGTAGAATACATATTGAATATTCACTCCCAAATATTATATATACCTCACAAAACATTATACATTGAATGTTAAATATTTGACGAGTATGTATGATAAACCCCGACTAAATTTATAATGCTTATTATATAGGGTATATGTAACATCCCAATTTTCAAGATAATTGCGTGGAATTATTTTAGTGGATGTTTAAATAATTAATATCGTGTTGGGCCAATGAGATCCCGATTAGTGGATATATACGTGTCGGGTTGCGAGCTACGTGTCTCCGGGTTATAAATTAGTGGATTAATTATATATTTGGGTTCGTGGAGTTAAATGGGTTAAAAGGATATTAATTGCGAAAATGTGATATCGGGTCCGGGTTAATGGGTTCGGGACCGGTTAAAAAGTAGATAAATATATGTACGTGCTTATCCCTTTCTTTCCTCACTTTGCAAGAAACCTAAAGGTGTGTGTGTGTGTATTTTGGTATGGAGCTACAACAGAGAAGGGAGCCAGGGCTTGAGATTGGGTGCTGGAAAGTGTGTTCTTCATCACCTTCTTCTTCCTTTTGAGTTCTTGAGGTGCTTAAGGTAAGAATCTATGACTTTGGTAGCTAATCCTTGAGGTATTCATGTGATATATTGAGGAATTTGATTTCAGTAGTGTGTGGGTCGAATATATATGAGTTATATGTGTTCTTTGTTGCTGGAAATCGAGGGAAGAGGGTTGAAACCCCTCTAGTTCAGCCATGGAATTCGAAGGGCAGAGCTGAGAACAGGCGGCTGGTCGCGGCGCGACGCGCAGGGGACCGCGGCGCGACGCGCAGAAGGCTTGAGGCGCGGCGCGAGTGCAGGGGCTTAGCGGCGCGACAAGTAACCTGCAGGGGGAATTCGAGTTGAGTCTTATTAGAAGATTTTGGGTCGAATTGGTGTCGGGTTTCCTTCAGGGTTGCTCGGGATGGGTTTTGTGCATATTCAGGGTCTTGTTGGGATTGCTTCGAGTCGAGTTGTGGGTGGGGTTTCGGGTATTGATCGGGTTTCGGTTCCGTGGGGTTGTGGTTATGTGTTTAATGTAATTCGGGACTGTGTTTAACCGATTGGGATTGTTTCGGGGATTCGGGCCTGTTATGGGTCGTATTTTGATTGGGTTTTCGGGGTTCTGTTGGGGATTGCAATTGAAATTGAGTCGGGTTTATGTTCATTATGAGTTTGCGATATGTGTTCGTGGGATTTGTATTAACAAGTAGGATCCGTGTGTAATTTCAGGGACGAGTCAGCGAGCCGAGCCGAGTCAGAGATTTCGGGATTAGTGGATCGATCAGGTGAGTACCCGAGTTCTTTTCTAAACCGCGGGACTGTTTTACGAGTCATAACTGTGTAGCTAGCTTCGTGTATGTGTATATTGTGTATTGTGAATGAGACAGGGACGTGGGCGCCAGGTATGATTCTATTTCCCACATATGTGATATATGTGTGCATGAGATGAGATCCAGTCCGGGGGTCCGTGATGAGTTCCATACGGACGGTGATTCGCGATGTGAGATCGCGTGGGTTGACTGTCCCTAACAGTCCTTGGGGCGTGTATACACGGCAGGGCCTGTAGCCAGTTCGCGCCCGTGCTACAGGGTTGTGGCTAACCACCGGTGCGCACGGTCGTTAGCTGGGGAGGAGTCCCCTTCAGTGATATTGTGTGCAGGGCTTCGGATCTCATGCTGAGTGTTCATTCCGGCTTTATACTGCTGATTGCCAGAGACAGAGATTGAGCTTGTGTTGTGTGTATGTGCTACGTGTTCGCATGCTATGTGTTTACTGTGCAGAGTCTAACCCTCGAGTACTCACGAGCTTTCGAGCTTACGTATTCGAGTCTTCCGTGTTCAGGATTACAGCGAAGGGTTCAGTAGCTGAGCTTGTTGATCTGGGATCGAGGATTATCTGGGAAGCTTTGTGTTGATTTGTGTAATGATCTGATCAGTACAGCTTATGTTAGCACTTTTGGGCTTATGTAATCTAGTGGATTATGTGTTAATGATATTATGTGAAAGTTTTAAATTATCAGTGATTCTAGTTTATCCTGTGACATGTGCATAATAGAGCTATTGCGATAAGCCACCTGTGTATTGAATTGACGTGGCATTTCCGGGATCGGGAGGGGTGTTACAGCATGGTATCAGAGCTTGTGGTTTGAAGTCTGAGTATCATTAGTGGATGCTTAACTTAAACCTTGTTTCGATCCGTGGGGGATCCATTGCGATTGATTTTAGTGGAGTTAACTAACCTGGCTTAGTGTATGACGCCGGGTGATTTATTAGTGGTTCTCAATTGTTTTGGTTTGTGCAGATAGCTATGGCAGATCAGGGCGAGGGATCCGGCGCGGGCAAGCCGGAAGGGGACGAGTTCATTCGTAAGTCAGAGCTTCTGGGGGTATTGACTGAGTTTTACAGACAGCAGAGAGAGCAGGAGCGAGAACAGGGTCAGGGCGTTGGACCGCGTGCTGGGGGTGGTCCGGATACAGGTGCGGGTGCTTCTTCATCTACGTCTCGACGAGGGGGTTCGTTTAAGGATTTCATGACCGGGAATCCGCCAGAGTTTAGAGGTGGGGGTGAGCCAGGGATGGCTATGGCATGGGAACGCGAGGTAGAGGCTGCCTTTCGAGTTGCGCATGTGGAGCCGAGAGATATGGTGGGATATGCGGCTTATCTGTTGAGGGGAGGAGCATTGCAGTGGTGGAAATCTATCGAGTCGGCTATGACATCTTCTGCAGCTTTTGCGATGACGTGGGATCAGTTTAGAGCTGTGTTCGAACTGCAGTACATTCCTAGAGACGAGAGGCGGGAGATGGAGCGGCGATTCCTGCATCTGCAGCAGGGCGAGATGACGGTACAGCAGTATGTGGACCAGTTTAATGAGTATTCGCAGTTTGCTACCCATCACATCGCCACTGAGCAGCGAAAGGCCGATGCGTTCATTGATGGACTGCGAGCCGATATCAGGGAGTTTGTCGGGATGCATGAGACGCCTACCTTCGCTAGAGCGTTAGAGATGGCCCGCATCAGAGAGCGGAAGATAGCCAAGCAAAGAGAGGACCTATTCTTTCAGCGCAGGCGTGCAAGGACTCCCGAGCAGTCCTCGAGAGATCGGAGGTATTCCAGAAACGAATCCAGGGAGCGGCGTTCGGACCAGAGTTCAAGAGATAGACGAGACAGAGATAGAGACAGAGACAGAGACAGGGATAGGGAGCGGAGGTCGAGTGGACCAGGGCGGAGCCAGCGATCAGATAGTCAGAGTCAGAGGCAGAGTTCGAGATATACAGGGCAGAGTCAGAGCAGTGTAGGGCAGAGGCCTCGAGATGGGAGCGATAGGGGAGACAGTTCGGTTGGAGATCGGGAGTGCCCGAGATGCCACCAACGCCATAGTGGGCCGTGTGTGCCCAGGTGTTATCGATGCGGTCAGCGTGGGCATGCTGCCGCCACGTGTACAGTCCCAGAGCCGTTGTGCTTCCGTTGTGGGAGACCGGGGCACAGAGTACGAGATTGTCCAGAGATGAGGCCAGCGATACAGGGTACGAGTTCCAGTGGGGTTAGAGCTGAGCCGTCGTCATCCGGTCGTCATGACTCTCGAGCGCGGGGTTGGGTATTTCAGGCGACTGCAGAGGCAGCTCGAGATGATGCTGATATGGTTCCGGGTATGTTTCTCTGAGCTTGATTTGAGTGTGTATTAGTGTGGGACGGGTCATTGGTCTGTGTCTGTGATAAGAGTATGTGTTCTGTTGTGTGTGACTGCTTCGTTTTGTCTGTGGTTATGTGGCTCTGTGACAGAGGTATGGAATGATTGTGTATGGGTTATATGTGATTGTTGTATCTGGGTATGTGTGTGAGAGTGAGATATGTTGTGGTAAGATGGGTCATCAGAGTTCTGGGATTGGGCATTGGGTCATGTTAGTGGATCAAATTATATGAATAATTACTGCGAATGTGTTTGTGATTGTGGGATTCAGTGACAGAGGGGCGGGATAGTGTATATGGGCTGAATGGGGTCGTTATGTTTGGGGTATATATGTGAAGTCAATGTGCTAGATTCGGGTTTATTGCGATCTGGGCTTTCGAGTTCTGAATTGTGCTTTGCGAGATATGTTTATCTGTTGTGGTGAAAAGAGCTGAGAGTTCTGTTGTGATAATGGATTAATCTATTGAGAGTGGATTTAATCCCATTATGAGTTTAACCATGTTTTTGGGTCTGCGTTAGTGATGTGATGGAGATATCGTTATGTGTTGTGTTAGTGGATGACCTATATTGAGCTATGCGAGTATGTGAAAAAGAGAGTGAAAATCGATGGATTGAGATCATACGTGGATCCGGTGGCTTATGAGGTAACGCCACGAGAAAATTCTGTGAATAGAGGATCTATCAGTTGCCGATATGTGGATTAGGGGATTTAATTGAGCTATCAGTGAATTGTCTAATTGAGTTAAAGATTCGAGGGAGTCGACTTGTTTTAAAAAGTTGAAGTAGAGACGTGTATTAGTGATGATTGTGCCATTCAGAGTTCAAATGCGAATTTATCAAGAGTTGCTGATGATGTCGAGAGTTGTGAGTCAACATGTTCGGGGATTTGACTTAGAGATGTGCATTTGCGAGCGGGCTTGCGATAGATTCCGGGGACGGAATCTCTTTAAGAGGGGAAGATTTGTAACATCCCAATTTTCAAGATAATTGCGTGGAATTATTTTAGTGGATGTTTAAATAATTAATATCGTGTTGGGCCAATGAGATCCCGATTAGTGGATATATACGTGTCGGGTTGCGAGCTACGTGTCTCCGGGTTATAAATTAGTGGATTAATTATATATTTGGGTTCGTGGAGTTAAATGGGTTAAAAGGATATTAATTGCGAAAATGTGATATCGGGTCCGGGTTAATGGGTTCGGGACCGGTTAAAAAGTAGATAAATATATGTACGTGCTTATCCCTTTCTTTCCTCACTTTGCAAGAAACCTAAAGGTGTGTGTGTGTGTATTTTGGTATGGAGCTACAACAGAGAAGGGAGCCAGGGCTTGAGATTGGGTGCTGGAAAGTGTGTTCTTCATCACCTTCTTCTTCCTTTTGAGTTCTTGAGGTGCTTAAGGTAAGAATCTATGACTTTGGTAGCTAATCCTTGAGGTATTCATGTGATATATTGAGGAATTTGATTTCAGTAGTGTGTGGGTCGAATATATATGAGTTATATGTGTTCTTTGTTGCTGGAAATCGAGGGAAGAGGGTTGAAACCCCTCTAGTTCAGCCATGGAATTCGAAGGGCAGAGCTGAGAACAGGCGGCTGGTCGCGGCGCGACGCGCAGGGGACCGCGGCGCGACGCGCAGAAGGCTTGAGGCGCGGCGCGAGTGCAGGGGCTTAGCGGCGCGACAAGTAACCTGCAGGGGGAATTCGAGTTGAGTCTTATTAGAAGATTTTGGGTCGAATTGGTGTCGGGTTTCCTTCAGGGTTGCTCGGGATGGGTTTTGTGCATATTCAGGGTCTTGTTGGGATTGCTTCGAGTCGAGTTGTGGGTGGGGTTTCGGGTATTGATCGGGTTTCGGTTCCGTGGGGTTGTGGTTATGTGTTTAATGTAATTCGGGATTGTGTTTAACCGATTGGGATTGTTTCGGGGATTCGGGCCTGTTATGGGTCGTATTTTGATTGGGTTTTCGGGGTTCTGTTGGGGATTGCAATTGAAATTGAGTCGGGTTTATGTTCATTATGAGTTTGCGATATGTGTTCGTGGGATTTGTATTAACAAGTAGGATCCGTGTGTAATTTCAGGGACGAGTCAGCGAGCCGAGCCGAGTCAGAGATTTCGGGATTAGTGGATCGATCAGGTGAGTACCCGAGTTCCTTTTCAAACCCGGGACTGTTTTACGAGTCATAACTGTGTAGCTAGCTTCGTGTATGTGTATATTGTGTATTGTGAATGAGACAGGGACGTGGGCGCCAGGTATGATTCTATTTCCCACATATGTGATATATGTGTGCATGAGATGAGATCCAGTCCGGGGGTCCGTGATGAGTTCCATACGGACGGTGATTCGCGATGTGAGATCGCGTGGGTTGACTGTCCCTAACAGTCCTTGGGGCGTGTATACACGGCAGGGCCTGTAGCCAGTTCGCGCCCGTGCTACAGGGTTGTGGCTAACCACCGGTGCGCACGGTCGTTAGCTGGGGAGGAGTCCCCTTCAGTGATATTGTGTGCAGGGCTTCGGATCTCATGCTGAGTGTTCATTCCGGCTTTATACTGCTGATTGCCAGAGACAGAGATTGAGCTTGTGTTGTGTGTATGTGCTACGTGTTCGCATGCTATGTGTTTACTGTGCAGAGTCTAACCCTCGAGTACTCACGAGCTTTCGAGCTTACGTATTCGAGTCTTCCGTGTTCAGGATTACAGCGAAGGGTTCAGTAGCTGAGCTTGTTGATCTGGGATCGAGGATTATCTGGGAAGCTTTGTGTTGATTTGTGTAATGATCTGATCAGTACAGCTTATGTTAGCACTTTTGGGCTTATGTAATCTAGTGGATTATGTGTTAATGATATTATGTGAAAGTTTTAAATTATCAGTGATTCTAGTTTATCCTGTGACATGTGCATAATAGAGCTATTGCGATAAGCCACCTGTGTATTGAATTGACGTGGCATTTCCGGGATCGGGAGGGGTGTTACAGTATATTATGGAAAAAAAAAACCAACATATTTTTACGGTTTTGTAATTTCGTCTCTCCATATATTTGTTCGAAAAATCCTTAAGTTGTTTTTTCTGGTTTTATAAATTTGGCTATTAGAGTCCGGTTATATTTGGTAAAGTGGGGCTTTATGAACTGAAAAGCTGGGTTCTAATAGTTGAATTTTACTAATAAAAAATTAACTTAATGACTTTTCTAGAAAAAAAAATATGGAGTGGTAAAAACACAAAAAGTGAAAACATGTTTAGTTTTTTTTCAAAATATACCCTAAAATATTATATAAAATATAAAAGATCATCCTCATTTTAATCAACATAAAATGATTGTTTTAAGATATAATTATTTTGACTTAAAAATAATAATAACACTAGTGTTATTTAATTATTTAATAAAACTTCGTGAATGGAGGTTAGAGGTAGCTTTATCGCTATCTTTAATCTAAGACTAAAGTTATAAGACCTAGGTTGATTTTTTTGTTCTTTGATTAAAAATGACTTAATTTAATGATCTCCTCCTTACTTTTAATCCTCTCTCTCACCCTCCCTCCCTCCCTCGGCCTCAACCATCTCTTTCACAATAAGCTTGTTTAGCAATACCACAGTCACTATCATCGTTGTCCACCACCATATATAATCACCATCAAGAATGATGAACAATATGAACGAATGATGAACGATGCATTCAGAATGAAGATGAATCCGAGATGAAGACAAAAATAAAGATGCATCCGAGATGAAGATGAACGAATGATGAAGATGAATCTGAATGCATCCAGAACGATGAAGATGTACATGAAGATGAACACAAATGATGAAAGATGCATCGTGATGATAAAGAAGAAGATGATGTACGATGAACCAAAGATGAATCATGTTGACCCAGATATGTATCATGTTTAATCATCCGATATGAAGAAGATGAACATTGATGCAACATATTGATTATATGAATTTGTTTAATTTTAGATAAACAATTTTTGTTTTATTTTCTTTTTACAATTGAATTTGTTTAAACTTGAAAATCTATTATTAGCAATTAATATCTGATTATTGAATGAAATATTCAATCAATAGAAAATTAATTTTAGGTTGACTAGATTTATTATATTTTCAAAAATACCCTTATGCATATCAAATATGTATATCATGTGACGCGTCAATGATAATTTTAATCTTAATGTTACAGTTGTTCTTCCAAATTTTCTGATGCATATGGTTCTCCATAGATACTTCTTTTTTCTCTGTATGTGTATGTATGTTTTTAAATAAACAGATCTTATGATTATACATTTTAGTATTTTGATAAATTTCAACCACTATTGATAATCTAATAATATTAATAATATTTACTATATAGTTTTATGGCATATATCATACATAACTAGTGTCTACTAAATATTACACATCCCTTGCGAAATTGAGTTATGAAAGTATTTTATTTTTTGGGTTAAAATAAGATATCAAGATTACACTCATAATGTTTAAATTCGTGCATTTAATGTTTAAATTTATGTATTTAGTGTAAAATTGATGAATTTAATTGTTAAAGATAAGAGTTAATTACAAAATGATCCCTGTGGTTTGTCCTAAAATTTGGATATGGTCCCTGAACTTTCAATTTTGCAAAAACGGTCCTTATTTTCATAGTTTGTTTGCAATTTTGGTCCATCAACTTATTAACTTTTCTAATATGACCAAATTACCCTTATTTTGATGCAAACTATAGGGACCATTTCTACAATTAATTTTTTTGACTCTTTTTTATTCTTAATTAAATAAATTATTTTTTAGTGTTACTTAAATTTAATAAACTATAAAAAAAGAAAAAATTATTTAATTATTTATGTTGGTTCATAAATAATTTAGATATTTTTAGTCTTGATTAATTATTTAATTTACTATAATCAAAGTGTAAACCAATCATAATTTATAATTAAAAAAATCATTTATGTTTAGAAACTATTTTCTAGAGGTTTCGTATATAAAATATTATAAAAATATTTGACTCTATAATTATTTATGTTGTTTCATAAATTTATAATAAAAATATGTTTGTTGGTCAAATATATTTTACTTTCTTCTTAAATAAAATCGGCTAAAAGATTCTATTTTATAATCTGTTCACATTTGTATCAAAGCAAGGTTGTAACACCCTCCCTTAACCCGGAAATGCCACGTCAATACAATACACAGGTGGCAATAACGCAACAACTCTATAACACATAAGTCAGAAGGATACACTGAAATCACTGGTAATTTAAAGCTTTTATACAAACATATTATCCGCTAAATCACATAAGCCCAAAAGGTGCTAACATAAACTGTATTGATCAGATCATTACACGAAATTAACACAAAGCTTCCCAGATGATTCCCGATCCCAGCTCATCAAGCACGGCTACAAATCCTGTCACTGATACCCTGAACATGGAAGACTCGAATACGTAAGCTCGAAAGCTCGTGAGTACTCGAGGGTTAGACTCTGCACAGTAAACACATAGCATGCGAACACGTAGCACATACA
>JAANYP010007557.1:0-20780 GCA_020465985.1 Centrapalus pauciflorus
AAACGGATAAGACTGTTAGGACATATGTTAAGAAGTTGATGGAGAGAGTGAAGGATCTTGGCCTCATCTCAAAAGAAGTAAGTGAGGGTGTCTCTGTGACATACCCCAAAATAAAGGCCAGGAGGACAAGAAAGGATTCTGAGCTGGAGGAACTCCTCACCTTAATAGAACAGGGTGATTATGCTCTTGAGATGAAAGGAATTGACTACAGCCTACCCAGCGGAGTATTGTTTGAAGAAGGCAAAATTATTGAACAACCTGAGTTAGGGGCATTTTTTGTAGATCCCCTAACACAGAAGAAGTGTTTTCAGATAGCTTCAGATCTATACAAGGTGGATCTGAGACAGCTTGCAGCCTTCAGACTTGCAACTTCATTCAGGCAGTCAAGCAAGTGAAGAGCAGCCATCTGGGATTAGCTCAGAGGCTGCTATGAGAGAGGAGAACTTCAAGATCCCAAGTTTATGATCCTCAGAATTGAAATCCAAGATCTAGAGGAAACAAGGGATGAGCTTGAAAAGATGTTTGAAGGACCACCACCACTGGAATGAAGTCCATCTACCATCAGGGTAGGTGAAGAATGGAAGTTTTCCATCTGTTGGACAGGCTTGCCATTATCTGCTCCCAACATCAACAGTCCAAGTTGTTGAATTGTGTTGTACATCTGTTGTACTTTGTTACATATGTTGTAATTTTTCTTATTTACATTAGTTGTAATATACATTAGTACATTAGTTGTACTTTTGTAAAAACATGTGTTGTTTTCTGTAATCAAAATCAGTATGTATATAAACTGATCTTTTACTTTACCTTGATGTTGTAATTTTATTTCAGCAAATGTAATGTAAAAATACATAGTGTTTTTGATTAAATCAGCTTAGACTGATTATTGCAAATAGGGAGAGATTGTTAGGCACAAAAAGGCCTCAATCAAACCTGCTATACATCTGAGGGGGAGATTCTTTAATCAAACCTGTTGATGCACTTGAAGGTTGAATTTAAGGCCTGTTATATGCCTAATTGATACCTGAAAGTGATTTGCAATATTAGCCTAAAGCTGTTTACCATGTTGCATTCGTTGCAACAAAGGCAGTTTGTCCAAACTGTTCTGTCTGCTGAACAGGCTGGACATAAACTGTCTACGCTGCTCTATTTTGTTGAGCAGCGTGGACAGTTTACAAGTGTTCTGTACTTTGTGAACAGAACCTGTTCTTTGTGAACAGGTTAAACACTTTATGGAATATGTTTCCAAGTCCTCATGTATTGTTTTTGGCTACAAGTTCAGTTTACAAGTCAAAGACAAAGTGGAAAACAGAACTGCACAGCCTGCCCACGTTGTTCTGTCGCATGAAGACAAACAGATATTTGAAAAGGGTGACAGACCTTTTCTTATATCAAAATGGCATTAGCAAAAGAAGAAAGATGCAAAGTTGACATTCCTCTTTTGGTTAAAGCCTTATGCAACAGTGACAAAAAGGAAAAGACAAAGATTCTGCCATGTGAAGACAAAGATACTTTATAAGAACGTGCAGAAAGGTGTTTTGTCTTTTTGGAAAGGCTTTCCAGTATCTCATTTTTCCAATGAAGAAGCTTCACTGAGATTCTCCTTTTGAGTATAAAAGGAGGCTTCTAAGGATTATGAGATATCAAGAGTGTGAAATCAGAACGTGCAATGAAGTGTGTTATTCCACGCATGCAAGTCTGGTTATATAAAATAGTAGAGTGTGTCTAAGCTGTTCTTGTGTAAGTTGTCCATCTGAGTCTTGTAAAAACAGTGAGTGCATCTAAGTGAGCATAGTCATTGTTTCTAGTCTGAGTGTGTCTTAGATTAGCTGAACAACTGATGTATCTGTCATCTCAGCTTGAACCTTTCCGCATTCAAGCTTGTTTGTAATTAACACTTTTTAATAATATGTATACAAACATTGAGAAAAAGATTGTTAAGTTTTAAATAGTTGTATTCACACCCCCCCCTCCCCCTCTACAGCTTAGAACTATACACATGGGAAACCTTTTGGGACCTACATATATATATATATATATATATATATATATATATATATATATATATATATATATATATATATATATATATATATATATATATATTATTGTTTCTGTTTGCACTCACATACTGCACACATCCATGTATGCATGCAACCAAGAGATTGAAAAGAAAAGGAATAATACTTGGGTTTCGGTGTGAAGATGGTTTCGGTATTAGGATTACCAAAACCTTCATGGTTTCGGTATCTAGGTGGTCTCAGTAGCCTTGGGTAGTTCTCGGTATTTCTATGATGGTCTCGGTAGCAGTGGGCATGTTTCGGTATTGCAATTACCGAAACCTTATGGTTTCGGTATACATGCAGAGCACACCCAATATATAAATATATGTAATGAATCCTTTTTTGATATTATACGTTATAAGGATAAGGAAAGGAAGACAAACTCGTGTTTAGTGAAATTTCAAAAAAAATCCTTTTATTATAAGTTAGAAAGTTAGAAGGAACTTGCTACGAAAAAAAAAAAGTATTGGAATCTACACATTGATTCTTTTTTTTTTTTTGGAACCGTATGCGTCAAACGGCGCCTGTACGGTTCCGAAGGGATACAATTTGACCCTACTCAAAAGACTTTATCGAGAAAGATTACTTTTTTTAGGTCAAGAGGTTGATAGCGAGATCTCGAATCAACTTATTGGAAACAATATAATTATACTTTTTTTATTTGATTTCATTATAAAAATATAATGTTATAATGATCATTTTTATACGTAGGTGTTTGACTTTTTCATTAAATATTACTTCAATATGTTTTCTAGGACTTATTTTTAACTTACTTTTTTGTATATTTGATTTTAGACTAAAAGAACGTTGAAACATATTTAATTTCATCAAAGCATAAATCATGTTCAACCCTCATGAGAGAACAATACTTGTAAGTATTTTTTCTTTATAAAGATTAATGTACAAGTTCGTCAACATTCTATGATATTATACATATACACATTATTCATTAATAAAATTACTATTCATAAGTGGATTTTTAAAATGCATCATTTAACTATAATTTATTGAGGGCTTTCTAACATGCATCATTAACTATTTTGTATTATCATGAATAAATAGTTTGTCTTATTAGTTAAGTATTCTATCAATTATTAAATAATTGATTTTATCACTAATATTTTATTAATAAAATATTTCTACATATAATATAACATGTGGTCCATACATCATGAAGGTTTTCACTACACTCACTATCTACTTCCATCATGTCCAGAGTACCATTACCCATCACACACGCTTGTAGCATATCCTTCATCATTTGTATCGTTCGCTCGGACTGTCCATCAGACTGGGGACGATATGCAGCACTCATCTGAACTCTAGTACCCAACGTTCACTATAAACTCTGCAAGAAATTAGAAGTGAATATACATCTCGATCTGAGTATATAGAAGCTATAACCCTATGTCTGGAAACAATCTCATATAGGTAGACTCGACTAAGTTGATCCAGAGTATACGTCTCTCTGATCGGCAGAAAGTGATATGTCTTTGTGAGTCGATCTACTACTACCCATATCGTATAACATCCACTTGGACTCCGCGGTAACTTCGTGACGAAGTCCATCGTAATGTGCTCCCAACTCCATTGTGGAATCTCGAATGGCTGTAATCAACCATGTGGCTTCTTGTGCTCCGCCTTTACTTGTAGGCACATCAAACAATGCTCGGAAAATTCACCTATATCCTTTTTCATATCGGGCCACCAATAAACTACTCGAAGATCCTGATACATCTTCGTGCTACCAGGATGAATAGTGAAGCGAGACCTATGCGAATCCTCCAAAATTAACTGACGCACGTCACCAGCTCTTGGGACACAGACTCGCCCCTGTTTCGTGAATAGTCCTCAGGAATTCGTCTCAAAACTCCTACAGGTTATCCTAAATGAGTTCTCCTCGTTGATTCTCTACACGCATACCAATAGCTTGGTCGTCTTGAAGTCGCTCTATTAGTGTAGAGGTTACCTCAAATCGGTAATTACGAACTCGACTAGTAGATCCACGCTCTTTTCGACTCAGTGCGTCTACTACCACATTCGCCTTCCCTGGGTGATATTTGATGTCACAGTCGTAATCTTAAATCAACTCCACCCCCCCCCCCCTCTCTCTCAGGTTCAAGTCTCGCTGGATGACTAAATATTGGAGGCTCTTAGCATCTCTAAACAATGTGAAGGGAACTCCATATAGATAGTGACGCTAGATCTTCAGCACGAACACAATCCCTCGGCCCCGCTGCATTAATACACAGCCTAATCCAGTACCAGAAGCATCGCTGTATATAACAAATCATTTGTCCTTCTCCAGTCCACTCAAATGGGACCGACTGACATGTCAAACGGGTCAACGGTACAACAATCAAGGCGAAATTCTGGATGAATCAATGATAGTAGCCCAATAACCGCAGAATACTGTGAATATCTGCCACATTCCTCAGTCGTTCCCAGTTCATAACGACCTCAATCTTAGTTGGGTCTATAGAAACACTTTCGTCACTAACATGTCCCAAAAACTGGACTTCTGGAAGCCAAAACTCGCACTTCAAGAACTTTGCGTACAACTTCTCTTGTCATAGTAACCCGTGAAACTCTCGTAGATCTGCCGCATGCTCCTCTACTAACCAAGAATATATCAATATGTTATCATTAAACACTATGAAGAACTGATCATGATAGGGACGATAGACCCGATTCATCAAGTCCATAAAAGCTGCAGGGGCATTAGTTAGCCAAATGGCATAACCAAGAACTCATAGTGGTCGTATCTCGTCCTATAAAGCTATCTTCGTGACATCTTCGTCATGTACCTTCAACTGGTGGTATCCCGATCACAAGTCGATCTTCGAGAATACACTGGCCCCTGTAATTGGTCGAATAAACCATCTACCCATGATAAGGATAATGGTTCTTCACTGTCACCTTATTGAGCTCGCATTAGTCTATACACATCCTCATTGACCCGTCCTTCTTCTTAACGAAGAAAACTGGAGCACCCCCGGTGAAGAAAGAGGCTGAATAAAGTCGCAGTCCAATAACTCCTGAAGCTGACTAATCAGCTCTCTCATCTCGGTAGGAGCTAATCGATTGGGTGCGCGTGCTATAGGAATAGCACCTGGCACTAACTCATCAACCCAAGTAGCTCCTTAGGAAACGCATAAACTACATCGAATGTCTCAATACTCATCTTCTCCTTGTTTGCATCAACTACATATGCTAGGAAAGAAGAACAACCCTTAGCTAGGTGACGACGATCTTGAACTGCATAAATGAGGCCAACACTGCTTTAACTATGCTCTCTCTATATATAGTAATAATATGATCCTGTGAAAATAGGTAGGCGGATAATCTTCTTGGAACAAGCAATATTCACGTGCTGAGAAGCTAACCAATCCATGCCCAATATGGAATCCGAACTACCAATCTTTGTAGGAAATAAATTAACTCTAAATGGATGACTGTGTATCTCTAATTCACACTGAGCATACACGTGCCTAACTACATAGGCACTACCATCTGCTAACTCTATTATCAATGGCTCTGACAACTCGAAAGTTGGAGCCGTAAAATGAGCAGTAAAAGAGAAAGATACAAACAAATGATTCTCCCTAGAGTTAAACAGAATTCCATCACTATGAACATTCAAGTCAAAGGTACCGGAAACCATATCAGCTGTCTCCCGAGCATTCTCTACTGTCAACTGGAAAACTCGACCTCGAGCTCGGGGAATAGTCATTCTACGTGCAAAAGAAACCACAGAACTCTCATCCTGCACTGGCGGTCTCAACTCCCCCTGTCTCTGATCTCCCTGTCGTGGCGATGTATAATCCCGCACCTGATTCCCAGCCCACCCATAATTAAATCACAACGGAACTCTGGAAGTACAATCTTCCTATGTATAGCATGACGGCCACAACGGAAACAACACAAATGTCAAGGTTCACACTCCCCAGTATGTCTGTGTCGGCATCTTTGGCATCATCTCTCTCCCGCAAACAGAATCAGAATTCGATGCTCCTCATTTATGCTCGGACCCACCAAAACGACTACCCCTATCATCTGGCCTACGGTCAAATCCCTGGGAAGAGTTGTCTCGCTCCCTATCTGCCCCCTCTGACTCTACTCGTCGACGGTCATCGCCCCTCGGCTGAAAACGACTAAGGCGACTATCTCTTTCTCTGTCCCAATATCTATCTCGGTCAGGGCCTCGGAAATAACCAGCCAACTGAACTTGCCCTGACTGCTCGACTGCTGGATCTGTATGTGTGAGCTCCCTCTCTCTCCTCTGTGCTAGCTCGATTGCCAAAGCATAAGTAGGTATGTAGCCAGTGTCGATAAACTCTTTAATCTCTTTACGTAATCCTATCATAAACCTCTAAATCTTCTGCCACTCTGTACTGATCTAAAGGGGTGCAACAAACTCAAATCAATAAAAATTTTCTCATACTCATCAACAGATCTTCGTCCCAGGAATTGTGTCAGGAAGTCGATCTAAAACTGTGCTCGGCGGTCCTCTGGGCAGTACTACTCCTCAAAACGGACCTTAAACTGGTCCCACGCATCATCGCATAAGTTGGTTTGTCTCCTATAGTGTCTCTAATAGTTATCCACCACTGTTGTGCTCTAGTCCGTAACTGAGCACTAGAAAACGTCGTCATCTGGTCACGGTGACAGCCTGTAATACGGAATGTCATCTCCATATCCTGTAACAAATACATGGCCTTAATGGCCCCAGGAAATTCATGGTACTTTGGTTGATGGGCAGCAAGAAACTCCTTATTCTTACATCCCTTGTCGGGGCCCGTGATGTCCCTGCTCCCAAATCTCGGCCCTTCAATTTCAAATGCTGAGCACCGAAGAAGATTGATATACAAACTTTATTATATTATCATTTGCTTATGTACTTCAATATTCTGCTTATATGTATATTAACATGTGTGTGTATACATCTTTACTACTAATAAAGCATTTAGCTTTTTACAAGTTATAATGCACAATGTACAACTTGTTGTTGCTGATTTCTTGAATTTTAAGACTTACAAGTCTTTGAAGCATCATGTACAAGTATATGATGCAAAACAAAAAAAAACGGAGTTCTTTGTAAATTTTGAATTCTTGAAAGCTGTGTTCTTGGAAACACAACTTGGGTTTCCTTCTCCCCACGCTGACACGCTCCTCTCCTTGCTTGATAATCGTCTTTCTACATTCCGCCTCCTGCAGCCACCGCCTCCACCCTCTGCCACCTCTGCCGCCCGCTTTCAATTGCCCAAATCAATGATCTCAGGTTTTCTATCTAATGTTTCATTTACTTTGCAAAAAATAAAGTGTTGGTGTTTCCTTCTTGCCAATCGATGGTGTTCATACCAGTTATCTGTGAGTGTTTCCTCTTCCTATAGAGTGAGAATCAACCTGTACAACCAACAACAAAGACACGGCTCCCTCCCTCTCCCATTCACTGACCGCCGTCTTACCTTCACCGTCGCTGTCACCTTCCATCGTCGTTGCTGCCCTCTTCTACCACTGCTGTCCACTGCGCCGGTCACTGTTGTTGCCATTGTTGGTCCTCTCTTATTTCACCACAACAAGGTCTTTACGGGGTCACTGAACCCCCCCTCCATAGCCTCGATTCCACGAAGGTATGTGATTTTCAATCGATTGTCTGTTATGAACTCATCAATGCACATATACTTTCTGTTTTGTGCATCAAAGAAGGAAGGATAAGTGGAGAATTTGACAAAATGCAGGGAATTGAAGTAAAGATGGTTAGTTGATGCTCCATCAGTGAAGAGAAAAAGGTCAGACTCAATTTTTATAATGTTTTTAGCAAGTTTTAATGATTATACTCAATTACAACTAGGCCAAAAGAGACGGTTTGGTATTCCAGAAAAACGTTTGTTGCATTTATGCATGATGATGCACCAGGCAAAATGTATGGTGGTGCTTGGGATGGGTGGTGGGGGCTGCTGCTACTGGAACCAGTCACGGTCTCAATATCACACACACACACACCAAAATCTGTTTTGCAATCGAATTAGAGGGCTGTTGAGCTGTTGTTGCTGATACTTTTATGCCCAAACCTCCCATTGATTGTTTTTTTACCTCCATTTTGCACTTTCATGACCTGGGGCAAAAAATATTTTCTGCCCACAGAAAGCCTAATTGATGCAGAGTGTTAATCATGATCTAACTTTGTTAGTCCTTTATAGATTTTCACACTTTAGACACAGATGCAACTTACATTTTTTTTTTTGGTGGATTTTCACGCTTTAGACACAGATGCAACTTACGGGTAGTACATGTACATATACATAAAAGCAATTTTATTCATCTTTTACCACGTCTAATTCCATAAAATTGTAACATTTACTTTTGCTACTTTGCTTTATCGGTGCAGAAAGAGATGGATCCGTTGCAGGTTGAAATCAAATTTTCAGCTTTATTAGATGGCTAAATGCAAAAATTGCAAGATATGCACTATGACAAGTTAAAATGACTCGAGTCATAGGTGGATTGTGAAAACTTATATGTTCTAATTGTATGAGTTTTCATTCTTGTATCCAACTTAGGCTCACGTAGATTATGAAAATTATATGTTCTAATTGTATGAGTTCTCACTCTTCCATCCATTTTAGATTCAGGATCTTAAGAAGAAAAAAGATAGCCAAGTTCAGATTTTGAAGTAGAAACAAAAATGCAATGAAGCAACAAAAAGCTTACAAGGTGAGATCCATTTCATCAAGGCACAAAAGGTTGATTGTTATTTTTGATCTTCTTATGTCACATCTGTTTATACAAATAAAACTTGCTGCTAATTTACAAGACTGCAGGTTCAACTACAACACAAGATAAAGCAAGGAGCTGAACAACTGTAGATTTTTCTAATTCTTCCCGTATTTCAAATACTTATGGGGCAGTTGTAATTCAGGTATTCCTCCAAAGCTCAAGGGCAATACATTTTTCATGACCTCATCTTGTTAAATGAAGCTTATATATATAATAGTTGATATTTATCTATTTGGTATTTGTCAATGTAGTAGCTGTATTATTTTTCTGTTTTATTTTTTTCTTTAAATACATGTTCTTGGTATTTGGAAGTTTGTATTGTAGGCATCTTGAGGATTATATGAAGATGGATTCTGTGGTGCTTTTGCATTTTAGTATTGTTTATTGTTTTATTTTAGCTCGTTTGGGCTACAAATAAAAATTTTCAGTAGCAGACTTTTTAAGCTTCTTAGTGTAGCAATTTATGGAGTTCATGTAGCTGTTATGACGGGACTTTGTCAGCTAATTGCTAAAAGGGATATCACATGAAAATTCTAAAAAATTAGTAAAATGACAAGAAGTTTCAATGCAATGAAATACATACAATTCCTGGTGAGACAGGTGGCTGAATTAACGCCCTCATTCCTTTCTAAGCTTGTTCCATTTCCTATCTGTCCTCGAATTTGGTAGAATTGTATTACTTATCACCACAAACTTAGGTTGATTATATATTTTAGCCCATTTTTTATTATACAAAACAACATTGATTGTTGTCTTGTATTTTCAGGTCTCTCATCATGTGTATTAGTGATGGTTTTGTGTTTGTAACATCCTCGGATTTAATTTATTGTAATTGGATAATTAGATGAATTTCTGTATTAAGTTAAATTATTAAAAATGTTTACGTATCTGGATATTTGGAAGTTGGTTGTTATTTTATGAAATTAAGGAGTTTGTGAATGTTAAATTTTAGTTATTAAGTATGATTGTTTAAAAATTGGTGATGTTGAAAATAATGATGAAATCAGTATTTAATGGAACCGGATAAGTTGAGGGGCTGAAAGTGTCAATAGCCGGAATTAAGGAATAAAAGACCATTGGTCTTTCATTTGAATGATACCTCTCTCTCTCTACAACTAAAGAATTCTCTCCATCTCTCTCTAAATCTCTGCTGAATTTCGTAATTGTGAAGATAAATTCGTGGAACAAATCTGATTATAAACCAGATTCAAGTGGAAATTAAGGTAAGAACGTAATTTTGAGCTTTGGGGTTTTATTTTGAAGAATAAAGAAATGAAATTCGGATTTGAAATCTGAAAAATTGTGGATGCATGTATGTTTATTTAGTTGGGAATCATCAGTTGAACATCATTGAAGCTCTAGAAACAAGAATCGTACCTCAATTCGTCCAAAAAGGTAACAAAATCTGAATTTTTATGAAGTTTTTGGTGTTCTTGAGTTTTTACTCATTTTTGGTCAAATCTGGACAAAATTGGTTGTAAATGATATAGAAAATGATGTAGAAACGTTCAATATATGTTAGTATAGCATTATTATGGATTGCATGTTGCTAGGAATGAATTTATGGAAATTTTAGTGCAAAACCCGTAGCTGTGAACTGCAAAACCTGCATGTGAACTCGGCGAGTTCTCAAGAACAGCTTGAATAAATCTTCAAAAATTCATAAGTGTTGGATCCGAATTCGGTTGGGATCCGAATTCGGATGAGACCCGAAATTATATTGGACCGAAATCAGTTTAAGAACCGAACTCGGAGGTGTCCGAATTCGGATGGGTCAACCCGAACTCGGATGGGTCAACCCAATCCGGATGTGTCCGAAATTCAGTCAATGATCCGAAATCCGGATAGGAACTCGGCGAGTTCCTTATGCCTACTCGGCGAGTTCTATAAGCTTTTGGGTAATTCGGATGGGTTTAAAAGGATCCGAATTTATGGTCAAATAAATAAACTTTTGGGATATCTTTTGTACTATGATAAGGCATATAATTGAGGGTTAATTGGGAATAATAACACCTCGAATAACGGTTTAAAATATGAGTTTCGGATGACGTTTCCGAATGTCGTAGCACTTTCATTTATACAAGTTGATGGTAAATTGTTAAAGAACATATAATGATAATATGTTTACATTATGAAAATGCAACGGGTCCCTTGTGGTGTTGTTTAACCCACAGTGGGGTACTTTGTGATCCGGTTGAAAGCCCGAGGAGAAATAATATTAATCTGAAGTTTAATAACGCACCCATAGTGAGTACCTTTGATTTTAACATTGCTGCATCTGCATTATGTTTGCATTGCCTGCTGAGGCATGTTGTTTCATATTCGTTTGGCATTCTACTAACATGCGTATATATTGATGCACATTCATATTTGTTGCATGTCCGTTCATTTGTTGTGCATCTTTTCGATGGACCTGCGTGGTCGCATCTGTACTCTGATGTTACTGTGCTATATGACCAAGAGTTTGACACCTCTGTGGTCAGGATAGACAGTAGGTCATCCCCGATGTAATGTCTGCCTCAGATGGTTGGTTGTTCTTATGCCGAGTGTCAGCTCGAAGGAGCTGCGGCTCGGGTTTGCGTACTTGGAGTACGTGTGGGGTATACGGTATGTGTTACCGCGGTTACCCTGGGTGGCATCATAATGAGTTGTAGAATGTGTAAAATCATATGGTATTCACTAAGCTTTAGCTTACCCCTTCAGTTGTTGAATTTTTACAGGAAAAGGGAAATCCGCTGCGGGACCGTCTAGCTAGGACGTTTATTGAAGTGACTTGAAGATTTCCACTGTTTATCTTGGTATTTGTTCTATGGAAACAATGTTGTAATAATTTTGGGGATGATGTAATACATTTGGATTTGTAGACTTAGATGTGTAACCTATGTAGCACCATAGGGTGTTTGACACATTTGTATTATTTTATTATGTATTTTGCTTCCGCACTTTAATTAAGGTATCAGATCATTATATATCTGTTTGTTGGTGAATAATCCTGGGTGAATGGTAATTGGTGGTTAATGTGGCAAGGGTGTCACAGCGTATGGTATCAGAGCAGTAGTTTGAGATTCAAGTGTCCGTGAGGTCTTGGTCTCAAACATTAAGTGTTGACATGTAGTGATACTAAGTAATGATCTGAACTAAGATAGGTTACGATCTAGTAATCATAAGAATATTGACTATCATACGGGACAATTGGGTGGTGTCTATAAATAAATGACATGTTACTAAATAAGTTATATGTTTCATATTTCAGAACATGTCTGGAGGAGGAATGACACCAGAAGAGACGAGAGAAATGATGCTAGCCATGATGGCTGAGCAAAATCGGATGATTCAGGACCAGTTTCGGTCTCGAGATGAGGCCGAAGCTAAACGAAGAGAAGATAAGAGAAAGAATAAGGAAAGAGAGGGAAACGATGACGAGCAAGGTGACAACACTGGGTCGTCAAATAAGCCCAGGGGTTGCCGGTTTAAGGACTTCAAGGGAAATGGAGCCGTTGAGTTTACTGGGTTGGGTGATGCTGATACTGCATTGGAGTGGATAACAGCTACAGAAAGGACTTTCCGAATCAGCGATTGTGCTGAGAAGGATATGGTCCGATTCGCTACTGCCATGTTCACCAAAGACGCAATAATGTGGTGGAACTCGATGGTGAATGCGTTAACCTTGGAAAGAGTATCTGTTATGACATGGGCTGAGTTTACTGATATCTTCACTCAGCAGTATTGCCCGGCCGATGAGCGCCGAAGATTGGAGGCTAAATTTATGACGCTGATTCAGGGGACTAAGTCTGTGTCCCAGTATGCCGTAGAGTTTACGAGGCTGAGTTTGTTCGCGCCTCATCAAGTGGATACCGAGGAAAGGAAAGTGACCAGGTTTGAGGCTGGTCTTGATTTGGAGATTCGAAGGGTGATGAGCAACGTACGCTAGCCCACATTTGCTGGTTTACTGGAAGCCGCCAGGAATGTGGAACAGATCTTGGGTATGTCGGGATACGTGATGGGGTCCGCTGCTGCTTCAGTCAACCCAACTCAACCTTCACCACCGAAACGCCAACGCGAAGGAGGTTATTCTGGTTCTTCACGATCATCGCAGTACTCGCCGCAACAGTCCTTCCGTCGACAGTCTAGTTCTTCCGGTCGTGCTCGTGCACACTCTATCAACACCGAGCCACAGTATTGTAACAAGTGTCATCTGGAACACTTCGGCAAGTGCACCAACGGGCGTGCGTGTTTTTGCTGCGGAGAGTTGGGCCACTTTCAAAATGAATGCCCACGGAGATCTGATGCTTGCCATAAGTGTGGAGTATGGGGGCACTATAGTCGGAATTGTCGAAAGAATACTCCAGCAGTTGCTGCTCCAACATCAACACGATCTTCAGGAGGTTCAAGCGGTGGTTCAGTTAACCGAGGTCGGGGTCAGTCGCAAAGGGCACCGGCTCGTGCATTTCATATTACTGCAGAAGAGGCTAGGGAAAACCCGGAGGTGGTCACGGGTATGTTTATTGTAAACTCTTTACCTGCAAGAGTATTATTTGACTCGGGTGCCAATAGATCATTTGTATCTACTATGTTTGCACAACAACTTGCCATGCCTTTGTCTAAGCTATCTGCTGTACTAGATATTGAAACTGCTAGTAATACTCTAGTTAAAGTAGATCATGTATACCGAAACTGCACCTTAGTGATTGAAGATGTAGTCTTCAATTTGGACTTGATTCCGATCGAGTTTAGTGAATTTGATGTAATTATCGGGATGGATTGGTTGATAGAGAATGAAGCCCACATAGTATGTAAGAAGCGAATGATAAAGATAACTACTCCAGAGGGGCGTGAGATTTGCATTTATGGGGATAGGAGAAGTGGGGATCTGTGTTTGTTGACTGTTGCAAAAGCTCGAAAGCTTGTTGCAAAGGGATGTGACGCCTACCTGGCATATGCTATAGATGCCAAGGCTGAGAAGAAGACGTTGGCCGATGTGCCTGTTGTTTCACAATTCCCGGATGTGTTTCCGGAAGACTTGTCTGGCGTGCCGCCTGAGAGACAAGTGGAATTTAGAATTGATCTGATCCCTGGAGCTGCACCGGTAGCTCGTTCTCCTTATCGCCTTGCCCCAACCGAGATGAAAGAGATGATGACACAACTCCAGGAGTTGTTGGACAAGGGTTTTATTCGATCAAGTTCATCGCCGTGGGGAGCCCCTGTTTTGTTTGTGAAAAAGAAGGATGGTACAATGCGAATGTGCATTGATTACCGGGAATTGAATAAACTGACTGTTAAGAACAGTATCCGCTGCAGAGGATAGACGATTTGTTCGATCAATTACATGGGGCGAGTGTCTTTTCTAAGATTGACTTGAGGTCGGGATATCATCAGTTAAAAGTTAGAGAGGAAGATGTGCCTAAGACAGCTTTTAGGACACGTTACGGGCATTACGAGTTTCTGGTCATGCCTTTTGGGTTGACCAATGCCCCGGCTGTCTTTATGGATTTGATGAACCGAGTTTGCAGACCGATGTTGGACAAGTCGGTAATTGTTTTTATAGATGACATTTTGGTGTATTCAAAGTCTGAAGCCGAACACGCTGATCATCTAAAAGAGTTATTGGAATTGTTAAGAAAGGAAAGGTTGTATGCCAAGTTCTCAAAATGTGAGTTTTGGCTGCAACAGATTCAATTTTTAGGACATGTGATATCGGGGGCCGGAATTTCTGTAGATCCGGCTAAGGTAGAAGCGGTAAGGAATTGGGAGCCGCCTCGTTCGGCTACGGAAGTCAGAAGTTTCCTTGGGCTGGCGGGCTATTATAGGAGGTTCATTAAGGACTTTTCAAAGATTGCAGTCCCTTTAACTATGTTAACAAAGAAGAATGCACCGTTTGTATGGGAAAATGTACAGCAAGAGGCGTTTGATATTTTGAAAAAGACATTAAGTGAAGCACCGATACTTGCCCTACCAGAGGGCAATGAAGATTTTGTGGTATACACGGATGCTTCGAGGTTGGGACTTGGTGCGGTATTGATGCAACGTGGAAAAGTTATAGCTTATGCTTCGAGACAGTTAAAGCAACACGAGAAGAATTATTCCACTCATGACTTGGAGTTGACTGCAGTTACGTTTGCATTAAAATTGTGGAGACACTACCTCTATGGAACTAAGTGTCAGTTATACACGGATCATAAGAGCCTGAAGTACATATTCAGCCAGAAAGAACTTAACATGAGACAGAGACGTTCGATGGAACTAATAAAGGATTATGACTGTGAGATCCTTTACCATCCTGGAAAGGCTAACGTGGTAGCCGATACTTTGAGTCGCAAAGCATATGCCAAGGATTGCTGTTACATGTTGACATCTACTATGTTAACATCCACCATTATTGATGATGTCAAGGCCGCTCAAGAGGAAGCCTTGAAAGACGAGAATGTTGGTGCTGAAGATATAAGAGCACAGATTAAGGATATGGAAACAAGTGAATCGGGTTTGAAAGGTATATATGGGAGAATCTGGGTGCCAAAGTATGGAGGCATGAGAAATGTGATAATAGAAGAAGCTCATCAGTCTAAGTTTTTCGTACATCCCGGGAGCACAAAGATGTACAACGAGCTGAAAGCAGACTTTTGGTGGCCGGGACTAAAGAAAGACATAGGCCAGTACGTGGAGAGATGCAGAACATGTCGGTTAGTGAAAGCCGAACACCAACAACCTTACGGTAGTTTGCAACCGCTTCCCATCCCGGAATGGAAGTGGGAGCATATCACTATGGACTTTGTCACGAAGTTGCCGAAAACTAGGCGTCAACACGATGCAGTTTGGGTCATAGTGGATCGGTTAACTAAGTCCGCACACTTTATACCGATCCGGGAAAGCTATTCATTAGAGAAGTTGGCTCACATTTACATGGATGAGATCGTCGCTAGACATGGAGTACCGAAGTCCCTAGTATCAGATCGATACAGCCGATTTACTTCCAACTTCTGGTCGGCATTACAAGAAGGGTTAGGAACGAGGATTGCTATGAGTACGGCTTACCGTCCGCAAACCGATGGTCAAAGTGAAAGGACTATCCTGACACTTGAAGATATGATGCGGTCATGTGTGTTGGACCTTGGTGGTAATTGGGATGACCATTTACCATTGATAGAATTTTCGTATAACAACAGTTACCATGCGACAATCAAGAAAGCGCCGTTTGAGGCATTGTATGGGAGAAGATGTAGGACTCCTACATGTTGGAGGGAAACCGGTGAAACGCCGATTGCTGGGCCGGCATTATTGCAGGAAACAAATGAAAAGATTCAATTGGTAAGACAGAATATGAAGGCGGCCCAGGATCGCCAGAAAAGTTATTACGATAGGAGACATAAACCAATCAGTTTTGATATAAATGATTGGGTTTATTTGAAGGTTTCACCTATGAGAGGTGTTACCCGTTTTGTAAAGAGAGGAAAGTTGGCTCCGAGATTCGTCGGACCATTCAGAATTATCGAGAAAATAGGAAATCAGTCTTATCGCTTAGAGTTACCTGAAGAAATGTGGGGCATACACCCGGTGTTCCATGTGGGGAACCTTAGAAAGTCGTTCACAACCGAAAACGAAGATTGGGCTGATCATACTGAGCTGCAGATTGATGAAAGGATTCGGTATGTTGAAGAGCCGGAGTGTGTATTAGATACTAAAGTAAAGAAGTTGAGAAGCAAGGAGATAGAGATGGTGCTTGTACGATGGAAGCATCATAAATGAGCGAATCATACGTGGGAGCCTAAGTCTGAAATGTCGAAGAAGTATCCGCAATTGTTCGAATCCGAGTAACTTCGAGGACGAAGTTGAGCGTGGTGGAGCCCATGCTGTAACACTCTCAGATTTAATTTATTGTAATTGGATAATTAGATGAATTTTTGTATAATTAAGTTGAATTACGAAAATGATTATGTATTTGGATTATGAAAGTTGGTTGCTATTTTGAGAAATTATGAAGCTTTGGAATTTTGAATTATTATTATGGAGTGTTATGTTTTATAATTGCTAGTAAGGATAAAACTAAGATAAAATCAGTATTTAGTGGGATTAGATAAGTTTAGGGGTTAAAAGTGACAAAAGTTGAAATTATGGAATAAAAGGCCCTTAGTCTTTCATTTTGAACTATCTCATTCTCTCTCTATAACTCAAGCTCTCTCTCTCTAGAAATCTCTCTAAAATCTCTTCTGAATTTCGAATTTGCTAGAACAAAATTCGTGAATCCAAGCTGATTGTTAACAAGATTTAGTCGGAATCAAGGTAAGAAATTACATTCTAAGTTTTGGGGTTTTATTTTGAAAGTTTAAGGTTCAAAAAAATCGGATCTTTGAACTGAAAATCATTGTTGCATATTGGGTAAATCAGTGTGAAATCAATAGTTGAACTGCATTGAAGCTCCAGAAACAAGAATCGTACCTCAATTCGTCCAAAAAGGTAACAAAAGCTGAATTTTATGAAGTTTTTGGTATTCTTGAGCTTTTACTCATTTTTGGTCAAATCTGGACAAAATTGGTTGTAAATGATATAGAAAATGATGTAGAAACGTTCAATATATGTTAGTATAGCATTATTATGGATTGCATGTTGCTAGGAATGAATTTATGGAAATTTTAGTGCAAAACCCGTAGCTGCGAAACTGCAAACCTGCTGGTGAACTCGGCGAGTTCTCAAGAACATTTGAATAAATCTTCTTAAATTCATAAGTGTTGGATCCGAATTCGGTTGGGACCCGAAATTATATTGGACCGAAATCAAATTAAGAACTGAACTCGGATGGACCCGAATTCGGATGGGTCAACCCAATTCGGATGGGTCCGAAATTCAGTGAAGGGTCTGAAATTCGGATAGGAACTCGGCGAGTTCCTGTCCTACTCGGCGAGTTCTTTCATTTCATTGGGTAATTCGGATGGGTTTAAAAGGATCCGAATTTATGGTCAAATAAACACACTTTTGGGATATCTTTTGTACTATAATAAGGCATATAATGGAGGGTTAATTGGGAATAATAACACCTTGAATAACAGTTTATAATATGAGTTACGGATGACGTTTCCGAATGTTGTAGCACTTTCGTTTATACAAGTTGATGTCAAACTGTTAAGGAACATATAATGATGATGTGTTTACCTTATGGAAATGAAACAGGTCCCTTGTGGTGTTGTTTAACCCACAGTGGGATACTTTGTGGATCCGGTTGAAATTCCGAGGAGAGATAATATTGCTTAAAGATTAATAACGCATCCACTGTGAGTACCTTTGATTTTAACATTGCTGCATCTGCATTATGTTTGCATTGCCTGCTGAGGCATGTTGTTTCATATTCGTTTGGCACTCTACTAACATGCGTATATGTTGATGCACATTCATACTTGTTGCATGTCCGTTTATTTGTTGTGCATCCTTTTGATGGACCTGCGTGGTCGCATCTGTACTCTGATGTTACTGTGCTATATGACCAAGAGTTTGACACCTCTGTGGTCAGGATAGACAGTAAGTCATCCCCGATGTAATGTCTGCCTCAGATGGTTGGTTTTTTTTCTTATGCCGAGTGTCAGCTCGAAGGAGCTGCGGCTCGGGTTTGCGTACTTGGAGTACGTGTGGAGTATACGGTATGTGTTACCGCGGTTACTCTGGGTGGCATCATAATGATTTGTATAATGTGTAAAATCATATGGTATTCACTAAGCTTTAGCTTACCCCTTCAGTTGTTGAATTTTTACAGGAAAAGGGAAATCCGCTGCGGGACCGTCTAGCTAGGACGTTTATTGAAGTGACTTGAAGATTTCCACTGTTTATCTTGGTATTTGTTCTATGGAAACAATGTTGTAATAATTTTGGGGATGATGTAATACATTTGGAGTTGGTAGACTTAGATGAGTAACCTATGTAGCACCATAGGGTGTTTGACACATTTGTATTATTTTATTATGTATTTTGCTTCCGCACTTTAATTAAGGTATCAGATCATTATATATCTGTTTGTTGGTGAATAATCCTGGGTGAATGGTAATTGGTGGTTAATGTGGCAAGGGTGTCACAGTGTTTGTATCTTATCCTCTCTAGACTGAAAATTTACTAATTGTTCAATTGGTTATAAGATCTCCCAGATATCAATCTTTTGGTATATTCATTTCCTATATTTTTACTATTACGTGTGGGCTACAAGCCAACAACAGAAATATAAAACACCATTCCCTGTGTCTTGTATTATGTCGTGCTGTTGCTTTTTGTTGAAGGTCCATTGCCCAGGTGATTTGACCTAATTTTTTAGGCTCTAATGGAGAAGGGTTAGAGAACCAAGTGAACTTGTGATTCAAACTAATACGAACAGGTTATAGTGTCTTGCTTTTGTTGTCCATGATGTCTAACACAACTATAATAAACATGGTCACATATTCTAAGATGTAATTTCTAAAGTTCTGTCTTATTTCTTCATCTTGGTAATATTGAATTTTTCCAGAGGGAAAGAGTTGAAGTTGATTCGTCTATTCTATTTGAAAGTAACTGATTACTAATTGTGTTGGCATTGAAAGATGCACTACTGAAAATCGCCAAATGGATAAACAATAAATCAGTTGGTTGAGTTCTTCTGATGTGTGTTTGTTTCTTATTGTTAGAGTTATGCCTACCCAAATTTCTTCCGAAAATGCAACAAGCATCTGGTGAATTCTTAACAAGTACGTTTTCGTTCATAAAAGTTACGTCTTCTGTTGTTTTTTAGTGATTTGACATGTGTTTCTTCTCTACTTTTATGATCTGCATGTGTTTCTTCTCTATTATATTCATCTTTTGGGTTTAATTCTTGCAATCACCATGATCATTTATGTCTAGATCTGTGAAAGGATATTTTATAAATTATCATGTTTTAGTGGATTTTTTCTTAAGATTGATGGTGTAAATTTTACTTTTTGTGTTTCTTGGAAAGATATATATGATTATTTGTTGGTGATTTTCTATTTTAATTACTTTTCTTTGTTTCTTCTGTTTTTTTTCTCTTGATTTATTGTTTATCCATTTGGCGGTTTTCTATTTTAATTAATTTTCTTCGTTTCTTCTATTTTTTTTTCTCTTGATTTATTGTTTATCCATTTGGCGATTTTCTGTTTTAGTTAATGTTCTATTCTCCTGATATATGATCTGCACGCATTGAAAGATGCATTACTGAAGCACATGATGGTTAACCATTAAAAACTTGTCAAAAGAAGCCTTGATTTTGAGGGTGGGTTTACCAAATTATTCTAAAACCTTTAGATTCTAGGGTGTTTCTCCAACCAGTCCATATGGTGTTTATTAAACAAATCTTTATCATTGTAATAACAAATTAATACGCAATGGTTATTATGGTTTTAAACTCACCAAATAGGATTCATCTCTTAGGATGCAGGACAAGATTAATCACGACGATTCATTGTTCATGGATGCATCTCGAGGCAGAGGTTTTCGGTTTCCATTAGTTGTGGTTGATCTATTATGAAGGTTTTTTTTAACTAATATTTGAAATGCCTGGATGCTTTTGCTACCTTACTAAATATAATACCTTAATTACTAAATATAAAAATGATGAACCAGGGCAACAAGAGGGTGAAAGAGCGTTTTGTTGGTTGTGAGGCTATTGTCACAACTTAGTGCTTGAATGGATGGTCAGTCTTGGTTCTACCTTATATTCTCTATTTTCATCATCTGTTTTATCAAAATTTATTAATGAATTTTTTAGTTAGCATGTTAATATTTCAATACATATGACGAAAGTGTGACTCTTGTCAATTGTCTCTTCTTTTACATCGAGAACATTAAACTGCAATATTGATCTCTAGCTAAGGTTTCCATTAATTCATCCACACAATCAACTTCAAGTAAGATTACAACAAATTGGCTCTAATGATGCACTAAACAAGTCTTCAATCACGAATCACCCCATCCGAG
>JAANYP010007558.1:0-51971 GCA_020465985.1 Centrapalus pauciflorus
CAGACCAGGGAGAGGGTTCTGGCGCGGGTAAGCCGCCGGGTGATGATGAGTATATCCGCAAGTCCGAGTTGTTTGGGGTTCTTACAGAGTTCTATAGACAGCAGAGAGAGCTGGAGAGAGAGCAGAGGCATGATACGGGGCCACGTTCTGGGGATGGTCAGGATACGGGCACGGGTGCAGGTGCCTCTTCCTCTACATCTCAGCGAGGGGGTTCATTTAAGGATTTCATGACTGGGAATCCTCCAGAGTTCAGAGGCGGGGGTGAGCCAGGGATGGCACTCGCGTGGGAGCGCGAGATTGAGTCTGCATTTCGGGTTGCTCATGTGGACCCGAAAGACATGGTAGGGTATGCCACGTATCAGTTGAGGGGTGGAGCCTCACAGTGGTGGAGATCTATCGAGTCTTCCATGTCTGATTCTCGTGCATATGCGATGTCCTGGGCTCAGTTTAAGGACATGTTTGAAATTCAGTATGCACCCCGTGATGAGCAGCGAGAGATGGAGCGCCGTTTCCTCCACTTACAGCAGAGGGATCTGTCCGTGCAGCAGTATGTGGATCGCTTCAATGAGTACTCCCAGTTCGCGCCGCAGCATGTGGGTACAGAGAGGCGCAAGGCCGATGCCTTTGTTGACGGCCTGAGACCAGATATCAGGGAGTTTGTGGGACTATAGGAGACGTCCTCTTTTGCTAGGGCGCTAGAGTTAGCTCGCATGAGAGAGCGAGAGATCGAGAGGCAGCGAGAGCAGCCGCCTACTCAGAGACAGCGTACGGGAGCCACTGAGTAGTCTAGTTACTGGCGCGAGCCGAGGGATCAGCAGCCCGAGCAGGGCCGTCAGCAGGAGCAGAGTTCAGGTCCGCGTAGGGACCGAGGCAGGGACAGAGGCAGAGATAGGGGTCGGGATGAGAGATCCCGGGGACGGGGTCAGAGAGACAGTCATGCGGCCAGTCAGAGCAGTGTTGGGCAGGGGTCCCGGGCATCGGGGAGTAGAGCTGACAGTTTATCCGGAGAGCGAGATTGTCCGAGATGCCACCGCAGGCATGCCGGACCGTGTGCCAGTGATCAGTTTCGGTGTTTTAGATGTGGTCAGTTCGGCCACACAGCTACAGCCTGCACAGCCCCAGAGGCATTATGCTTCCGATGTGGGAAGCCGGGCCATCGCATGAGAGACTGCCCAGAGACAGCACCAGCAGTACCGGGAGCGAGCACGAGCGGTGCTAGAGTCGAGCCTTCTTCTTCCACCTCCCGCAGAGATGCAGCGCCGAGAGCCAGAGGCCGGGTGTTCCAGGCCACAGCTGAGGAGGCCAGAGATGCTCCAGATGTTGTTACGGGTACGTATATTCTGAATGGCTTGCGTGCGCGAGTCTTATTTGATTCTGGAGCCGATCGCTCTTATGTGTCAGTGTCCTTCTGTGCTTATTTTACTGTTGTTCCTACTGTATTATCTGTTCCATTGATTGTCGAGAGGGTAGACGGCAGTACCGCTTTAGTGAGCCGTATTTATCGAGAGTGTGTACTCGAGATCGATACTCACCGATTCTTGATCGATTTACTGCCTATCGAGATCAGCAGTTTCGATGTGATCGTCGGTATGGACTGGATGACAGCCCGTCAGGCAGATATTCTTTGTGCAAAGAAGATGATCAGGATAACGATTTCTGAGACCGAGGCCGTGACAGTTTACGGGGAGAGGCGAAAGGGCGAGATTGGGATTATCTCGATGATTAGAGCTCAGAGATATGTGACCAAGGGTTGCGAAACCTTCTTGGCTTATGTGATTGACGCCCAGAAGGAGAAGACGAAGGTAGGGGATGTACCTGTAGTGCGAGACTACCCTGAGGTATTCCCAGATGAGCTACCTGGGCTACCGCCAGATCGCCAGGTAGAGTTCCGGATCGACCTTATCCCTGGAGCGGTGCCGATTGCGAAGACGCCTTACAGGCTGGCACCCACTGAGATGCGAGAGATGATGACTCAGCTTCAGGAGTTGCTGGATAGGGGATTTATCCGTCCGAGCTCATCACCATGGGGAGCACCGGTGTTGTTTGTGAAGAAGAAAGACGGTACCATGCGAATGTGTATCGATTATCGGGAGTTAAATAAAGTGACAGTGAAGAATAGATATCCACTTCCGCGAATCGACGATTTATTCGATCAGCTACAGGGATCCAGCTTCTTCTCGAAGATTGATTTGCGATCTGGATATCATCAGCTGAAGGTCAGGGAAGAGGATGTGCCCAAGACAGCCTTCAGGACGCGCTATGGACACTATGAGTTTCTAGTCATGCCATTCGGACTGACTAACGCACCCGCAGCCTTCATGGATTTGATGAATAGGGTGTGTAGAGCCATGTTGGATCGATTTGTGATCGTGTTCATAGACGACATATTGATCTACTCGAGGAGCGCTGAGGAGCATGAGCAGCACTTGAGGGAGGTCCTAAGCGTGCTGCAGAAAGAGAGACTTTATGCGAAATTTTCGAAGTGTGAGTTCTGGCTCCGAGAGGTGCAGTTCTTGGGCCATGTCGTGAGCAGTGAGGGCATCAAAGTGGATCCTGCGAAGATCGAGGCTGTGATGGGTTGGGAGCAGCCTAAGACCGTGCCAGAAATTCGTAGTTTCCTGGGATTAGCAGGCTACTACAGACGGTTCATTCAGAATTTTTCGCGGATAGCCATGCCGTTGACGAGATTGACGCGGCAGGGCGTACCATTCGAGTGGAATGACGAGCAGGAGACTGCCTTTGCTGAGTTGAGAGCTCGATTGTGCCAGGCGCCGGTGTTAGCCTTGCCCGAGGGTACGGATGATTTCGCTGTGTACTGTGATGCATCAGGGACAGGGCTGGGTTGTGTGTTGATGCAGCGGGGCAAGGTGATTGCCTACGCTTCGAGACAGCTGAAAACATATGAGGAGAATCATACTGTCCATGATCTTGAGTTGGATGCCATAGTCTTTGCGCTAAAGATATGGCGACATTATCTATATGGGTCCCAGTTTGTGGTTTATACGGATCACAAGAGCCTTCAGTATCTTTTCAGTCAGAAGGAGTTGAACATGCGACAAAGACGCAGTTTAGAGCTTCTGAAAGATTATGACTGTGAGATACAGTATCATCCTGGAAAGGCGAACGTTGTAGCTAACGCCTTGAGTCGTAAGGCGTGCGTTCAGACGATTACGTCCCGAGCTGTGAGACTCGAGATCACCTCTACCCTGATTGACAGTCTGAGATTGGCACAGATAGAGGGTCTGCGGGAGCAGAATGTGAAGAGGGAAAGGTTAGTTGGGCAGACAGAGTCGTTGGTCAGGGATGACCGAGGGATATATACGCTGAGAGGCAGAGTTTGGGTCCCCAGAGTTGGGAACTAGCGACAGTTGATTCTGGATGAGTCACATAAGTCGAGGTTGTCTATTCACCCTGGGAGCACTAAGATGTACCGAGATCTCCGAGAGTTCTACTGGTGGCCGGGTATGAAAAGGGATGTGGGCCGTTACGTCGAGCAGTGTATGACGTGTTTGCGGATCAAAAGTGAGCATCAGAAGCCGCACGGCCGTCTACAACCACTGGAGATTCCCGAGTGGAAGTGGTACCACATTACGATGGATTTCATCGTCCGACTTCCTCGTACGGTGCGTGGGAACGACATGATTTGGGTCATTGTGGACCGATTGACTAAGAGTGCGCATTTTCTTGCTGTTCGGGGTACGATCACGATGGACCAGCTAGCGCGGCTGTATATTAATGAGGTGGTGTCGCGGCATGGGGTTCCGAAGTCGATTACTTCTGATCGCGATACTCGATTCACCTCGCGGTTCTGGCAGAGTTTCCAGAGAGAGCTGGGTACCCGGGTTCAGCTGAGCACAGCTTACAGGCCTCAGACAGATGGGCAGACCGAGCGCACCAACCAGACACTTGAGGACATGTTGAGAGCATGTGCCATAGACTTCAGAGGTAGCTGGGATGTGCATCTCCCATTAGTAGAGTTTGCTTATAATAATAGCTACCATGCCTCGATTAAGATGGCACCGTTCGAAGCATTATATGGCCGTAAGTGTCTAACCCCCGTGTGTTGGGGTGAGGTCGGTGAGCGACCGATCAGTGGGCCCGAGCTACTTCAGGAGACGAGTGATAAAGTAGCTGTGATCCGGGAGCATATGCGAGTTGCACAGAGCCGTCAGAAGTGCTATGCTGACCGCCGTACTTCAGAGCTCGAATTCAGTGTTGGGGATCAGGTGTTGTTGAAAGTGTCTCCATGGAAGGGTGTTATTCGTTTCAGGCACCGGGGCAAGTTGAGTCCGAGGTATATAGGGCCGTTTGAGATAATTGCCAGGGTCAGAGATCAGGCCTACCGGTTGAGATTGCCGCCAGAGTTAGCCGGTGTTCATGATACATTCCATGTGAGCCATCTGAGAAAGGGTCTAGCTAAGGAGGATCAGTATGTGCCTTTATCAGAGATATCCGTGGATGATCAGTTGAGATATGCTGAGCAGCCAGAGATGATTACTGATCGGAAGGTAAAGAAATTGCGCAAAGAGATATCATTGGTACTCATTCAATGGAGACATCATAAGGGTACCAGCGCAACTTGGGAACCCGAATCTGAGATGCGGAGTCGCTATCCTTTTTTGTTCCAGAGTCAGAGTTAGATTCCAGGACGGAATCTTTGTAAGGGGGGAGGATTTGTAACACCCCGACTCCCGAGCAGGTACGTGTAATTATCCTATTGACTAATTATAATAGTGATTATTGCGTTGGTCCAATTGCGTCCCGTATAGTGGATTATACGTGTCGGGACGGGGGATTACGTGGATTCGGGATATAATTTTAGTGGATAAATTATAATTATGGATTCACGAGATTAAATGGGATTTAATGATATAAATAGTGGATTTTTGATATTGGGGTCGGGTATCGGTGTCGAACCCGCGATATAACGGGATCCGATTATGTAATATATGTGTGTGACGTGCGTTCTTATCTCCCTTTTGTGCAAAACCTAAGATAAGTGTGTGTGTGTGTGATCCTATGCTACTGATTCAGTGAGATTGAAGCCAATTGAGTGGAGTTAATTGCTGGAAATTGGATCAAAATCTTTCCCCTTTCTGTTCTTGAAGTTGCAAGGTAAGAAGTCTCTCAATTTGGAATTGATTTTGTGTGTTAAACATTGAGATATGTTGGGAATTGGTTTGGTTATGTTTGGGTAGTGTTTTAGTGTCATTTTGATGAGTTAAATCTGCTCGAGCTGTGGGGATAAAATTATCCCGGGATAGAACAGAAACAGAAAGCAGGGGCCTGCTGTTCGACGCGAGCGCGACCGCGACGCGCTTAGCGCGGCCGCGATGTTCTTCTTCGAGCGCGGGCCGCGATCGGGCCAGTGCGGCCGCGATCGGGCTTCTGCGGGCTTGGGTCGGTTTGGGCTTTGGGGGTCCGTTGGGTTGTTTTGTGGGTTCATTTGGGTATATTAACAGTTATGGGATAATCGAGATTAATCTGGGAGAATTAATTTGTGTACAGGGATTCCCAGAGATTGTTACGGGCCGGGTTCAGATCAGACAGTTAGGGAAATTGTGCAGGGTGATCCAGGTGAGTACGCGAGACTTTTTCCAAAGACTAGTCGTTGTCTTTCGAGTCTTTTGTGTTAATATTTCATATGTGATTATATGAATTGTTTGGGCACTGCGAGTTGCCCCTCAGGTATGATCTTTCTTTCTTATTATGTGTTATATTTGAGATCCATTACTATATATTGCGATGAGTATCGTGGGAGCTGTGTAGCTCTGTTTGACCCTGTGAAGGGTTCCCATATATATATATGCGGCCGTTATTCCTGTTAGCTTCCACGGGCGTGGTTTGGCTCCAGGGGGGGGAGGGATCCCCAATCGAGATGAGTATCTCTTTCTGTATTGGATCTCTAGGGTCTCTGATTAGAGGCTCGTTGGCATGTGTTATGCCACGTAGTGTAGGGCTTCCATGTGACATGCGATGTGTGATTATGTGAATTGTGCAGTGTCTAACCCTTGTGTACTCGCGAGCTGCGAAGCTTACGTATTCGAGTCTGATGTGTGTATCAGGGGGACCGAAGATAGGACCGCCAGCTCCTGAGCGACGATAGGAGCTTGACTTGCTGCGATCTGGAGATTCTGCTCTTGTTATCTGTATGTGATTACTTTGCTAGAAACTTTGGGACAAATGATACTGGATTCGTATGCGAATATTTGGGTTCGGGTCGGGTTTTGTATGTCGGGTTGACTTTTGGATATTATGGTTAATGCGTGTGAAATGTTTTAATTCATCAGTGTTTGTGCAAACCCTTGACATGTGTGATGGATCTTATATGCGTTAATGCCACATGTGTATTGTAAATGACGTGGCTTTTAGTTGGGATTAGAGGGTGTTACATCTATTAAATAATATTTATCTTTTATATATTATCTAATAATATATAAATGACTAGATAATTATTTTTAATCATCTCTATTTATTTGTTTATAATTATCCATCCAATTATCTAATAATAGATGATAATACTAATTCAAATAAATGCATCTTTTATTTGATATCCAATAATAAATAAAAGACTATATAATTATTAAATTATCATCTAACGACAATTAAATCATTACAATATCCAATATTGCACTTTTAATCCCCGTACTTTGAGATATAATTAATCATCCATTAATTTAATCTCAATGATCATTTCGTGTCATAAACAACATCCAATATTATTTATTCAATAGTATAATTGCATCTGCTCAGTTGTGCTCATCGGTGTGACCCTCAAGTGTTTTATGTAATCAGCCATGATGCAGTAGTAATGTCATCTTTACACACCATATACTAACAGTTCATAGGATTGTTCTTATTGTCAAATGAATTGCTAGAAATACGAATTAACAATTTTTTTAAATAAATGAATTTCAAACAATGACTTGTTTGAAATAGAATTATTTAGAAAGTATCTAGAATTTAACTAGAAGGTGGATTCAACATGCCGATTTGAGATACTAAGAACTGAAAACGAGGTTCGTCTAAAGCCTTAGTAAAAATATCAGCAAGTTGAAATTCTGTACCTACAAAATATAATTCAATTGTACCTTTTTCTACATGATCTTTGATGAAATGATACGTGATGTCAATGTGTTTTGTTCGTGAGTGCTGCACGGGATTACAAGATATGACCATTGCGCTTCTAGAATCACAGTATATTGGTATGTTGGTGAGAGAAAATCCATAATCACGTAATTGTGTTCTCATCCACAGCACTTGAGAGCAACATCTTGTAGCTGCTAGATACTCGGCCTCGGCTGCGAATGTGGAGACATAATTCTGCTTTTTGGAAGACCGACTCATCGATCTGTCAACCAAAAACTGTATCCCGCCTGAAGTACTTTTCCTATCGACTCTGCAACCTGCAAAATCAGCATCTTAAAATGCGGTAAGATCCAAATTGGTTCCCTTCAGATACCATAGACCAAGATCGGGTTACCCTTAAGATAACAAAAAATGCATTTTACCGCAGTTAGGTGTGATTCGTTTGGGTCGGCCTGAAAACGAGCACAAAGACATGTTGAGAACATTATATCAGGTCTACTAGCCGTAAGATATAGTTAAGAACCAATCATCCCTCTGTAAGTTGTGTTATCGACACTTCTCTCGGCAGGATCAGTGGGCTAACTTACAGTTTCAAGCCATGGGAGTTGCGATACTCATGCAAGAGTCTAACTTATACTTCTTAAGAATGTCAAGAGTGTATTTTGACTGGTTCACAAATATCCCATCTTCAAGTTGTTTGAGTTAATACCTTCTTCTCTGCCTTAGGCAACCATTTCCAATTTGGTTCCTTTAAGACATGTTTAGGGATCGATCAGTGAGTGAATGTGGGACCTTTTTCTTCACACTTATGAACATGATATTCTACAGGCTTATGCCTAGCTTTGGAGACACAACCATTCATTACATGAGAAGAATTTCAAGGTTTAGTAGGACGCAAATCAAAAAGTTACTTAAAAGAGTATTTGAAAACAGGTTTATGTGACATCGAAGCATCACATGAAGCAGTCTTTTGATTATAGCTACTACAACTTTGTTATTATTTATAACATGAGAAGCAAACTTGAATGGTTGTAAATCAGTTTGATTCTCAAAACGATTTTCCACATGAGTATATGAACTTGACGAGAAGTCTAAGTAGTTACGAGTAGAGAACCAATTATACCTGTTGTTGGATTTTCCAATCTTTGGTGGCTTTCGATAAGTCTTTGTACTCTTAATGTAAGAGTATATTGAATTCCTTATAGCTCTTTTGAAATCAGATTTAGAAGATACACTGTTGTAAATCTTGATTTGAACTTCCAACTTTTCTTTGTCATTCTTGGTCTCAAGAAGATGTTTCTGTTTAGGAGCATTTATTTTCTGATCAGAAACTTTTGAGGTCTTTGAAATCTGACTTTCTATGTCTTTAATTGTGTCTAGAAGTTTATCTCTTTCACTTTGAAAGAACTAAGAGTCCGTTTTAAAACTCTGTTCAGGTATTGGAAACACTCTTCTTGCCTCGTCAAATTGGTTTGCTTTTCTAAGAAAATCGACACTATCATTTTCAATCAACTTATTCTCTTCCCTATGTTCTTTTTCAGCATTCAAGTAGGTTTCTGAAGGCTTGGGTATCAGATTGCTTTGAAAACCATTTAAAATATCATTGTAAAACCCTTTGTAATGAATAACTTGAGCTGGATATTCAATTTACTTCGCTCTCATACTTCACCATATTCTCAATAGAGCATCATGGTATTCAGAAGCTTCTTTTATAGAGCGTTTCAACTTCTTTTCTAGAACAACATATTTGTGTTCTAAAGCAGAGGTAGGAACATATGGGTGAGGTACGGGAGCCACCGGTTTAGCATTCATTTTCTCATCCCAGATGGACTTGGCAGTCTTGTTGTTTGTCAAACAAATATATATCTCATTGGGAATTGACAGAAGAAAAAACTTTCATGCAGTCTTATCACCTTGCTTTCTTCTTTTCTGAGAGTCGGTTAAATTCTCCTTTGGAACCTCTTGAACTCTCTCACTGACAAGTGGATTACCATTAGGTACACCTGTAATTGTAATGAAAAATTGAGTTGGTCTGTTTGTCAATGTAACTAGTATCTCATCAGGTATGTTGTGAAAGCTAATAAACTCTAAGAATCTTTCCCTCCATTGTATGTATTCTCATCTATAAAGAATTGTAGGTTAAGTCTCAAAAGCCATTGCCAATCCATCTTTAGACATCTTGAAAGATTGATTTTGATTTTCCAATATCTTTTATGGAAAACTGAGTGAAGTAATCGGACTTTTGATCATTTAAGTGCAAATCTCGAATGCCACAGAATGAATTTCGAACCCTTAAAACTGAATCTCGAATGACAAAAAGTAAATCTCGAATCACTATTGGTAAATCTCGAATGTAACAAAGTGACTTTCGAATGTTAAGCAGTTAATCTCGAAAGTCTATGTGTCAATCTCGAACTCCTTTAGATGAATTTCGAATTGTACGTACTCAAAAGTAGTAGCCTTAATTTCGAAACCTTGACAACGAATTTCAAATCCCACAGAATGAAATTCGAAGAACACAGAATAAAACACGAAGTCTTCCCATTTAAATTCGAAGAAACTTGAATGAATCTCGAAGATTGTTTACTGAAACTCGAACACTAAATATTTAATTCGAAAGTCTTGTTTTGAAATTCGAAGAGTATATCTTGAAATTTGAATGAAGTATCCAGAATTTCGAACTACGAAGACTGAAATTCAAATCACGATGAATGAAACTCGAATACTGAAGGGAAATTTTTGAATATCACAGATGTTTCAGTGTCAATCGAGATTTAACCGTTCTTCAGAATACCAAGCCTAAATCATATATTTTTTTAAAAAAAATAGAAGAATTGTCCTACAAATCACACCGTAGACTCATTATTGTAGTAGAGACAACTTTTACAAACACACTTTGGCTATTTCTCGATCAAAAAGCAAAAATCACTCAAAAACCTCAAGAACTCAAACTTTTTCTAAACTTCTAAAAATCTCGAATTAAAATATGTATGTTTGGAGACAGAATTCGAGCTTATATCAATAAAATCATCTTCAAAATCCACACACTCAAAAACACTTTGTATCAAGAACCAATCGGGATTTTCAGTTATAGAGGGTTTTAAAAAAAATGTCAAAAAATTGAGAAATTACCACACAAAACACTCAATTTGATCCATATTAGTCTCTGAAACCAATTGGTAATATAAAAAACAATATAGAATCAAGATCTAAAGACACAACACAATGAATTCAATGTTGACCGAATGATTGTTGATATGTGCATATGTCACACCCTGCTACCCCGGTTGGCAGCGAGGCGTGACGAGTGCGGAAGCGTAACCATAATTATAACGAACGACCACTATATGGACGTTTTCGAAATATTACATCAAATAAATTTAAACTGTAATAATGTTTTACAAATGAAAGGAATGAAGTTCGCATAATACAGAGATTTTAATACATAATTAATGCGTCCAAAAATAATGCAGTCAAATCTCCGTTAGTTTCGAAATATGCATGCGACTCCATGAAATGCGGAAGCTTGAAGTTGGTGTTTTCGAAGGCGCACTTGCCTTAATTACCTGAAAATACATGCTAAAATACGTCAACAAAAATTGTTGGTGAGTTCATAGGTTTACACGAAAAGACCAGTTGTATGGACATTATCAGATGCGTTGAATTTATAAAAATCATAAATTCCATGAGATGTATTACGTAAACCATCATGTCACCGAAGCTTAATTAGAATAAGTTTTTGCCCCGAGCAGTATTCCCAAAATACCGTGTGTTGAATATATATGCACCCGCTGTTAGCTAAACCACTAACCCGAGTGGGGGACATGACTCCCAATAGATCTATTCACAATATATCCGCGCTTGCAAACAAATGCAACTAACGATTTCATGATATAAGGGCGGAGATTCTCATACGTAATACACAATAGAATCGAGAAGTTTTCGTGTCCATATAAAAACGAAACATGTATTTCATCCCAAAACATAATAATGTAAAAAATGGGACTATGAAGACTCACCTTGTTGGTTTTTGATGATGTTTTTGGATCTGTGTTAAGCACTTGTTCGGATGGTCGAGACTTGTCCTAATATTTTTATGAGTTCGGGTCAATATCATGATAATATGTGTTTGAGTACTTCGTAATCGTTTTCATGTGATTATGATGTACGAATGATTTTTGTGGGGTTCTATATGTGCATTTTCGATTTATGGATATTTATTTCCAAAATGGTTTGCATGCATGCATACTTACGTATATATATATATATGAATATATATACGAGAGTGCATACAGGTGTATGTGGACATGTGCATCATTAAAAAAAAAAAAATATTCATATATTTTGCGTGGAATATTATCACGAGTATATATATAAAAACCGAATTATAAATGAAAATATTACGTTTTTAGTAAATATCTTTGATTTTTCATGTTTTAGATGGAAATAAAATGAATGAGAAAAAGAACTTACAGAAGTTGAAGAAGGCTTGAAATCTTTTAAGTTGGCCGATTTGCTTTGAGAGAATATGTATGTTGGTGTGTTTTTAATGAAGTGGGTTTTGTCTTCTATTTATAGAAGAAAAATCGGTTATTAAAATAATGATAAAGTAATTAAATTTTCAATGAAATGATGAAAAGAAAAAGTAAATCGGTTGAGTGTTGGACAAAAAGGCGTGGCCTATTTAATGAGTGTATGTTGCATGGTGTTTAATATTAAAATAATACCAAAGTACAAGCTAGTTGTCCTTTAAAGGACAACTTACTTTTTAGAGTGATAAGTAGTATGGCTTTTCATGTATTTTATTAATAAGGTACAAAAAGCGTGCATGATAAAGGTGGCAGCATTTATTATTACTGCATATGTATATACGTACTTAGAAAAATTTTCTGGATTGTTAAACTCGATTCAAGTGTGAATCGAGTTTGTTACAGTGTAAATCGAGTTTTATATAACTATACCCGAGTTTTTGGGCCTTTGATATTCGAGTTTTAGGCCTTTGTTATTCGAGTTTTAGGCCTTTGTTATTCGAGTTTAGGCCTTTGTTATTCGAGTTTTAGGCCTTTGTTATTCGAGTTTTACATAGCTTTAGTCGAGTTTCTTTGTTTATCTGTTCGAGTTTTATGCAGCATCATCCGAGTTTAATCCTTTCTTTATTCGAATTTCATCAAAGTACTATTCGAGTTTATGCCTTTACTAATCGAGTTTCATCACATCATTATTCGAGTTTCTGCTTACATGATTCGAGTTTCATGTAATATCATTCGAGTTTATCGCTATATAATTCGAGATTCATAAAAACTTCATTCGAGTTTATTACTTCATCATTCGAGTTTCATATTAGTTTAATTTTCGAGTTTCATACCTTATATTTTTAGGCCAGATGTTACAGTCTCCCCCCGTTGAAGGAATTTCGTCCCGAAATTAGCTCGTGTTCTCCTCTGCTTGGACTTTTGAGAACAGCTGGGGGTACTTCTCTCGGAATTGATCTTCGCGTTCCCAAGTAAACTCAGGACCTCGTTTAGAATTCCACCGGACCTTTATTATTGGAATTCGACTGTGCTTGAGCTTCTTGACTTCTCGGTCCATTATTTCCACCGGTTGCTCAATGAAATTCAATTTATCGTCTATCTCCAGCTCGTCCATGGGTATCACGAGTGATTCATCAGCCAGACATTTCTTAAGATTAGATATGTGGAAGGTATTATGAACGTTATTAAGTTCTGGGGGTAGATCGAGTCGGTAAGCTACCGGGCCAATTCTTTTGGTGATTTTGAATGGTCCGATATAACGAGGATTGAGTTTTCCTCGTTTTCCAAAACGGATTACGCCTTTCCAAGGCGAGACTTTCAGCATTACTTGATCTCCCTCTTGGAATTCCAAATCCTTCCGTCGGATGTCTGCATAGCTCTTTTGTCGATCCCGCGCAATCTTCAATCGGTTCCGAATCTGGGCTATCTTCTCTGTAGTTTCCTGGATGATTTCAGGTCCAGTAATCTGACTATCTCCTACTTCAGCCCAACAAAGAGGTGATCGACACTTTCGTCCATAGAGTGCTTCGAATGGGGCGGTCTTAATGCTCGAGTGATAACTGTTGTTATAAGAAAACTCAACTAATGGCAGGTGTCTGTCCCAACTTTTTCCAAAGTCGATGACACATGCCCTTAGCATATCTTCCAATGTCTGAATCGTTCTTTCACTCTGACCGTCCGTTTGCGGGTGATAGGCTGTACTCATATCCAGACGCGTTCCTAGAGCTTCTTGCAATGATTGCCAGAATCGTGACGTAAATCTGCTGTCTCTGTCTGATATAATGGATACTGGCACCCCATGCCTTGAGACGACCTCCTTAAGATAGATTAGTGTCAGCTTATCCATCTTGTCAGTCTCCTTGATTGGCAGGAAGTGCGCGGTCTTGGTCAGCCGATCCACGATCACCCAGATGGTGTCATAACCTCCAGAAGTCTTTGGCAGCTTGGTGATGAAATCCATGGTGATGTTTTCCCACTTCCATTGGGGTATCTCTGGCTGAACTAGCAATCCTGATGGCTTTTGGTGCTCAGCTTTAACCTTCAAACATGTTAAGCACTTGCTGACGTAGGTAGCAATGTCAGCCTTCATGTTTGGCCACCAGTATGAACCCTTCAAATCGTGATACATCTTGTCCGACCCTGGATGAACAGCATATCTTGTTTTGTGCCCTTCATCCATGACCAGTTTCCTTATGCCTCCAAACTTTGGTAACCAAATTCTGCCCATGAAGTATCGGCATCCGTCTGACTTAATTTCAAACTGCTTATCCATGCCTCTCAATGCTTCATTCAGCAGATTATCCTCCTTGACTGCCTCTTCTTGTGCCTCTCGGACTTGAGAGTTTAGGTTTGACTGTATGGTCATTACCAATGCTCGGACTCTCAATGGCTTAACCCGCTCCTTTCGGCTTAGGGCGTCAGCTACGACATTTGCTTTTCCTGGATGGTAGCGAATCTCGCAGTCATAATCGCTAAGAAGTTCCACCCAACGTCGTTGCCTCATATTTAATTCTTTCTGATTCAGAATATGCTGAAGGCTTTTATGGTCTGTGAATACCGTGCACTTGGTTCCATACAAATAGTGCCTCCATATTTTGAGAGCAAACACCACTGCTCCCAGTTCCAGGTCATGAGTCGTGTAGTTTACCTCGTGAATCTTGAGCTGTCGGGATGCATAAGCGATGACCTTGTCTCTTTGCATGAGCACACAACCTAATCCGTTGTGCGAGGCATCACAGTAGACTACAAAATTTTCAGTCCCCTCGGGTAGGGACAGAATTGGTGCACTACACAACCTCTGCTTAAGCAGCTGAAACGCCTTTTCCTGCTCTTCACCCCAGACGTATTTCACATCCTTACGGGTCAACTCCGTTAAGGAACCCGCTATCTTCGAGAAGTTCTCAATGAATCGCCTATAATAACCGGCAAGTCCTAGGAATTGGCGGACTTCTGTGGGGGTTCTAGGGATTGCCCAGTTCTTTATGGCCTCGATCTTTGATGGGTCGACCTGAATTCCCTGACTGTTGATCACATGTCCGAGGAATTTTACTTCTCGCAACCAAAATTCACATTTTGAAAATTTGGCGTATAGCTGCTCTTTCTCTAACAACTCCAAGATCAACTTGAGATGTTGTTCGTGCTCTTCTTTACTTCGGGAATAGATGAGGATATCGTCTATGAACACTATTACAAATTTATCCAGATATGGTTTACACACCCGATTCATGAGGTCCATAAATACGGCTGGTGCGTTGGTCAAACCGAATGGCATCACCTGGAATTCGTAATGTCCATAACGAGTTCTAAATGCCGTCTTGGGGATATCTTCTTCCCGAACTTTCACTTGATGGTAACCGGAGCGCAGATCTATCTTTGAGTAGAAGCTAGATCCCTGTAGCTGGTCGAACAGGTCATCAATCCTAGGGAGGGGGTAGCGGTTCTTTACCGTTAACTTGTTTAGTTCTCGGTTGTCTATGCACATTCGGAAGGATCCGTCTTTCTTTTTAACGAACAAAACAGGAGCTCCCCAAGGTGAGGAACTTGGTCGAATGAATCCTTTATCCATCAATTCTTGTAATTGACTGGATAATTCTTGCATCTCAGAAGGTGCGAGTCTATATGGGGCTCTTGCGATCGGTGCAGCTCCTGGCACTAAGTCGATTTGAAATTCTACTTGCCTAGCCGGGGGAAGCCCAGGCAAGTCCTCCGGAAATACCTTCGGGTAGTCCCGTACTACTGGAATATCCTCAAGTCGTTTTTCCTTCGACTCTTTTTCTACGATCTGGACCAACACTGCATGGCAACCCTTCCTAAGACATTTTAATGTTCTTAGGCCGGATATGACATTCAATTGTCGGTTCTTCTTTTCCCCTTGGACCGTGAGGAATTTCTTCTTACTGAGTGGTATTCGCACCACTTTCTTACCACACAAAATCTCAGCCTGATTATGTGACAACCAGTCCATACCAATCACCACATCAAAACTTCCAAGTTCTATAGGCATTAAGTCGATCTTAAAGGAGTGATCTGCTAGCTTTAATGTGCATTCCTTAATGATACTACTTGCCTTTATTATTTTGCCATCTGCAAGTTCTATTGTATAGGAGTTGTCTAAGGGAAAAGTAGAAACATTCAACTGCTGGCTAAACTTATCAGATATAAAGCTCCTATCAGCCCCAGTATCAAAGAGTACGTAAGCGTAAATATCGTTTAGGAGATACGTACCAGATACCACGTGAGGGTCCTGACGAGCGTCTCCTGCTCCCAACACAAATGCTCTCCCCTGAGCTCTCCCTTCGTTCCTCAGTTTTGGACACTCATTCCTGAGGTGTCCCGTTGCACCACACTCGTAACAGCCTCTCGGGTTGCTACCACTGGCACCCGGGGCTCCGGATCTACAGTCTTTGGCCATATGGCCCAAACGTTTACAGTTTCCGCATTGGGTTGGACAGGGGCCAGGGTTGTGGTGGAAGGTTCATTTGGTGCAAAAAGGCTTAGTACCGGTATAGCTTCTCCTTGACTCAACTCCTGCTACATAGGCTTTAACGGTCTCGGGTTTCTTGGACTGTGAACCCGCGTTCTTCCCGGTCTTTTCTTCTCACTTTCTCTTGTGTTCCCCGGCTCTGGCTTCGTTCCTCCGGGATACTTGGTCCATAAGATTGTTGGCCATTCTGATGGCGTCCTGTATGGTGGATGGGTTGGAGGCGGTAACGTTCCCTTGTATTTGAGGAGCGAGTCCCCAAATATAGCGTTCAACCTTCTTGTATTCCGGAGTAACCATCTGTGGACATAGGATACTTAGATCATGGAATCGGTTGGTATATCCTGCAACGTCCGTTCCTTTCATTGATAGATTCCAGAATTCTGATTCCATTTTCTGGAGTTCGTTTCTTGGGCAGTATTCATCCGTCATCATCTGTTTCAGTGTGGACCACGTAAGCTGGTAGGCTTCGTCAATGCCTACAGACTGGACGTAGGAATTCCACCATGTGAGCGCGCTATCTTGCAAGGTGTGAGTAGCAAATTTCACCTTGTCTCCTTCCGCGCATCCGCTGACACGATATACGGATTCTAACTTTTCAAACCAACGGATCAAACCGACTGCTCCTTCGGTTCCATTAAAATACCGGGGTTTGCAACTTAAAAACCCTTTGATCCCGCAACCTTTCGCGTGAGTTTCGGTTCCTCCTGTGGTGCGACTGGCACCACCATCCCCATTGGTTGTGCTATTTCGGTTTGCCTCGTAGGTAGCTATGGCGGTAGCCACCCTTTGGGCAACAAGCTCTTCAATGTCAGCTGTATTCATGGCTCGTTTTGGCGGCATTATCTTGAAGTTAAAGAAAATCATAGTGTAAGAAGTTGAATCTTAAAGATGCGGCACAATACTATAATCATCAAGCACAATCACATAAATATCTGGGAATTTTCATTAATCGTTCGAAATTTTTCTTACATGCGGGGCGGGTTATTACCCGAAAATTTTATCCTATGCTATTACATAATATTACTAATACAAAGGGAATGGAAAAGTACTAGGTGTGGGAGTGATCAGGGGTCTCTCCCTTTTCCATCGTACTGAGGCGCTGCGTCAACTCCTCGATCCGGGCTTGGCTCTCGGCTAGTTGCTGCCGGAGCTCATTCAGTCCGTCCTGCTGTATAGCAAGGGTGTGCTGATTGGCCCAATATATGTTGGAGTTTTGCAACTCCTCCCGCTCTAAACGAGCGGTCATCTCCCCGATATCCAGGTTAAGTGACCGGATCTGGTGGTCATGCCTGGTAGATCTTGCGATCAAAAGTGGTATGGTCTGATCGGCGGGCTCTTGAGTGAGCGATGAGACAGGTGCGGAGGATGGTCCTCCGATCTCGAAGTTTGGAGGAACTCCCTCCATTTGCCTCCATTCGCGGAGGGTCTCCGGTATCCAAGTCCATCTTCGGGCGTCTACCCGTCGGTGTGGTGTCGGGGGATTGGGCTGGGGAGTCGGAACAGGAATAGACTCCCTTCTCGGTATGATTACCCGTTTCCGGGGTGTGTACAACATCTTTGGGCCGTTAGGATAAGGCCTATACGGCTTATAGGATGGTTCGGCCGGGTGATACGGGACGCGAGCAGGGGCCGCCGGTGGTGAAGGATCCTCTTCCTCCATCGATTCTTCTTCGGACTCTTCCATCGGATCTTCCGACGGGTCCTCCTCCTCCGAGGTTTCTTCTTCTGTGAAGACTTCCGTGGCCGTGGGACTTGCGGGAGTGTATTCCTCCTCAGAGTCCGACAGGATGATAATTTCTGGATGGTTCATGGTTTCTGCTAACAAGGTTCATTTGTAATCTTTTAGTTAGTTACAAAAATATTCTTAAAATCAGAAATTTTTACGTGCAGTTATAGTCTAGGATACTAATGCAACCTAGTTCACTATAACTATGGCTCTGATACCAATCTGTCACACCCTGCTACCCCGGTTGGCAGCGAGGCGTGACGAGTGCGGAAGCGTAACCATAATTATAACGAACGACCACTATATGGACGTTTTCGAAATATTACATCAAATAAATTTAAACTGTAATAATGTTTTACAAATGAAAGGAATGAAGTTCGCATAATACAGAGATTTTAATACATAATTAATGCGTCCAAAAATAATGCAGTCAAATCTCCGTTAGTTTCGAAATATGCATGCGACTCCATGAAATGCGGAAGCTTGAAGTTGGTGTTTTCGAAGGCGCACTTGCCTTAATTACCTGAAAATACATGCTAAAATACGTCAACAAAAATTGTTGGTGAGTTCATAGGTTTACACGAAAAGACCAGTTGTATGGACATTATCAGATGCGTTGAATTTATAAAAATCATAAATTCCATGAGATGTATTACGTAAACCATCATGTCACCGAAGCTTAATTAGAATAAGTTTTGCCCCGAGCAGTATTCCCAAAATACCGTGTGTTGAATATATATGCACCCGCTGTTAGCTAAACCACTAACCCGAGTGGGGGACATGACTCCCAATAGATCTATTCACAATATATTCGCGCTTGCAAACAAATGCAACTAACGATTTCATGATATAAGGGCGGAGATTCTCATACGTAATACACAATAGAATCGAGAAGTTTTCGTGTCCATATAAAAACGAAACATGTATTTCATCCCAAAACATAATAATGTAAAAAATGGGACTATGAAGACTCACCTTGTTGGTTTTTGATGATGTTTTTGGATCTGTGTTAAGCACTTGTTCGGATGGTCGAGACTTGTCCTAATATTTTTATGAGTTCGGGTCAATATCATGATAATATGTGTTTGAGTACTTCGTAATCGTTTTCATGTGATTATGATGTACGAATGATTTTTGTGGGGTTCTATATGTGCATTTTCGATTTATGGATATTTATTTCCAAAATGGTTTGCATGCATGCATACTTACGTATATATATATATATATGAATATATATACGAGAGTGCATACAGGTGTATGTGGACATGTGCATCATTAAAAAAAAAAATATATTCATATATTTTGCGTGGAATATTATCACGAGTATATATATAAAAACCGAATTATAAATGAAAATATTACGTTTTTAGTAAATATCTTTGATTTTTCATGTTTTAGATGGAAATAAAATGAATGAGAAAAAGAACTTACAGAAGTTGAAGAAGGCTTGAAATCTTTTAAGTTGGCCGATTTGCTTTGAGAGAATATGTATGTTGGTGTGTTTTTAATGAAGTGGGTTTTGTCTTCTATTTATAGAAGAAAAATCGGTTATTAAAATAATGATAAATTAATTAAATTTTCAATGAAATGATGAAAAGAAAAAGTAAATCGGTTGAGTGTTGGACAAAAAGGCGTGGCCGATTTAATGAGTGTATGTTGCATGGTGTTTAATATTAAAATAATACCAAAGTACAAGCTAGTTGTCCTTTAAAGGACAACTTACTTTTTAGAGTGATAAGTAGTATGGCTTTTCATGTATTTTATTAATAAGGTACAAAAAGCGTGCATGATAAAGGTGGCAGCATTTATTATTACTGCATATGTATATACGTACTTAGAAAAATTTTCTGGATTGTTAAACTCGATTCAAGTGTGAATCGAGTTTGTTACAGTGTAAATCGAGTTTTATATAACTATACCCGAGTTTTTGGGCCTTTGATATTCGAGTTTTAGGCCTTTGTTATTCGAGTTTTAGGCCTTTGTTATTCGAGTTTAGGCCTTTGTTATTCGAGTTTTAGGCCTTTGTTATTCGAGTTTTACATAGCTTTAGTCGAGTTTCTTTGTTTATCTGTTCGAGTTTTATGCAGCATCATCCGAGTTTAATCCTTTCTTTATTCGAATTTCATCAAAGTACTATTCGAGTTTATGCCTTTACTAATCGAGTTTCATCACATCATTATTCGAGTTTCTGCTTACATGATTCGAGTTTCATGTAATATCATTCGAGTTTATCGCTATATAATTCGAGATTCATAAAAACTTCATTCGAGTTTATTACTTCATCATTCGAGTTTCATATTAGTTTAATTTTCGAGTTTCATACCTTATATTTTTAGGCCAGATGTTACAGCATATCTATACGTATTTCTCGTATCATTTTCCTTGCACGTAGTTTTTAGACCGAAATGCGTCAAAAAGATACTGAGTTTATTAACATTTGTGTTTCGCAGGTCAAAAGCCGTTAAATTGATATTGGAACAGAAATCGAGGCTAAAGTAACAAGATTTTATAATCCAAACATCTTCCTTGATTGAAAGCAAAGCTTGGCGAAGATTGATGCTACCCACCAGCGTAGGACACACCATGCACCCGCGTGGCTAACTCCAGTCAGAGCGAGCCACGCACTCACGTAACTTATCATACGCAACCGCATGGAGGTTGAGTCAGCTTGGTCGAGTCAAGGCGTCTACGCGCCCGTGAAGGACCTCCCAAGCACCCGCGTGGCCAAGTCCAAGCATAGCAAGCGACGCACCTGCGTGACTTACCCTACGCACCCGCGTGCGAGGCCTAGCCCACCAGAATTCGTTTTTTAAAACCCTAACTCGAAGCAGTCGAAGGAGAACTGATTCAGACACGATTTTGGTCGATTTTCAGAGCTTTTCTCTCATCTTTCACGTATTTTAATACGTATATATATAAATATATATATATATATATATATATATATATATATATATATATATATATATATATATATATATATATATATATATATATATATATGTATGTATGTATGTCTATGTATCTATATCACGTTGCACATACATCACATTTATACACACAAATATGCACTGTACATATAGAGTATATATATACATATGTGTATTAAAGGAAAGGAACAAGGCTGCTGGACTCTTTTATTTTCTCTGCACACATAAACACATGGTGCAAATGTGTGTGTGTGTGTGTGTCTATATATATATATATATATATATATATATATATATATATATATATATATATATATATATATATATATATATATATATATATATATATATATTGAGAAATGTGACTTACAAATCCCTTTCTAAACCAATTTTAAAACGATTTTAAGGCATATCATCAAACACATAGATTCCAGAAAATCAGATATTTAAAATGAACTCATAAACAATTTTAAAACATATCTAATTCAGAAACCCAAACACGAACGTTACTTATCATCTATTTACAATTAGTCAAAAATTGAAATCAGTAAGATCAAATCTGAAATAGGCAACCAAAATCTATAAAACCTAAATCACAAATTTCCCAAAAAAAAAAACCTAGCATCTCAGCCATAGGAATCAAGTTGCATGTACCCGTTAAACACTAATTAACAGAGATTGTAAGCATACACAATCCATAGTCAAAACCCTATCATCCAAAATTTTTCATTCAAACATGCAATTCCACGAATGTATTGTGATTAAGATAATAGATGGAAGCGATAACATACCGAAAAGATCTTCGAAATAGGCGATTAAAAGGGGTTGATCGATCGAACAAATCGTGTCGAACAAATCGATCAACAACTCTGTAATCAACGGTTCTCTTCAAGAATAGTTGGAGAAATGAATGAAATCGACGGTTCTCTGTAATCAACGGTTCTCTTCAACAAATCGACGGTTCTCTTTAATCAACGGTTCTCTGTAATCAACGGTTCTCTTCAACAAATCGATCGAACAACAGGGGTTTTGAGAAATGAAAGAAATCGACCCCAATAGTATCGAATGAATAGTTGGAGAGATGCAGGCATTGGCGGAGGGTGAACTATGTTAGCGGCGGTGTGCAAGGTGAGCGACGCAGAGAGGATGATATGGGGGCTAGGGTTTGCTTCATATGTGTATTTGTTTGTAGAGTGGAAAGATAAACGGGTATGGATACCTGTACATGTAATAAATTAGTTTTGTAATATTATGGGTATTATCCATGTATATTAGTAATGTAATTAATAATTAATCTAAATTATATAAAAAAAATAACATTAAAAGTAACATGGTTTGAATAACATTTTATTAATTAGTTTGAATAAATTGTTATTATAAAATTATGTTTGATAATATTTTATTAATTAGTTTCGGGGTGCCCAAATATGCAAACTAATAACAATAAAATTTAGAAATATAGTAATGTATCATTGCAAACGGGTCGAACAGGTTGACGACCAAAAGACAAATGTGCAAAATGTTTTTTAAAATGTTAAATGTCTGAAGTCTGAAAACCACATCTGAAATTAAGAGGTGATCTTAAGATTGTTTGTTTCATAATATGAAACATCTGAAACATATTGGTTTAAAATATTATATGTAATTAATTATATATGATAATTAATTAATTTATAAAAACAAAACAAAATTATAATAATTAATATGATAAAAATTTTTTAAATTATAACATATGAACTGTTATGTTTGTATATTTTACATGAAAGTTATAACCTACTTAAAAGGTATTTAACTATAAAAAATTTGAATAATTTATTATACTAATATGTTACGAATAAGTTTTTATTCATCTTATGTTTTATTTATTATTTTTAATATGATTATATTGTTACATTAATACGATTTGAATTAATCATAATTTTCAATAAAAAATATCAACTTCGCAATTACTTTATTTCGATTTTAAATTTTTTGGTAGGTTAATACATTTTAAGTTGGCTATAAACTTCAAGTAAAATATATAAACAGTTCATTTTATTCGTTATGATACAAATATTTTGTAATATTAATATGTTTTGGTTTAATTATAATTTACAATAATCCCAACATTTTTTTTTTGACTTAAATGCTTTAATGTAACAAAATATTTAAATCAAAACAAATAGAATGTTAAATTTAAACCGAAATAATAATGTAACAAATATCTATATCCAAACGAATTAAATCCTAAGTTTATATATTTTTCTTAAAAAATGTATAATGAAATCAAAAAATATTAACGCAATGAAATAAATAGATGAAAACATACGAAATACAACAAACATATAAATATTATAAGAATAAAATCTAATATAAATAAATTTGTAATAAATAAATTAAATAAATAATAGAAACGTAAAATAAACTAATTATTTATGTAAAAGTATAACTTTAATAAAAATAAATACATCTTAATAATGATAATAAGTAACAATAAATTAATTAAATCATCATTTATGAAATTAAGGTTTAAAATTTAAATTTAAAAACGAAAATCAAAATTCATGAAAAGAAAGAGACGAAAATTGTTATTAAGAATACACTTTGGGTGACTTTTGGATCCGTTCAACCCGGTTTCTTTTTAGCTATTGTCCGGTATTTACTCACATGACATTTCTGATGTTGTTGCCCAATGCTATATAAAGATTCGTCTTTATTAATTGAACTTACGGGTTCAACTTGAATTGATTGCATGTTTTTTGGTCCAGAGCCTTTAACTCGAAATAATGCATTTAAATCACATTACATTTCTGGTATTGTTGCCCAATGCTATATGTATTTTTAATATATAATTTATGTTCAAAATTTAGAACTTGATTTATTTTTATACTCAATCAATCAACTTTCTGTTCTTCATGATATATTTGTTGAGTTATAATGCTTCATAATGTTTGCATATTGTGCTAAATATAAATATCTTTTAAATTGTTATATATTTATTTGACCGCTAATATTTTTATTTCTGGTTGTTGAAAGTCTTTGAAACGTACGATTAAAAGGTTTTCTGCTGGACTTTGAGGTTTGTGTAAACTTACAACTTTTAATTACTATTTTAATAGCTATCCTTTAATATTGCACTTTCAATTACATTCCTTAATTTGTCAATGTTACTTTAGTCAGCCAGAATCTGCACTCATTAAATATGCAATTCTATCATGAATAATGCAAAATATATGTATGTTCATAAATACAATTTATATCAGGAAATATACAGAAAGTAACAAGATCGTAACAACGTTATCATAAACCTTTCCAACATAAATTATCATAAACTATACATGCAAAAAAAAATTAAAATATAAAATATGTATATATATATATATATATATATATATATATATATATATATATATATGATATTTATCATCATATTTTATTTTATCTAATAAAGAATTGAGTCAATGATATCAATAATAAAAGTCGATTTGATTTTGCTCAAAAAGATTAAAATCGATTTAAAACATCAAGTACTAAAAATTTGAGTTAATAATATTATTAAAAAATTGTAAGTTTATTTCATAATATTTATCAAAATTAAATACATACAGAAATATAATCTATGTTTGTGTTGTATCAAAACTATACGATGTTTTAATAATACAAAACATGTGTATGTTAATAATACAATTTAGTACAGAATATACATAAACTAAAACGATATTAACAACTTATCTTGAACTTTTCAAACATAAATTATTACAAACTCTACATGCAAAAAAAAAATTCAAAATATATTAAACATTATGTTTTAAATTGTAATGTTTATTAATGTAATAAGGAATTGAGTTAATGATATCATTAATAAAAATCAATTTGATTTTGCTCAAAAAAAATTAAAATCGATTTAGAATATAAAGTACTAAAAATTTGAGTTCATAATATTATTAAAAAATTGTAAGTTTCTTTCATAATATTTATCAAAATCTATCATGAATAATGAAAAATATATGTATGTTAATAATACAATTTATATCATAATATACAGAAAGTAAACGATATTATCAACATTATCTTAAACTCTTCCAACATAAATTATTGCAAACTATACATGCAACAAAAATTTAAAATATATCAAATATGTTTTAAATCGTCACATTTTATTTAATGTAGTAAAGAATTGAGTTAATGATATCATTAATAAAAAACGATTTGATTTTGCTCAAAAAATTAAAATCGATTTAAAACATCAAGTACTAAAAATTTTAGTTAATGTTATTATTAAAAAACTGTAAGTTTATTTCATAATATTTATCAAAATAAAATGCACGCAAAATATAATCTATGTTTCGTGTTGTGTTAAAACTATATGATGTTTTAATAATACAAAACATATGTCTATTAATAATATTATTTATATCCGAATATATAGAAAGTAAACTGATGCTAACAATATTTCTAGATTTTCAAACATAATTTATTTGAAATAATCGACAATGACCAAATTTGTAAATAACTTAAACAAACAGATTTAAAGTGAAACTAAAACATGATATTATGTTTTCATGTTTACATTTTTTTGGATTGAAAAAAAATGCACAGTTTATGTAAATCGAATTCTTGAGTATTATATGTCCAAGTATTTTATGTTCATTTGATATATGTCTTTGTTATTATTAAGTTTCATGGTGTTCTTGAATTGTTAGTGATATACTTTGTCTGATAAAATTTACCGGTAGGAAATCACTTTTGTAGTTAACAAATATGAGACATATACGGAATGAAAACCGTAATCCAAATACAAGTACGATGGGGAATTTGGATGGCCCTTCAAATTGTGCATCTCAACTTAATATAACCAATGCTTCTCGATCCAACGAAGTTTCGTCCAACACAACATCAAATGTTGGACCTTTATATGATATCACCAATGTTCGTGGCCCGTCTCAAAGTAGCCAAGTGAGAAGAGGTCGACCACGATCCTCGACAACAACTCCTCCGACACCACGTGTCATATATTCTTCAAGAACCATGATGGGTATGAATGGAATTTCGGATTCTGTTACCCGGACAGTGGGTATAGAACCACATCATTCAACATTCAACGAAGCTTCGTCTAACACAACATCAAATGTTGGAGCTTTGAATGATATCACCAATGTTAGTGGCCCGTCTCAAAGTAGCCAAGTGAGAAGAGGTCGACCACGATCATCGACAACAACTCTGCCGATACCACGCGTCTTATATTCTTGAAGAACCAACATGGATATCAATGGAGATCCGGTTTCTATTACCCGAACAGTTTTGAATGATATCACCAATGTGTGTCGCTCCTCTCAAAGTACCCAAGTGAGAAGAGGTCGACCACGTGTGGTCGCACAACATTCAAATGTTGTTTGTGTGAGTTGTCCCGGTACAGTGTCCCCATTACCACGTCCAAGTACACGTAGAGCTCGATCAAATACTCCATCGAATGATCATAATGTGATAGCACGTGTGAGTGGAAGTTCTGGATGTGTCACAAATCTCTCAAGCATGACCAATTATCAAGGTATTTCAATGCGTGAGTGTATCTTCCTTTATTACTGTATGTGTATATAAATACTACGTGTCACACGTAATTAACATGTGAGTTACAGGGATGAGTTCGAATGATGGTCATGCATCAACAACATCCAGTAGCACACCAAATGTATTCATCAACAACCACCATGGATGTGGATGAAAATCCAGCTACTGTTACCAGATCAGTGGGCATACAACTCCCTTCAAATCGAAGTAGCTCGACTATTATTCATGTTAATTCGGTGAACACTTATCCTCCAGCCCATGACAGATGTGTTGTGGACCAAATAGAGAACATTTCACATTCAAATGCATATCGAAATGCACGCCAACATCGTAAGATCGTTAAGTTCATATATATCGTCAAACATGGTTTTATAATTTTATCATGTTATGTACATGTTTCTGTTTCCATCTCAGGTCGGATGTTAGTGTACTCTGACTGTGGGGATGCCATAAAGACATGCGTGTATTGTGAAGCAATATTTTGGTTTGGTGAGCGAACAGTGAAACTTTCTTCCGAATCGAATCCAAAGTTTTCGAGGTGTTGCAGCGAAGGAAAGGTGCAACTGCCATTTCTTACGGAGGTTCCTCCATTGTTACAAGAGTTGATGGATTACAACGGTGGGGAATGTTCAAAAGTCTTCAAAAAGAATATAAAGCTTTTGAATGCAATGTTTTCTTTCACGTCTACTGGAGGAGCCATAAACAATGATATAAATGATGGCAATGGACCATACGTGTTTGAGTTGAACGGACATAATCACCATCGGATTGGGAGTTTATTACCGACACATCCGGATGGTCGTCCTAGGTTTGCACAGTTGTACATTTATGACACTGAGCACGAAATAGACAACCGGTTCTATGCGCTGAATCAAACCTCTTCAGGCGTTGAAGGCAACATTCTTAGATTATTGGTTCAGGATTTGATATTGATGCTTAATGAAAACCATACGTTGGTTAAACTTTACAGGATGATAAGAGAAAGGTTTTCTGATTTATCAATGCACCCAGTCACTCTTCGTCTGCTCGGTACCTGACATAAAGATGGACGGCAATATAACTTACCAACTGCTTCTGAGGTTGCTGCATTGGTTCCAGGAGATGGAAATCCCGCAGAGTCTCGTGATGTACTTATTGAACAATGAGGTACTTATCATGTGAAGCGAATATCTGAGTTGCATCCACAATTTATGGCCTTGCAATATCCGTTGCTTTTCCCATTTGGAGAGGATGGTTTCATTTAAACATACCTCTAAATGTGCCGCAGTCAACTAGGAGAAAGAACTTAAGCCTTAGAGAATATTATTGCTTCCGGTTGCAATACAGGATCAATGAAATGGGTAGAATGCATAGAGCTGGTCGATTGTTTCATACATACGTGGTTGATGCTTACGCAGCCGTGCTTGATCATGATTTAGAGTGGTACAAAAGAAATCAATACACGATTCGATCAGAATTATACCAAGGACTACATGATCACGTGGCCAACGGGGAGACAAACGGTGAAGCTATCGGTCGAAGAACGATACTACCATCATCGTCTACAGGTGGGCCCAGACATATGATACAGCAATATCAAGATGTAATGGCTATATGTCGTTGGGCTGGACCTCCAGATATTTTCAAACGATGACGTGCAACCCACGATGGCCTGAGATTCTACGTCACGTTGAAAACAACATACCCGGTCAACCTGCGCATTATAGACCAGACATCATAGCACGCGTTTTTAAGATTAAGCTTGATGAGCTCATGGAGGACATAAAAAAAGGTCATCATTTTGGCAGAGTGAAAGCTGGTTCGTGTTTTGTGATGTACATTTTTTTATTTAGTACTCACATGACATTCCTTCTAACATGCATTTTGTTTTTCATCTGTAAAAAGTTATTTATACGATAGAGTTTCAAAAACGTGGATTGCCTCATTGTCACGCTATCCTGTTTTTACATGAACATGACAAGATTTCTTCACCCGATGTCATCGATCACGTCATCTCTGCAGAGTTACCGTCTGAAGCGGATGACCCGGTTGCATTTGAAGCTGTTCGTGGTCATTTGATGCATGGACCATGCGGAATCCTTAATCCTTCAAACTCTTGTATGTAAAACAATCGATGTGATAAAGGTTACCCAAAAGAGTTTTGTGAGGACACAATCATTAAGCGCGATGGGTGGCCCCGTTATAAGCGGCCGAACAATGGAAGAAATGCACGTGTTGGAAGACGAGATATAATGCTTGATAATCGGTGGGTTGTTCCTCATAATGTCGATTTGGTTGTCAAATACGGGTGTCATATACATGTTGAATGGTGAAACAAAGGTACTCTGGTGAAATATCTCTTTAATTATCTTAACAAAGGCCATGATCGTGCAATCGTTGTCATAGAAGGCCGAAACAACAGAACACCTTTCCGTTCAATATTAGAACATGAGAACGAAATTGAACAATACCTCAGTTGTCGTTACATTCCTGCTTCAGAAGCATGTTGGAAACTACTTGGATTGAAATGCATTATCGTTCAGTCGCTGTGGAAAGGCTTTTTTTTCACGAAAAAGGCTGTAATAGAGTATATTTTGAAGATAATGCAGACCTGACAACTGTTGCTGATAGTATTACATCTGCGATGACTAAGTTCACAGAGTGGATGACAGCAAATCGAAATTATCCAGAAGGGCGGTGTCTTACATATGCTGAGTTTCCTACCATGTTTACGTGGCATGAAAATGAAAAGGCATGAAAACCCCGTAAATCGGGGATGACGATTGGTCGAGTTTATTATGTGCCTCTGTCAATGGGAGAGAAATACTACCTTCGGTTGTTACTTAATGTTGTACGAGGTGCTATGAGCTTTCGGGACGTACGTACAGTTAATGGTGTCGAATATCCAACATACAGTTCTGCATGCAAGGCATTAGGTTTGTTAGGCGATGATGTTGAATGGATTGAATCAATAAAAGAAGCGTCTCAATGGAAACTAGGCAACCAGTTGCGAGAGTTGTTTGTAACCATACTTTTGTTTTGTACAGTTGCCGACCATGCACGTTTATTTAACGAGAGTCTTGCTTATCTGTCCGAAGATGTTGTTTACAACCAACGTCGGCTGTTACAAAATGACGATATAATGTTTACGGATAGAGAGATTGAAAATTACACGCTAATAGAATTAGAGAAAATTTTAAACGGTAACGACAAATCATTTGCTGATTTTCCAGGCTTACCTCAGATTGATTATGACTTGATGAATACTAGGATGAACCGATTAATTGCTGATGAAAGAACGTACAATTGTCACGAAGAAAGGTCCCGATTTACCAATTTGCACGGGGGGTATAACCACAACAAAGGGAGGTGTATGATAATATCATGCGAGCTGTGAATGCAAAAAATGGTGGCCTTTTTTTTGTATACAGAAGTGGAGGTACGGGAAAAACTTAGTTATGGAAAACGTTAATTGCTTGCATACATTCTCTTGGTAGAATTGTATTGTCCGTTGCTTCGTCGGGTATTGCATCGTTGTTATTACCTGGTGGTCGAACATCACATTGGAGGTTTCGTATCCCTATCAAAATTGACCACAAATCGTGTTGCGGAATTGACGTCACTTCAGATCTTGCAGATTTGATCAGAGAGACGGATCTAATAATTTGGGACGAGGCACCTTTACAACATCGACATGCTTTTGAAGCTGTTGATCGTACATTAAGATATATTTGTAGGCAGAGTATGCCTGGTGCAGAAAACCGTGTGTTTGGTGGAAAGGTTGCTGTGCTTGGAGGCGACTTCAGACAAATTCTACCGGTGATTCCAAATGCCCGAAGGAGTGAGGTGGTTTCTTCTGCAATAAACAAGTCAAGGGCATTATGGAATGAATGTGGAGTGTTTGTTTTGTCAACGAACATGCGACTTTGTGATCCATCTATTGATGTTGAGGACTTGAACGAGAGTATGCGTTTTAATAAGTGGCTATTGGACATGGGAGATGGTAAGCTTCCTACAATTGCACTTGACAATGAAGACGAGGCCACATGGATTCCCATTCCTGATGGACTTTTGATACCTATACAAGAGAACACATTGCGGCTATTGTATCCTATACGTACCCAGATATTTTGAGTAGACTGGATGACATTGACTAACTCAAGGAATGATGCATTCTGTGTCCAACAAACGATGAGGTTGATAAGATCAATTCACATGTTCTTGCTTCTATGTTAGGTGATACACACGTATTGTTTAGCGCCGATGACATATGTCCAACTACAGATAACTTGGAGGAAATGCAGATCATGTATCCACCTGAATGATTAAATACGTTGCGTTTCTCCGGTGTCCCAAATCATAGACTTGAGTTGAAGGTCGGTGCCCCGGTCATATTGTTACGTAATATTAATCTACAAAGAGGTCTGTGTAACGGGACACATTTAGTAATAACTCAGGTTAGTCATTTAGTTCTTGAGGCTGTGATAATCACTGGTAGTCACATAGGTGAAAAAGCATTTATTGGAAGGATTGATATGACTCCAACTGATACATCATGGCCGTTTCGATTTAAACGAAGACATTTCCCAGTGAAGGTATGCTTTGCCATGACAATTAACAAAAGTCAGGGTCAAACATTTAATCATGTATGTGCGTATCTTGATCAACCGATCTTTACACATGGGCAACTTTATGTGGTTGCGTCGCGTGTGGGTCTTCGGTTTTATATCGATAATGGAGGACTGTGTGCTAACAATCTTACACGGAATGTTGTATATAAAGAGGTCTTTGCTAATTTGTCTAGAGGTAACATCGACACCATTTGTGTGTACTTACACCAGATAGAAACGCGTATAAAACACGTATATTTGCTTCAATTTACCTTTTTATAGCTGGAGATAATTTTTAATTTATTGTAGTTGACGTCGCCCAACAATGACCGATCGCTACTGTTATATCAATGATTTGAGACCCAACTTGATAGAAAAATGGAAGATAAACGTTATGGCTTCGCGTGTAAGGAACACCACCAATCCGTATACAGGTCGAATGCTTTCTCTCGACTTCATATTAGTTGATGAACGGGTAAGTTCATCAGGTATTTTTTCTATTAGCATTTAGTGTTAATTTGCGTTTATGCATCTAATTAATTTTATGTAAACATCCAGCGTTCCTGTATTCATGCTACGATTCCTTCAAGATTTGTTGCGAAGTTCAATGCTTGTATCAATGAAGGTTGTGTTTATAGGATACACAAGTTCAAGGTTCTTACATATTAGGGAAAATACAGGCCTTTGAAACGTGATATCTTTGTTGAATTCCTTGCCTGGACATCTGTACAAGTGTCATCGTTCCAGCCAAATCTGTTTCAACGTCATGTTTTTGAGTTTATCCCATTTAACATGATCTCTCTACGCACCGATAATGATACATATCTGACAGGTGATTATAAATCCTGTTTACTTAAATTTTTAGTGTGATAAACATTGTAATAAATCGTGTCTCCATGTATATGTTATAGATGTGATTAGAGTTCTACGAGAATGGGGAAATCTTGAAAACGTTGTAGGAAAGGCTCAATCATCTAATTCAGCCCTACGTAAAATCGACATTGTTGATATGAGGTGTCTTCTCCTCTTTCGTACTCTGTATATATATATATGTGTGTGTGTGTGTGTGTGTGTGTGTGTGTCTTCTGGTTATTTGATCAAAAATGAAAAACTAACTGACGTATGCAAATCCACTGATATGCATATGAATATTCCGTTATGTGGAGCATTAGCCTTGAAATACAAAGAAGATGACATCCTGGCTAAACATCTTGTCAGAAACATAATTGTCGTCGTGACGTGTTGCAAAGTTCAGGCATTTAAAGGTTAATAATCTTGGATGTTGAAACATACACACTCATGTTTGAATACATTTCATTATGTTCCTATAAATATTTCATTATTAATTTGTACAGGGAAACCAAAACTGGTAACTACATTAGCATCACATTTTTTTTCTAGACCTTCCGATCATGGAGGCCGAATCATACACTCAAAGGTGATGTTATAACGTCATTCATGTCCTCATAATTGGTGATTTTAATGTTGTCAAGCATACTTAGTGTTATGCTTTTGTGATATTTCAGGCCAATTGAGCCAGTTATTTTTACTCCGAGCCATTCAATCGACAATGATCCGATGGCTAACAATTTAAGAATAACAAGTTTGGATGATATGTTTTCACAGTTGGCTGGCGGAGGTGTTGTCAAGGTGCTTATAACAGATAAAAGAATATATATTGTCGATATGCATTGCATCAACAATTGTATTGCTAAATTTTATTGCGTTCACCAGGGGACAAGGTTCACAGTTGATGTTGATGTGTTTGACGTAGACTTGACCAACGATTGGAAGTACATACAATGTACAAGATGTTTTAAGAAAGCGTTATTGCAACACAACCGATACTAGTGTGAGACATGTCATAGACGTGTGAATAATCCACGTCAAACGTAAGTTATCTTATAGAAGAATAATAGACATATATATATACTTATAGTACTTTATGTAATCCGTACTTACGTATGTGCATTGTTATAGGTATAAGTTGGTGTTAAACGTGAATGATGATCTTGGAGAAACGAGCTGTGTTTTTTTCAACACTGATGCTAGAAAGCTCGTAGGTCACACAGTTGACGAGTTGCTTACAATAAGCACCAACGAGGCTGACATGCATAGTTTATTTTATAATTATCATTTATATCATTTCGGTGACTTGGGAACATCTTTTATTTTATCAGGACGGTGGTGATCCCGACTGGATGTATATGTATTTCGTTACCCATCTATTTGGTCGAAGGGTCATACTCGACATCAAAGTTGACGAATACAACTTACCACCCAGATGTGCACGAAGGTTTAACGTAGCCAAATACTATGGTGAGCATGATGAAGTGATGAACGGTGGACACACTTCAAATGCAACACGGTATCAGTACCGTGTGATTGTGTTCAGCCAGTCGACATCGTTAATGAGATTGATGTTTCTAACTTAGAATCGAATGTTAGTGAGTATGAGGAGAGGCTTATGGATGAGGTGATGTGGGGTCCATCTTCTATTTCGGTGCCTACCGCAGGTGATATAACTACAAATGAGAAAACTTCAACGGTTGTTGTTACTACAGATGGTGACACTTCGACTGCCCAAATCAATGAACATGATTCTTCTAATATCGTAGAGATAGATGATACATGTACTTGTGCCGATATAGACGAATCAAGAATAGATGGTAAATGCGTTGAAGGTAATCACATCAAGATTAATGTGAACACAGATAAGTCAGGAGTTGATGATACTAATGACATCAATGAAAGAGTTGATTCTACTCCTATACAAGAATCTGTTGCATCTGATCGACATGAAATCCAAATTAGTACATGTACTTCTACAGAAGGATCAATCCCATATGGCATTCAAGGTGTAAGTGGATCGCCGATGTCTACTCCAAAGTTTGAGCATGCTACGTCTGCTTCTCATGAAGATTAAGCGAATAGTTTATATTATGTTTAATAGTGATTATAATATTCAGTTATGCTAAGTTTAAATTATATGTTCGTGCTATTAACTTTCATAAGTAAGACGATGTAAATCATGATTATGTTTGAAATGAAGTTCATGTTTATAGTTCAATCCTGTTTAATTAATTTGACTTATATTTGTATCAACTTTAATATATTACATATGTTTTGTATTGTTGTTTGTGTATATTGCACACATGTATATACATTATGCAGGTTCGATGACAAGTACAATGGTTGAAAAAGAACGTATTTCCAGAGTGCGTGTCATTTCTGACACGTGGAAATTTTCAGTTCAACTGGAATCATTCAGACTGTCGGATATGATTCTGAAAGCTTGGCGACAAAAAAAAAAAACGGAACAGTATGTTGATAACAAGCAAAATGATATACTGAAGTTATTTTTGTGATTGATTTAACCATTTTTATAGATATTTAAAACTTATTCTATACTTACTGCAGAAAAGAAATACAATTAATGCAAAGAGAAAATCGCAGGTTACCATCCTTTGTACCTAATACGTAACTTAACACAAGTGTTTAGAAATTCCAAACAGTTAATGATTATATTTCAGTCTGATATATTATATTGTTCTTTTTTTTACAGAGGTAATCTACGGTGTCGGTCTACTAGGAAAATAGGGATCTGGTATGTGTGGTTGTATTTGAAAATACATTATTTATAATTTTCATAATGTTTTTTTTATCATACAAAATGTTTGTTATGCAGTTTTATGAGAAAAGACATGAAAGACAAATGGTATGAGTACATTTTATTATTTTTGTTAATGTTATGCTATAATGTTACAAATATCATTTTAAGTATTACTGTTTGAGTTTCATATTAAGTGCATTGCTTCAATATTTTTTCACCTATATTTTGTGTGCCTTATTTCAGGCTAAAGATAAGGTTACACCACATTTTATATCATCAAAGTATAAATCATGGTTCAAGTCAGATGAAAATATAATATTTGTAATATATTTTATAAATTATTTTACAAATGTATTTTTGTATCTTTTTATATTCATTTAGTCATGTGTTATTTCAGTATGAGAGTGAAGAGGATGATGATACAAGTAAAAAATCAAAGCCTAAAGAGAAGATGATGACTTCTAGGAGCAAAAGATTATTCAAACGTCAGAAAAAACGTTGCATCGGTATACTTTTTTTTTTTTTTACATTATAAGCTTCTCATTATTTTTGTGTTGTTTATGTATTACAGTTTTAAAATTAACACATGCTGTAACAACCTAGCTTTTTTACTTAACGTTATTTTCTGTTTTGATTCAATAATGTAATTTTATTACATTATTTGTATTGTAATTGTAATTAAGTAATGAAAATATTTAATTAAGATAAGTTATACTAGAAATGATAAAAATGAAGACAAAATCTTTATAAATGAAAATCTGATGTTGAGGGACTAAATATGTCAACATTTGAAAGTTTAGAAATAAAAGATCCAAAATCTTTATTTCTTCATTTATATCATCTTGCAACATTCAAAATTCTCTCTCAATCTCACTCTAAAAATCTGCTGGAACCGAAATTTGAAGAAGGAAATTCGTGAATCTAACTGAAGATTTTCAAGAATCAGATCAGATTAAGGTAATAACACTAATTTCTAAGCTTTAGTTTGTATTTTTAAGAATTTAAATGTATAAAATTCGGATTTATAATCTGTAAAAAATAATGTTGCATGTTTGAAATATTGGTTAGAAATCATGTAATGAAACCCATAAATGATTTAGAAACAAAAATCGTAGCTTAAATCATCCAAAATAATCAAAAATCTGAGTTTTTATAAACTTTTTTGTTCTTGAGAAAAATTCAACATTTTAGACAAATCTGGATGATTTAAAGTGTTTAATATAGGGAAAACAGTGTAAAAACACCCCAAAATTTATAATATAATGTTGGATTTAATTGCATGTTAATATAAATTTAGTTTGGTGAATTTTTTGTAAAACTCGTATGGGTCGACCTGCAAACCTGCAAGTCGACTCGGCGAGTCGCCTATGTGACTCGGCGAGTCGCCAAGAACACCATGAATTTCTCTTAAATTTTCTAAGTATTGGATCCGAATTCGATTTAGACCCGAGTTCGGATGTGATCCGTATTCGGTTTGACCCGAGTTCGGATGTGATCCGAATTCATTTTGACCCGACTCGCCGAGTCAGTCCCAATTGGTGCGAATTCGGATGCTAATTATATGATCTGAAATTTAGGCTGAGCAACTAATTTTTTTGGATATGCTTTTATGGCTTAATAAAATATATAATTTAGTGTCAATACATGCAATATTAAACAAAATATGAGATGTACAAATGCAAGATTTGGGCATAAAATACGTTTAAAAAGATTATGAGTTATCAGAATCAAGTCAATGAAATTCCAAAGATTTATAATGATATGATATGATAAATTCTGGACAGGTTCAGTTAAATCCTGAACACAGATTTAAAGATATTGAAAGTGGGTCACTGATTAGAAAAGAAAAGCCAGATATCAGATAGATCAAGATTAAAGATAAATCCTGGGATAACTCAGGTGGTGGATATAAATCTGCTTGATAAAGACCAAGAACCTGTGAGTTATAGATATTCAGTTTTGCATGCTAGACTTCCGTTTGAGACATATTGTTGATGATAGATTATTTGACATTCATACCTACTCAGCTGGATTGTGACCTGTGCACACCATGGTTCGGTGATGCCCTGTGGATCATGATAGCTATTTGACTTATCATTTCGCATGACATTGTACTTATAAATCATTTCAGATATTGTTATGAGTTTATTGCTATCATGACCTTGATGACTTATGCTTTCATTATTAATCGCATCTTTGACATATTGATTCAGCTTAGCATGATTAGCCTTGTCGGTCTATTGTTCTAGACTATGCTACTTCACCAGTTCTATTGAACTTGGTATAGACACTCCGATGTTCCCCCATGAAGACCGCTGGTAGCTAGCCCAGCATAAGTGGATAGCTTCCACTAAAAGCGTGAGCGTGGGCTGAACATCATCCAATTCTATGAATTTCTATGTCTCAATCATGAGTGGCTGTAGCGGCAGTCCAGACATATCACGCTTTGACCCATGTTCCGCTTGATTAACGCATGTAATCTGAAAATCTATATTCTCACTAAGCCATGCTTACAGTTGCTATTTGACCTTTTTACAGGAAAAGATAAAGGAAAGTCACTTGCTGGACCTAGTTCTTAGGTCTTACAAGATCAAGATTGAAGTATTCTATAGACCACTACTCAACAAACCCTTCGGTACTGATTGGCAGATGATAATTGTGGTGGTCTGGGTAGACTTGATTTGAATGTATGATGACATGAATTAGAATAGTCTTGTGCCCTTTATTAGTTTAATTTGAAAACTGTAATTTGTACTAAAATTGTATTAAACTTATCCTAATGTTTGTACTTGTAATCTGAAATTCCGCAACTTAAATTACTCTATCTTAGTTATGATTGATATCGTATTGTAAGATGTGGGACCTAGACTCTGAGGACTCCCCCGTAAGGGAAGGTCATCACAGAATGGTATCAAAGCCCATAGTTTGAGTGAATCAAGTATTACGTGAGTAATACTTGGTCTCAAACTGAAGCAATACATATGTATCAATCATTTAGGTGGATTGAACTGAGGTAGGATGTACAGACTGTTAGGATGGGAAAAAGGTTACATAGATCTAAGTCTATAAACTGATAGTTAAATGATTTTAATTTTCAGTAAAGATGTCAGGATCAGGTGACATTCCCAACAACATGACCCCACAGCAAATGTTTGAAATGATGCAACAACTATTAGCCCAACATACTGAACAACAAAACAAAAATATGCAAGAACAGCTTTAGGCTAGAGATGAGGCCGAAGCAAAAAGACGCGCTGACAAAAAGAATAAAAGAAAAGATAAACAAATCCAGGATGATGAATCTGATTCTGATAACTCTACACCGAACGTCCAATTTAAGCAGCCGAAAGGCTGTAAGTTCAAAGATTTTAAAGCCAGCGGTGCCCTTAACTTCGAGGGTACAGTCAATCCAATTCAGGTGATGGATTGGATCAGTCACACTGAAGAAATCTTCAGAATCTCCGATTGCTTGGAGTCAAAGAAAGTGAGTTATGCATCTGCTCTGTTCGTGGGTGCTGCCCGTGCCTGGTGGAAGACCCAGAGAAGTATTTATGGTGAGGAGGTCATCCAGACTCTAGAATGGGACCAGTTTCTTGAAATGTTCAACTCGAAGTATTGTCCTGCTAACCAACAAGACAAGATGGAGGTGCAACTGATGCAGTTAACCCAAGGCACTAAGACTGTAGACGAGTATGAGCATGAATTCTCACGGCTCTGTGGATATTCTTCATATCAGGTAGCTACTGAAGAAAGAAAGATGAACCGATTTCGTGGAGGGCTTAACCCGAGATATCGACACCCAATGAGCGCGATAAAGTATAATTCTTATCTCGAAATGGTTGAAGCGGCAAGGCAGATTGAGAGGGGATATTTAGAGTACGGCGATCAACTCTACGCTCCATCAACGAACCCGGCATGTCCTTCTCCTCCAAAGAAGCAAAGATTTGGCAGATTCTTCAAGCCAAATAAATCTCAGACTCAGCAACCCCAGCAGTCTCAACAGTACAGTTCGCCACAGAAGGCTCAAGCTTATTCGCTTACAAATGAACCACGGTTCTGCAAGAGATGCAGAAAATCACATATGGGATTGTGTAATCCAGACGACGTCACGTGTTATGTGTGTAGCAGAATCCGCCATAGTAGAGAAGAGTGCCCCCAACGAGGTCTTGGTTGTGCTAAATGCGGAAAGCGTGGACACTTCATGTATCAGTGCCACAGTGGACAACGAGGTCAATCACAGTCATCAGCTGGAGGTTCTACAATGAAAAGCTCAGCTGCAACTCCAACTGTTAAGACCCGCGCCTTCCAAATAACGGCGGAGGAAGCAAAAGAAACCCCGGATGTGGTTACCGGTACGTTTTTACTAAATTCAATACCTGCGTGTGTGTTATTCGATTCCGGTGCAAGCCGTTCATACATCTCGACTACTTTTGCGCAAGGATTATCGAAGTTTCCTTCAAAGCAACTTGTTATACTCGATATAGAGATAGCCAGTAACAATTATGTTATGGCTGATTCCGTATACCGTAATTGCACTCTACTCGTTAATAACATCGTGTTCAATCTCGACCTTATCCCGATACCGTTAAAAGAGTTCGACGTCATCATCGGCATGGACTGGTTAACAAACAACGAGGCTACAATCATCTACAACTGCCGAATCATCCGAATCAAGACTTCAGACGGCCGAGTGTTAGAGTTCAAAGGCGACAAGCGTAAAGGTGCTCATTGTTTTATATCGGTTGAGAAAGCACGTAAGTATCTATCTAAGGGTCACGAATCTTATCTTTGTTATGTCTCGTCTGAGTCCACCTCGGAAGTCAACAAGAAATCTGTATCTGATATTCCGATCGTCTGTGAGTTCCCAGACGTATTCCCTGATGACATTTCTGGAGTGCCACCGGAACGACAAGTTAAATTCGGGATTGATTTAGTTCCTGGTGCGGCTCCCATCGCTAAAGCCCCCTACAGACTTGCTCCTGCAGAAATGCAGGAAATGTCAAAACAACTGCAAGATCTGTTAGAGAAAGGATTTATCCGACCGAGTTCATCTCCGTGGGGTGCACCTGTCTTATTCGTTAAAAAGAAAGATGGAACTCTCCGAATGTGCATCGACTATCGTGAGTTGAACAAAGTCACAATCAAAAATAAGTATCCTCTGCCCAGAATCGATGATCTATTCGATCAGCTACAAGGAGCCAGCTACTTCTCCAAAATCGATCTTCGTTCTGGGTATCATCAGCTGAAAGTTAAAGATGAGGATATGCCAAAGACAGCCTTCCGAACAAGATATGATCATTACGAATTTCTCGTAATGCCTTTCGGATTAACGAATGCACCAGCGGCGTTCATGGATCTCATGAATCGCGTGTGCAGACCAATGCTGGATAAGTCAGTTATCGTGTTCATAGACGATATCCTGATTTACTCCAAAACGGAGGCTGATCATGTTGTTCATCTACGTCAATTGCTAGAGTTATTGAGAAATGAAAGACTCTATGCAAAATTCTCATAGTGCGAGTTTTGGCTCAGACAGGTAAAAATCTTACATTGTCTCGAGTTGTTTCTTAAAGTGTTCGTTGTTTCAAAACTTGAATTCTACTTTGATTTCTTTATAGATTCAATTCCTTGGCCATGTTGTATCTGGCGAAGGCATCTCCGTTGATCCATCCAAAGTCGAGGCCGTTCAAAAATGGCAAACGCCTCGCAATGCCTCCGAAATAAGAAGTTTCCTGGGATTGGCCGGTTACTATCGGCGATTCATTAAGGACTTCTCAAAGATTGCTGTGCCCCTTACGATGCTAACACGAAAGAATACACCTTTCGTATGGGCCGATAAACAGCAAGAGGCATTCGACATTCTGAAACAGAAGTTTATTCAAGCGCCGATCCTAGCCTTACCAGAAGGCAATGATGATTTCGTTGTCTATAGCGATGCATCTGGTACTGGCTTAGGATGTGTCCTCATGCAAAGGGGAAAAGTCATTGCCTACGCTTCAAGGCAATTGAAGGATTACGAGAAAAGTGCACCAACTCATGATCTTGAATTGGCTGCCGTTACCTTTGCATTAAAAATCTGGTGGCATTATCTCTATGGGACTCGGTGTCAGCTTTACACCGATCATAAAAGTCTCAAACATCTATTTACTCAAAAGGATCTGAACATGAAACAGCGTCGGTCCTTGGAGCTTATCAAGGACTATGATTGCGAGATCCTATATCATCCCGGCAAAGCCAATGTGGTCGCGGATGCATTGAGTAGAAAAGTCTATCCAGAAAAGTGTTGCTATGCCCTGACTCCGACTGTATTCTCTTCTGATCTCATCGAAGACATTAAATTTGCTCAAGCTGAAGCATTGAAAGAAGAAAACATCTATTCTGAAAATCTCAAAGGGCAACTTCAATTTCTATCTATGAATCATTTGGGACTTCAATGTCTCAAGGGAAACCGAATCTGGATTCCTAAGTATGGTTCTATTCGCAACACTCTTCTATCTGAAGCCCATCAGTCCAAGTTATCCATTCATCCTGGCAGCTCAAAGATGTATTTCGATCTGAAAGTTGATTATTGGTGGCCAGGAATGAAGAAAGACATCGGTCAATTCGTTGAAAGCTACATAGTATGTCAAATAGTTAAGGCAGAACACCAGAAGCCCTTCGGGGATATGCAACCACTGCCAGTTCCTGAGTGGAAGTGGGAGCATATAACCATGGACTTTGTCACAAAATTGCCAAAGACCAAGAGACAACACGACTCCATCTGGGTAGTCGTGGATCGATTAACGAAGTCAGCACATTTCATACCGATGAAAGAGACGTACTCACTTGATAGATTGGCACAGATGTACATCACCGAGGTTATTTCACGTCACGGTGTGCCAAAATCTATCGTCTCTGATCGTGATAGTCGTTTCACTTCGAGATTTTGGAAAGCACTGCAAGACGGGATGGGTACTCGAATCTCTATGAGTACAGCTTATCACCCTAATGCAGATGGCCAAAGTGAATGCACTATCCTAACTTTGGAAGATATGCTCCATGCCTGCATTCTTGATCTTGGTGGTAACTGGGATGACCATTTACCCTTGGTCGCATTCTCATACAACAACAGTTATCATTCCACGATTAAGATGGCTCCTTTTGAAGCTTTATATGGACGAAAGTGCAGAACTCCCACCTGTTGGCGAGAAACAGGTGAATCGCCTTTAGCAGGTCCTGCCCTTCTACAGTTGACTCATGATAAGATTCAACTTGTCAGAAGGAATATACTTGAAGCTCAAAGCAGGCAGAAGTCGTATTACGATAATTGTCACAGATCGATAAGTTTTGCAGTTAACGACCGGGTGATGCTGAAAGTATCTCCAATGAAGAATGTGGTCCGGTTCATAAAGAGGAACAAGCTAGCTCCGAGATTTATTGGCCCGTTCAAGATCGTTGAAAAGATAGGAAATCAATCTTATCGTCTTGAACTGCCAACTGACTTAGCTGGAATACATCTCGTATTCCATGTTAGTCATTTACGAAAGAGTCTAGCTGATGAAAGAGAGGTACAGATACCACACGTTAATGTGCAAATTGATGAGAAGCTTCGGGTGGTTGAAGAGCCAGAATGTATTCTGGACTCGAAGACCAAAAAGCTTCGTAATAAAGAGATACAGATGGTGCTCGTCCAGTGGAAACACCACAAGGGTTCGCATCAGTCTTGGGAATCAAAAGATGTCATGAAAGCTACCTATCCAAGTCTGTTCGAACATAGCTAACTTCGGGGACGAAGTTTGTGCGTGGTGGAGCCCATTCTGTAACAACCTACCTTTTTACTTAACGTTATTTTCTGTTTTGATTCAATAATGTAATTTTATTACATTAATTGTATTGTAATTTTAATTAAGTAATGAAAATATTTAATTAAGATAAGTTATACTAGAAATGATAAAAATGAAGACAAAATCTTTATAAATGAAAATCTGATGTTGAGGGACTAAATATGTCAACATTTGAAAGTTTAGAAATAAAAGATCCAAAATCTTTATTTCTTCATTTATATCATCCTGCAACATTCAAAATTCTCTCTCAATCTCACTCTAAAAATCTGCTGGAACCGAAATTTGAAGAAGGAAATTCGTGAATCTAACTGAAGATTTTCAAGAATCAGATCAGATTAAGGTAATAACACTAATTTCTAAGCTTTAGTTTGTATTTTTAAGAATTTAAATGTATAAAATTCGGATTTATAATCTGTAAAAAATAATGTTGCATGTTTGAAATATTGGTTAGAAATCATGTAATGAAACCCATAAATGATTTAGAAACAAATATCGTAGCTTAAATCATCCAAAATAATCAAAAATCTGAGTTTTTATAAACTTTTTTGTTCTTGAGAAAAATTCAACATTTTAGAAAAATCCGGATGATTTAAAGTGTTTAATATAGGGAAAACAATGTAAAAATGTTGGGAAATGGTTTAAGTAGGTTCAAGCTGTTAGTTAGACTTCTCAAACTGTTAGTAGAGTTTTTATGTAAATCCAAAGTTCATGCTGCTAGTTGAAGAAACTCGAGCTGCCAGTGTAAAAGTTCAAGCTGCCAGAGTAAATCAACTCGAGCTGCTCTGTTCATACTGTCAAGTGATTCAAGCTGCTCAACAGTTTCATAAACAGAAAGTGCTGATTTTCAGCAAAAGATATATACTCAAAGATTCCAGCGTATCTACTATCAGAGAAGTCATAGTTCGTCAAAGAAACATATCAAGAAGCAATATAAATACATAGAATAGGTCACTCTATTGTATAGGAGTTTTCTGCATATTTGAGTCTGTAATTGCTTTGTTGATTAAGTTTTTCATAAGCCTCTAAGGTTGTAAAACCCTAAGAACAGTCTGTGTTCTTCGTCTAATCAAACAGATTAGAGGTGATTGTAATCATTGAATTCAGCAATACAAACAGTCTTTACTACTTCTTGTGTTTTATTCATTATTGATTCTGAAAGTTTTTGTTAAAATAATTAAGTGTTATTCCGCAAACTTCTTAATTAAACTTTGATTCAAAGCAAGATTATTGATTTATACTCTGATAAATTCAAATCAGTTAGTCTTGGTTATTCAGTTTTAGATCCTGACAAGTGGTATCAGAGCCAACATCACTAAGACCACACCCATGGCGACAACCAGTGTGCAAACACAAGCTGGAAGTCCCCAGAACCAAGAACAGAGGGGCCCAGAAGTTTCTACTTCTGGTATTAATGTCAGTGATAGATCACAGGCACCACAGGTGTTTTCTGATCTTGAGACTAGTCTGCAACTCATGCTGTTAACGGATCCCAAACTGAAACCTGTTGTAGCCATGTTGGAATACCAAATGTCCATCATTGCTGCACTGGGAGCTCAGATATTTGCATTCAAGCAGGCAGAGGCGGCTCAAAATAAAAGAATGGATTATCTACACAAAGGGTTTACCCTCTGTGGAAATAAGATCATGAAACTAGAGCAGTTGATTCAAACCCAAGGGGCAAAGGCTGTAGGTCCTCCTGACCAAACCAATGCTTCCAAAAAGGGGGAGAATCAGAAGGTTCCTGAATCAGTCCAAGCAGCTCCAACAACATCAGTCCTAGCAGCCTCAACAGTTCCATCTTCCAGGCTAACAGTCCCAACAGCTTCTCAAGCTGTTAGCCTAGAAACTCAAGCTGCTGCCCCAAAAGCAACTGGAGTTGTCATAAGGGAAGGTGTTCATGCTCCAATCAGTACAGTCTAAGCTGCATCTTCTGCTGCAAAAGACAAGGGCAAGGGCATTCTTATTGAGTCTCCAAAGCACAAATTTTCTTCCAAAGAAGCCCAAATTGGCTTTGATGCTGAAGTTGCCAAACGGTTAGCAGAAGAGCAGGATAAAGAATTAGATCAGCAAACCCAGCCCCCAATGGATGATGATGAGACTCTTGGTGATTACCTAAAGGGGTTTGTGGGTAAACAAGGAGAAAAGAAGAGAAAGCTGCCAACTGGGCACTCCAAAGCTGAGCACAGAAGATTTTTAATCAATTTTGCCTTTGCAGCTGGTATTCCAAAGAAAATGGCTCAGTCCATGACTACTGAAAGGCTGCAAGAGATTCATGACAAGGAGATGGACAAAAGAAAGAAAGCAAAAGTCTCCCAAGAAGTCCAATCATCACAAGAACCAGCTCAACCTGCTACAAGTCATATTCAAGCTGCTGCCAGTGCTCCTGCTCCTACTGATCAAGCTGTTGCTTCTATTCCTTCATCTGAGCCATCATCACAAGCAAAGCTGCATCAAGTTAAGAGGGTGTTATTTGATCAACAACTGCAAAAAGCAATGGAGATAGAGAAACTGATTGATCAGCATGATTTTACAAAGCCTCTGATCAATTACTGGTATGCCAAGTCACTGGACGACTGTGACTTAAGAGTCAAGTTTGTTGTAAGAAGAGAGTCTGGACCAGAAGAAGAATTTGATACATTTTGGCAAATGGTTCAGAAGTTGACCAGAGATGAGCTAACAAAGATGCATAATATAGGGTCTGTGACACAAGTTAGATCTGCTTTACCACAAGTGAAGCAAATTATGAAAGATCTAAAATCAATTGTTGACCCTGAATCTGCAAGGAAAGAGATAGAGGATGCCGTGAAGAAAGGGACAAAGATAGTGGATTTAATTGCATGTTAATATAAATTTAGTTTGGTGAATTTTTTGTAAAACCCGTATGGGTCGACCTGCAAGTCGACTCGGCGAGTCGCCAAGAACACCATGAATTTCTCTTAAATTTTCTAAGTATTGGATCCATATTCGATTTAGACCCGAGTTCGGATGTGATCTGTATTCGGTTTGACCCGAGTTCGGATGTGATCCGAATTCATTTTGACCCGAATTCGGATGGACTACTCTCGGATCATATCACTTTTCGGATGCATGCGAATTCGACCGAAAATCTGAATTTCGGACCTCCACTCGCCGAGTCGCCTTAACCGACTCGCCGAGTCAGTCCCAATTGGTGCGAATTCGGATGCTAATTATATGATCCGAAATTTAGGCTGAGCAACTAATTTTTTTGGATATGCTTTTATGGCTTAATAAAATATATAATTTAGTGTCAATACATGCAATATTAAACAAAATATGAGATGTACAAATGCAAGATTTGGGCATAAAATACGTTTGAAAAGATTATGAGTTATCAGAATCAAGTCAATGAAATTCCAAAGATTTATAATGATATGATATGATAAATTCTGGACAGGTTCAGTTAAATCCTGAACACAGATTTAAAGATATTGAAAGTGGGTCACTGATTAGAAAAGAAAAGCCAGAGATCAGATAGATCAAGATTAAAGATAAATCCTGGGATAACTCAGGTGGTGGATATAAATCTGCTTGATAAAGACCAAGAACCTGTGAGTTATAGATATTCAGTTTTGCATGCTAGACTTCCGTTTGAGACATATTGTTGATGATAGATTATTTGACATTCATCCCTACTCATCTGGATTGTGACCTGTGCACACCATGGTTCGGTGATGCCCTGTGGATCATGATAGCTATTTGACTTATCATTTCGCATGACATTGTACTTATAAATCATTTCAGATATTGTTATGAGTTTATTGCTATCATGACCTTGATGACTTATTCTTTCATTATTACTCGCATCTTTGACATATTGATTCAGCTTAGCATGATTAGCCTTGTCGGTCTATTGTTCTAGACTATGCTACTTCACCAGTTCTATTGAACTTGGTATAGACACTCCGATGTTCCCCCATGAAGACCGCTGGTAGCTAGCCCAGCATAAGTGGATAGCTTCCACTAAAAGCGTGAGCGTGGGCTGAACATCATCCAATTCTATGAATTTCTATGTCTCAATCATGAGTGGCTGTAGCGGCAGTCCAGACATATCACGCTTTGACCCATGATCCGCTTGATTAATGCATGTAATCTGAAAATATATATTCTCACTAAGCCATGCTTACAGTTGCTATTTGACCTTTTTACAGGAAAAGATAAAGGAAAGTCACCTGCTGGACCTAGTTCTTAGGTCTTACAAGATCAAGATTGAAGTATTCTATAGACCACTACTCAACAAACCCTTCGGTACTGATTGGCAGATGATAATTGTGGTGGTCTGGGTAGACTTGATTTGAATGTATGATGACATGAATTAGAATAGTCTTGTGCCCTTTATAAGTTTAATTTGAAAACTGTAATTTGTACTAAAATTGTATTAAACTTATCCTAATGTTTGTACTTGTAATCTGAAATTCCGCAACTTAAATTACTCTATCTTAGTTATGATTGATATCGTGTTGTAAGATGTGGGACCTAGACTCTGAGGACTGCCCCGTAAGGGAAGGTCTTCACACATGCCTTGGTTTATTTTTTCAGTATATCATGAAGAACAATGAAGATTTCCGTGTGTAATGAACCGATAATCAACAATACATGCACAACGTTTTAAATAAATCTCTAGGCAATGAGATGTGTCATTTCCGTTTAAAGTTGTTCAATTTCTTTATTAAGATTCGTTAATTTTTTTATGATTGCTGCTTTTGTTTGTTAACATTTTTATTTGTCTGAATAAATTTTTATTATAAATTTATGTTAGACTATATTCGTAGTTATACTTTGAAACTACATGTTTGTGTATTATTTTTATGGGAAAATAATGGGTTTTCATTTTATCAAAAATTATTATTAATTTTTTCCCTGTATACTTAATTCTGAGAGAACAATCTTTTAACGCATAATTATTTTTTCGATCAACTCACATGCATTAAACTAGATATATGTATCGACCTCATAATTATGTGTAATAATCGATATTTATGACTAAAATATAAGTAAATTTTTTATCGTAAATAATGTATAGTTTTCATAAATAAAATACATTTTTATCATGTGACATTCATGATACAAATAAATATTTTTTTGTGCATAAAAAATATATAGTTTTTATAAATAAAATATAATTTTATCATGTGACAGTTTTATTAAAAAAATTTAATTTTGAAAGACGTCACCCGGGCAACGCACGGGTATTCAACTAGTTGATTAAGTGTGGCTAAAAGTGAACAATTGTCCTGATAAAAGAAAATATTTCCTGAGTATAAATATATTATGGTCACGGTTTAGTTTCTTATGATTGTGTAAACTCAAATAATATTTCATGATAAAAGAAAAGAAGTGTGACTATTAATTGTTCTATGGTTTCTGTTTAACTTATTTTGGGTGGCAAAAAATATTAAACGGTCATAGTTTAAGAAAAAATCTTGTCACTATACTACTTTATGATCACAATTTAATATGTTATGTGTGTCTAAAAGTAAATAATAATCATGATAAAAGAAAAAATTTAAATAAGTGTTTAAAGACACAATTTATTTTGTTTTCTGTGGCTAAAACTAATAAATAGTCACAATGTAAAAAAAAACATTACTCTATAAGTATCTTATGATCACAGTTTAATATGTTGTATATGGTTAAAAGTAAACACTAATTTGATTAAAAAATAGGATTATAAGTATTTTATGGTCATGATGTATTTTTTTTCGTGACTAAAAGTAATCAATTGTCATAATAAAATGAAATTTTACTGTAACGATATGTTTTTCTTTTGTTTATTGTATATTGTTGTATCCCACATCCCCTAGCACATAAAAACTTGAAGCAAAGAAAAGTCTATATAACTTAGTTATTTATGTGTGTCCAAATATATCTTATCGTCACATTTTAATTATTAATGTGTGTCTAAATGTACCCGATGGTCACAGTTTAATTTATTATGTGTGTCTAAATATATTGATTTGTCATGATTAAATTATTTATGTGTGTTTAAAAGTATGTTATCGTCATGGTTTAATTATTTATGTGTGTCTAAATGTACCAAATAGTGACGGTTTAAGGAAATACACATGACTAGAAATATTTTATAGTCACGATTATTTAAAAATGATTGACTTTTAGCCACGATTTTAGCCTATGGTCACAGTTATCCATATGATTTGGTCACAAATATTATATGTAGTCTTATGGTATCAAAAGTGATGGGACCATTGGTCACGATTTGAATGAAAAAAAAAATTTGTGGCCATAGGTCTATGGCCATGGTTTTTTTGGCATGGCGAATGCCCTTTTTTGTACTAGTGATTTGATAGCATTTCTGCAAGCACAAGTCTGTGGGGAGCTTTGGCGATTGGAGCTGCACCAGGAACTAAGTCAATTCCGAACTCAACTTGACGTTCCGGTGGCACTCCAGAAATATCATCAGGAAATACGTCTGGGAACTCACAGACGATTGGAATATCAGAAATGGATTTCTTGTTGACTTCAGGGACGGATTCAGACGAGACAAAACACAAGTAAGATTCGTGACCCTTAGACAGATATTTACACGCTTTCTCAACAGATATGAAGCAGTGAGCACCTTTACGTTTGTCACCTTTGATTTCCAACACCCGACCATCTAAAGTCTTGATTCTGATGATTCGGCAGTTGCAGACGATAGTAGCCTCGTTATTCGTTAACCAGTCCATGCCGATAATAACGTCGAACTCTTTTAACGGAATCGGGATAAGATCGAGGTTGAACACAATGTTATTAACAAGTAATGTGCAATTTCGGTAAACGGAATCAGCCATAACATAATTGTTACTGGTCGTATCTATATCGAGTATAACAGGAAGCTTTGATGGAGATTTAGATAATCTTTGCGCAAAAGAAGTCGAGATGTATGAACGACTTGCACAGGAATCGAATACTACGCGCGCAGGTATTGAATTTAGTAAGAACGTATCGGTAACCACATCAGGGGTTTCTTTTCGCTTCCACCGCTGTAATCTGGAATGCACGGGTCCTTGCAGTTGGAGTTGCGGCTGGGCTTTTCATCGTAGAACCTCCAGCTGATGACTGTGATTGACCTCGGCGTCCACTCTTACATTGATACATAAAATGTCCATGCTTTCCGCATTTTGCACACCCAAGACCCCGCTGGGGACATTCTTCACTGCTGTGGCCGATCATGCTACATACATAACAGGTTACATCATCGGGATTGCACATTCCCGTATGCGATTTCCTACATCTTTTATAGAATCGTGGTTCATTCGTTAGAGAATAAGCATGAGCTTTCTGAGGCGAGTTGTATTGCTGAGACTGCTGGTGTTGCTGGGACTGAGATTTGTTGGGCTTAAAAATCTGCCGAATCTCTGCCTCTTTGGAGGTGAAGGACACGTCGGGTTCGTTGACGGAGCATAGAGTTGATCGCCATACTCTAGATATCCCCTCTCGATTTGCCTTGCAGCTTCAACCATCTCTAAGTAACTCTTATACTTTATCGCGCTCATCGGGTGCCTGTATCTCGGATTAAAACCTACGCGAAATCTATTAATTTTTCTTTCCTCGGTGGCTACTTGATATGATGAATAGCCACAGAGCCGCGAGAATTCGTGATCGTACTCATCAACAGTCTTGGTTCCCTGAGTTAATTGCATCAGTGAACCTCTATTTTGTCTTGTTGGTCAACAGGACAATACTTCGCGTTAAACATGTGAAGAAACTGGTCCCATTCTAAAGTCTGGATGACCTCCTCTGAGTCTTCCACCATGCACGGGCAGCGCCGACGAACAGAGCAGATGCATAACTCACTTTCTTGGATTCTAAGCAGTCAAAAATTCTTAAGATTTCTTCAGTATGGCTTATCCAATCCATCGCCTGGATTGGGTTGACTATACCCTCAAAGTTAAGGGCACCACTGGCTTTAAAATCCTTAAACTTACAGCCTTTCGGCTGTTCAATTTGGGTTTCAGGGTTTGAGTTATCCGAATCAGGCTCATCATTTTGAACTTGTTTTTCTTTTCGCTTATTTTTCTTATCCGCACGTCTCTTAGCTTCGGCCTCATCTCTATCCCAAAACTGTTCTTGCATGTTCTTGTTTTGTTGTTTAGATTGTTGGGCTAATAGTTGTTGTACCATTTCAAACATCGGTTGGGGAGTCATATTATTGGGGAAATCACCTGATCCTGATCCTGACATCTTTACTGAAAATTAAAATCATTTAACTATCAGTTTATTAGACTTAGAGCTATGTACCTTTTTTCCCATCCTAACAGTCTGTACATCCTATCTCAGTTCAAACCACCTAAATGATTAATATATATGTATTGCTTCAGTTTGAGACCAAGTATTACTCACGTAATACTTGATTCACTCAAACTATGGGCTCTGATACTATCCTGTGAAGGCCACTCCTTACGGGGCAGTCCTCAGAGTCTAGGTCCCACATCATGCAACACGATATCAATCATAACTAAGATAGAGTAATTATATTGCGGAATTTCAAATTACAAGTACAAAATATTAGGATAAGTTTAATACAGTTTTATTTCAGAATTACAGTTTTCAAATTTAACTTATAAAGGGTACAATCTAATCTAATTCATGTCATCATACAATCAAATCAATCTACCCAGGCCACCACAATTTTCATCTGCCAATCAATACCGAATGTTTGTTGAGTAGTGGTCAATAGGAAACTTCAACTTGATTCTTGTAAGACCTAAGAACTAGGTCCAGCAGGTGCCTTTCCCTTATCTTTTCCTGTAAAAAGTTTGAACAACAACTATAAGCAATGCTTCGTGAGAATATTTACATGCATTTCAAGCGGATCATGGGTCTAGCGTGATATATCTTGACCGCCGCTACAGACACTCATGATTGAGACATAGTAGTCATAGAATAATATGATGTCCAAGCCATGCTCACGCTTTTAATTGTGGGGATCAGCCACATACTGGGCTAGCTACCATTAATCCACATGGGGGAACATCTATATATCATTACCAAGTTCAATAGAACTGGTGAAGTAGCATGGTCTAGAACAATAGACCGACAAGGCTAATCATACTAAGCTGAATCAATACATCAAAGACGCAAGGAATGATGGAATCATAAATAATCAAGGTCATGATAGCAATAAACTCATAACAATATCTGAAATGAACTGTAAGTATAATGTCATGCGGAATGATAAATCAAATAGCTATCATGATCCACAGGGCATCACCGAACCATGGGAGCACATGTCACAATCCAGCTGATCATGTATGAATGTCAAAATAATCTATCATCAACAATATGTCTCAACTGGAATCTAGCATGTAAAACCGAATATCTATAACTCCACAGGTTCTGTTGTCTTTATCAAGCAGATTAAATCCACCACCTGAGTTATCTCCGGATTTTGTCTTTAATCTTTGTCTATCTGATCTCTGGCTTTGCTTTGCAAGTCTTTGACTCACTTTCAATATCTTTAATCTTTAATTCTTTGTTCAGAATTTATCTGAACCTGTCCAGAATTATATCATAGCAGAAACATTAGCTTTTATCTTTAAATCTTTATTTATCTGATTCGATAACTGATAAACTCATTCAATCATAATACTTTCTTTGTTCATTTGAAGTCTCAATGAC
>JAANYP010007559.1:0-45546 GCA_020465985.1 Centrapalus pauciflorus
ACTAAGCATTTCTTACAGTTGCTACTTACCATTTTTACAGGAAAAGATAAAGGAAAGTCACCTGCAGGACCTAGTACTTAGGTCTTACAAGATCAAGACAGGAGTTCTCATACACCTCTACCCAGCAAACCCTTTTAGGTACTGCTTGGAAGATTACAATATGATGGTCTGGGTAGACTTGATTTGATTATATGATGACATGAATTAGAATAGACTTGTGCCCTTTATAAGTTTAATTTAAAAACTATAATCTGTATTAAACTTAAATCCTAATATGTTTGTACCTGTAATTTATAATTCCGCAACTTAATTACTCTATCTTAGTTATGATTGATATCGTGTTGCATAATGTGGGACCTAGACTCGTGTCTACCGCCCCGTGAGGGGTGGTCTTGACACTACTAACTTGCGTATATGTTGATGCACATTCATTCTTGTTGCATGTCCGTTCATTTGTTGTGCATCCTATGATGGACCTGCGTTGTCGCATCTGTACTCTGATGATACTGTGCTATATGACCAAGAGGTTGACACCTCTGTGGTCAGGATAGACATTAAGTCATCCCCGATGTAATGTCTGCCTCAGATGGTTGGTTTTCCTTATGCCGAGTGTCAACTCGAAGGAGCTGCGGCTCGGGTTTCCGTACTTTGAGTACGTGTGGAGTATACGGTATGTGTTACCACAGTTACTCTGGGTGGCATCATAAGGATTTGCAGAATGTGTAAAATCATTTGGTATTCACTAAGCATTCGCTTAACCCTCAGTTGTTGACTTTTTACAGGAAAAGGGAAATCTGCTGGTGGACCATCTAGCTAGGTCGTCTGTTGAAGTGATTGAAGAAATCTACTGTGTATCTTAGTAACAAATCTATGGGGATAATTGTTGTAATAAATTTGGGATGATGTAATACTTTTGAGTATGTAGAAGTAGACATGTAACCTGGTAGTACCGTAAGGTGCTTGACAAACTTGTATTATTTTAATTTATGTACTTTATGCTTCCGCACTTTAATTAAGTTATCAGATTATTATGTAATTGTATGTTAGTGATTAATCCTGGGTGTATTGTAAATGGTGGTTAATGTGGCAAGGGTGTCACAATGTCAGCCACAAACCCCATATGGACATCCTCTGATGGAATGTCCACCTCCAAATTGAGGGTGGGAGAGTCCTTAGTGGGTTCCCTTTGGATATTCTGTGCAGAAGTGTCCTCCTGCACAGGGATATTTGGCACTGGTGCTTGGGCTGAGGAGGAAGGAGCTCCTGAAACCCTTTCTCTTTTGTATTGTAGGAGTGTGGGGGTGGGGATGTATGTGTGATAGAAGGAGCAGATGGAATGTTTGTATCATGAGGAGTGGGTTGGGGTCCTGGGGGTGAAGCAATGATGGATGGCTGAGCCTGCTCAGGACCCTCTCCCCTGTTTGTTGGATTGATGCCCAACATTGCAGAAGGCAATGGGACATCCACATTCAAAAAATTGGCACTAGGTTTTAAAAGTCTTTTGATTGATGGTAAAGAGTGCCTATGGGAAACATGTATCCTTTTTTGTATATTAAAATTATTGCAAGATCTTTCAATGATTTCAGCCAAAAATCGTGGATACATAAAAAATTTTCCATTCTTTAGGGCATGATGCCTCAACATTCCCTAAAAAATCATATTTGAAAAGTTGAACTGTTAGCCTGTTGATAGACACACTAGAGCAGTGGCATTGTTTGAGGAAAACTCAGACCAACCAGTTTTTTTGGATTTATACATTGTTGAATGATATGCACAAGATACTTCCACTTAGGGGCAAAGTGTGCTTTAAAGAAAGTAAAGGAATCAGTAGGGCCCCTATACCCTATTGCAAAAAGTCCTTCATGTAAGGCAGTAAGGGATAGATCTGATATACCTGAGGCATCTTGAAGATGCAAATGTTGGCGGATGGTCTCCTCAGAAATAGTAATAGGGTTGCCATCAATTGTGGATGCAAAAGACGTCACTCCATTGACGGTTTTGACTGTGGCAGATTTCCAGAACTGCTCTATATGAGACACATAGATGGTGGGATTTACAGTGAGGGCATGATGGATATGGGAACTTCGAAGAAGTCCATCGTGTCGTGGAATGGTTGAAGGTCCGTGTGTTTGAGAGAGTAGGGGAGACATTTATGTTCTTTGACAAACTCCATTGAAGATCAAGTCGGTGATTTAGGGTTTGAAAGATTTGTGTGTGAATCGCTCAGAGGGAGAGAAAGAAAAGATCGTGGAAGATATTTTTGCAACTGGTTGTTCAATTGAACGAAATTGGGACCTTTAAAGGTTTGGACATTTCAAAAATATCTAATCCCGCGCACACACTTTTAAGGAATTACATAATTACCCTGCACACTTTGACAGATCAAGTGAAAACAACTAACAGTTCGAGTAAAATGAACTAGCAGCTTGAGAAAAGACTCAAGCTGTTAGTTGAAAATTAAGCATATCTTTATGAAACAGTGTCTCCCCCTTAATCAAGCACATGAAATAAATATGTTCTTCATAAAATAAGAGATAATGATGAAAATCAAATTAACCCATTAACCATACCAATATTTGATACTAGGAAGGTGAATCTTCCTACATCAAACGGTTTTGTAAATAGACTAGCTAACTGATCATCTGTATGAATTTTGGTAACTTGGATTAATTTCTTCTCATTTCAATCTCTTATAAAATGAAATCTAATGTCTATGTGCTTGGTTTTGGGAAATTTCACTGGATTTTGTACAATGCTTATTGCACTTGAGGTGTCAATGTAAATAGGAGTAGATAGAAAGTTCATACCATAGTCTCTCAGTTGATTTTGAATCCACATCACTTGGGAACAGCAGCTGGCAGCTGCTACATATTCTGCTTTAGTAGATGAGGTGGAAACAGTTGTTTGCTTTTTGCACTGCCAAGAGACCAGTCTTGCTCCTAGATATTGACATCCACCAGTTGTGGATTTTCTGTCAATGTTGCAACCTCCATAGTCACTGTCAGAATAGGCTGTTAGTTCAAGAGGAGAGCCTTTAGGATACCATAGGCCCAACTGTGGTTGGCCCTTGAGGTATCTAAAAATTCTCTTAACAACAAACAGATGTGAGTCCTTTTGAGCACATTGAAACCTGACACAAACACAAACAACAAACATTATATCACGTCTAGAAGATGTGAGATACATTAGTGAACCTATCAAGGATCTATATAGGTGAATGTCCACATGCACTCCATCTTTGCCTGCATCAAGCTGCTTGTGAGTGTCCATTGGAGGTCTAGCAACTTTGGTATCTTTGTAGCCAAACTTTTCCAGGATGTCATTAACATACTTCGATTGACTTATAAAAAGTCCTGTGGGCTTCTGCTTGACCTGCAATCCTAGAAAGAAGGTGAGTTCTCCCATTGAACTCATTTGAAACTTTTTGTGCATCAATGTCTCAAACTCCTTGCACAGAATGTCAATTGTGGACCCAAAAATGACATCATCAACATAGATCTAAACAAGCAAAATCTCTTATTTGATGGACTTTGTGAACAATGTCTTGTCCAGAGTACCTCTCTTGAATCCATTTTGTAGAAGGTATGAGGACAAAGTGTCATACCATGCTCTTGGTGCTTGATGGAGTCCATAGAGGGCTTTGTCTAGTTTGTAGACTCTGTCTGGATACTTATAGTCCTCAAATCCAGGGGGTTTACACACATAAACCTCTTCTTCGATTATACCATACAGGAATGCAGATTTCACATCCATTTGATACACTTTGAATCCTTTGAAGCTTGCATAAGCTAGGAACAGTCAGATGGCTTCTATCCTTGCTACTGGGGCAAAGACATCATCATAATCTATTCCTTCTTCTTGAGTGTATCCTTATGCTACCAATCTTGCTTTGTTCTTGACTACTACCCCTCTCTCATCCTTCTTGTTTATGAAAACCCATCATGTACCAATTGCTCTCTATCCTCTAGGTAAGTCAACTAGAGTCCATACATTCTGAATCTTGAATTGAAAAAGTTCTTCTTGCATTGCCTCAATCCAAGATGGATCTTTCAGAGCCTCAGATGCCTTCTTAGGTTCTAATTGTGACATAAAGTAGGCATGTTCAAAGGCAGCTAGACTGAATTCAGGAACTGCTGATTCAGCACAGTGGACTCCTTGTGAACCATTGTCCTTGTCTGCACAGGTGTGCGTGGGTATCCTATTACCTGGTTGAGAGGATGATACTTGTGAACCCTTGTGAACCATTGTCCTTCTCTTGCTGTCTGAAATGATGTTCCTAGATTTGTATCATCTCCTTCAGGACCACTTGATGATTCTGCTTCAGGAACAGCTTGACCTGAAGATGGGACTGTTTCCCTATTGGATGGAGCTGTTACCTTAGAACTTGGAATTGACACTTCATAATCTAGATTTGTATCATGTTGAGCATCTAGTACGCCTGGTGGGTCACAAGATAGAAGTGGCAGTACATTATACTCATCCCATTTATCAGAATCTTCAACAGTTTGAAACTTTGTGCCAACAGCTTGAATGTTTGTGTGACCAGCATGAGAATTTGGGTTGGCAGCTTCAACACTGTCTTCATCAGTTCCTGCAGTATACTCAGCAAAGCTCAGAGAATTTGTTAGTGAATCTAAATCAAACAACCAATCAGGACCAGTGCCTTTGACATTAGCAGTGTTTTTATTAAACTCAACATTGGCACTTTCTTCAATGGTTTTAGACACACTGTTATATACCCTATAGGCTTTGCTTTGAATAGAGTATCCTACAAAGAAACCTTCTTCAGCCTTACTTTCAAACTTTCCTAAGTGAGTTTTAGTGTGAAGAATAGTGCATGAACAACCAAAAGACCTTAGAAAGGTTGCTAAGGGAACTCTATGATGGAATAACTCATATGGAATTTTCCCTTGTGATTGAACTACTTGAACCCTATTTAGCACATAACAAGCTGTATTGACTGCCTCTGCCCAAAAGGTCATTGGCAGTTTGGAATCAGCTAGCATGGTTCTAGCAGCCTCTATTAAAGTTCTATTCTTTCTTTCAGCTACACCATTTTGTTGTGGTGTTCTTGGTGCACTATATTGCCTTGCAATACCCTTAGATTCATAGAAACTGTTTAGGATATGATTTTTAAACTCAGTTCCATTGTCTGACCTGATCACCTTAACTTTTAAGTTTGATTGATTTTCTATCTTAAGGATAAAGGATTTGACTAGCTCAGCAGTTTCATCCTTAGTCCTAAGAATGTAGACCCATGTAAATCTGGTGAAATCATAAACAATGACTAAACAGTAAGCTCTTTTATTCAAACTCAAAAACAGATGTTGGACCAAAGAGATCCATATGAATAAGATGAAGAGCAGATGAGATTGAATTTACTTCTTTGGCCTTATGAGAAGATTTGTGTTGCTTGCCTTTGAGGCATGCTACAAAATGATCATCACAGATGAACTCCTTTTGTGGTAAACCTCTTACCAAATTCTTTTTGACTAAAACATTCATAAATTTGAAGTTCATGTGACACATCCTTCTATGCTAAAGAGCAGACTCATTAGATGATGCTTTGGATATCAAACAGCTCAAAGTATTTGATTTTGACAAAAGATCTGTGTCCAAACACTAGACATTGTCCTTCCTTGGTGTTCTAAGTAAAACAAGATTTTCAAGGATTTTAAAATCTTTTGAAAGGACAATGCACTCAGAGTCTGTGAATAGAACAATATTTTGTTTATCTCAAATTTGAGACACACTTAGTAAATTATACTTCAGCTGTTCAACATACAAAACATCATTGAAAATCATATTGCCTGCTTTGACAGTACCCTTACCTGTTACCTTACCTCCCTTGGAATTTCCACCAAATGCAACAAATCCTCCTTCAAAGCTTTTGAAATTTGACAAGCATTCAGAATTGCCTGTCATGTGCCTAGAGCATCCACTATCCATATGCCATCTTGTTCTATGTTGGGTCCTGTGGGTGCCCTGCACAAATAAAAGCTTAGTTAGTAGTGGAGTAAACCCAAACCAAATTGGTTTTGGGTTGTCCTTGTGCATTGACATAACTAAACACTGTTTGTGTCTTTTTATACTTAGTGAGATCCACTGGTGGATTTTGTAAAGAGTATTTAGTTATGACATGAGGTTTCCAGGTGTTCTTTCCAACCTTTTCATTAACAGTCTCAGATGATCCAGTACCAGTTCCAGTTTTAGACTTAGCAGTTTGAACTGGGTTTTTAGTGCTAACAGCTTCAGAATTTGCACTATCAGTTCCAACTTTAGACTTAACAGTCTCAACACTTGCATCAGCAGTTTGATCTGTGATTTTGCCTTTAACACACCATACGTTTTTAATGTTTGCTTTGGATTTTGCTAAAACTTGTTTTTGGTGTGTAGGCTGTCTTTTGTTGACTTTTAAGTACCTATGGTCAACTGTCTTCTTTGGAACTGGTGTAACAGGAGATTTGGCCTTTAAATTTTTTGTGTTTTGAACAAATGTCTGTTTTTGAACCACAGTCTGTTCTGCAACAGATGGTTTATACAAACAATGCCTGGCCAAATGGTTTTTCCTGCCACAATGGAAACATCTTTTGACTGTTATGATTGCAGAACCAGTTTTGTTAGACCATAACTGGTTCTTGTTCCTTTGATTTCCCCTTACCTGCTGTTGTGTGGAAAAATTTTGGACACCATGCTTTTGACATGTGCATATTGGAGTAGTCTTATCTCTTTTATTAGTTTTTGAGGAAGATGCAATGTTACAGTTAGAAGGTACAGAAACATGTGGAGCATTATTGCATACACTCATATTCTCTTTTCCTTTCTAACTGGGGTTAGGGGTTTCTATAGGTGCACTCATTGTTTTGGGTTCTCTCTTAACTTCTTTACATTCACAGCCTTCATTTGGAATCAGTTCTTCTTTAGATTCAGGACTGTTTTCAAGGATAGGATCTACAGTTGTCATTGTCTCATCTAATGGTTCATTAACAAGCCTATCAACAACTTCACTCATGGGATGAATGTATTTGTTGTTGTATGGGGGTGGAGTGGCTCTGTATTCTATACCTTATTTAGGATTGAGCTAAGATTTTACCCTATCTTTAAATTGAACCTCCATTAGGTGTTCTAGCTTTTGATTTGCCAGCTTGAAGTTTCCTAAATCTATGTTGACAGATTCTATTTTCTTGTTAGCTTCTAACACCTTCTAGTCAGCCTCATCTAGTTTCTTATTTAGGGTCTCTATTTTCTTTTTCAGTTCCTTTTTCTCCCACTCATGATATGTTCTATCATGTCCCATCTGAATCTCATTATCTTTATAGTCATTGATATGTTTTTCAAGATCTTCTATGGCCTGCATGTACTCATATCTCCTTTCTTCCATCTTAGCTAGAGTTTTGCACTTGCTCTCATTATGATCTCTGTACTTTTTAACCATATTTTTGCATGTTTGAGAACAGAGTTTAGCATTTACCTCAGATGGTTGTTCAGTGGAAATGACATTAGATGAATCTCTCATAAGAGCTTGATTTTGAAACTCTTCTTCTGTCTGATCACTCCAGTCAAACACATTGTCTTCTTGAGAAACAAGTGCTTGTGATGATGAAGCTTGATTAGTTTGCTGGGGTCTTGGTGGCTGTTGACCTTGGGATCTGCACTCTCTGGCAAAGTGTCCAAGCTTGTGGCATTTAAAGCATTCAACTTTTGATTTATCAAATGCTGGTTTGCCTTCTGGTCTGGCTTGAAAGTTTGGTCTGCCAGTTCTTTTCAGAATTCTTTTGGCTCTCATAGTCAACATAACTTGTTGCCATTTCAAGTCCATCTCTTCTAGATCATCTGGATGAATTTGTTCTAAATCTTCAGCATTTAGAGCAAACAGTCCATCATTTGCAACAAAAGCTTCATAATGAACTTCAGTAGATTTACCATCAGCACCTGAAAAGGAATCACAACAGTTTGATTTATCAGTTAATGCTGATGATAGAAGAGCAGTGTTATGATTGTAAGAAAAGGATTTCTTTTTATTTTCAATCTCAGTTTCAAACACTCTCAGACTGTTGTAAAGGTCATCCAACTCTATTTCATCAAGAGTATCTTTTATTCTCCATTGGGCAGCATAGACTGTCCACTCTTCACCAAGTGATCTAAGGAATTTTCGGTTTACTTCATCTTGATCCAAGCTGACTTTGGCACTCTCCAATTCACCTATCAGTTTATTAAACCTGTCAAAAATTTGAGTAACGTTTTCATTCTTGCCACCAGAAAAGTTTTCTTACTGCTGTTTTAGAAGATCTTTTTGATTCCTTTTGGTGCTAGCATTGCGCGTAAATCTTTTCTCTAAAGCAATCCAAAGAGAATGAGCAGTATAGAACTTTTTAAACTGATGTTGATAAGCATTAGGAATGGCTATCTGTAAGAGAGTAAGAGCTTTCACTTCATTCATTCTAGCATTTCTTTCAAGTTCAGTCTTTGGAGGTGTTTTTATGGGCTTGCCCTCAGCATCTGGTTCAGGATCAACTACAGGAGGATATTCAACAGCTTCCCATATGACATAATCAATAAATTGAATGTGCTGTTGAATCCTGAGTTTCCACATCTCGAACTCAGTGGGTTTGAGCATAGGCACTTTGAGTCCTTGCCTAGATCCACTACTGCTATTATCAAATTCCATCGCAGAAAAATAAAAATTTTAAAGGAAAGCTTCTAACTTTGAAAACAAAGAAAAACCTGTGGCACTGATACCACTTGACAGGATCAAAATCACTACCTAAGATTAACTAGTTTGAATGAATCAGAGTGTAAACCAATAACCTTGTATTGAATCAAAGTCCAGTTAAGAAGTTTGCGGAATAACACTTAATTGTTTTTAAGAAAAGCTTTCAGAACAAATAATACATAAATATAATCAAAATCAAATGTTTTGTATTGCCAAACTCACTGATTACAATCACCTCTAATTTATTTGATTAGACGAAGAACACAAATTGTTCTTAGGGTTTTACAACATTAGAGGCTTGAGAAAACTTAATCAGAAAGCAATTACAATTGAATCAAAACTTGTACATACAGACTTACAATAGAAAAACCTATTCTTTCTATATATAAAGCCTTCTGATTTGTTTCCTTGAGGGACTCTGATTTCTCTGGTAGTAGATATGCTTGAACCTTCAAATATAAATCTCTTCCTGAATTTTAGCACTTTCTGTTTGTTAAACTGTTGAGCAGCTTGAACGTGAGCAGCTTGAACATTAACTCTGGCAGCTCGAACTTACTCAACTAACAGCTTGAACTTTGTAATTACACAGAAAATCTACTAACAGTCTGAGAAATCTAACTAACAGCTTGACATACTTAAAATATTTCCCAACACTTAGGTTGAAATTATTCATGTAATTTTATCAACTTAGGTTATATATAATCAATTTAATTCCATTCCACTCCATTCCATGAATAATAAAACATAGGTTGAAATTAATCAAATAATTGTATAAAGTTAGGTTATATATAATCAATTCAATTCCATTCCAAGAATAATAAACTTAGGTTAAAACTAATCAAGTAATTTTATAAACATAGGTTAAATAAAATCAATTCAATTCCATTCCATTCCATTCCATGAATAATAAAACTTAGGTTGAAGTTAATCAAGTAATTTTATACACTTAGGTTATATATAATCAATTCAATTCCATGAATAATAAAACTTAGGTTCAAAGTAATCAAGTAATTTTATAACTTAGGTTATATATAATTAATTCAATTCCACTACATTCCATGAATAATAAAACTTAGGTTGAAGTTAATCAAGTAATTTTATAAACTTAGGTTATATATAATCAATTCAATTCCATTCCATTCCATGAATAATAAAACTTAGATTAAAATTAATCAAGTAAATTTATAAACATAGGTTATATAAAATCAATTCAATTTTATTCTATTCCATCAATAATAAAATTTAGGTTGAAATTAATCAAGTAATTTTATAAACATAGGTCATATATAATCAATTCAATTCTATTACATTCCATGAATAATAAAACTTAGGTTTAAATTAATCAATTAATTTTAAAAACTTAGGTTATAAAACACTAAACAGCTTAAAAATGCACTAACAGGTTGAAAAATTGAACTACGAGTTCGAGATTTGCAAAAACATAATTTCTTAATTTAACTCAGTAAATAATAAAACTTAGGTTAAAATTAATCAAGTTATATTATAAACTTAGGTTATATAAAATAAATTCAATTCCTTTCCATTTCATTAATAATAAAACTTAGGTTGAAATTAATCAAGTAATTTTTTAAACTTAGGTTATATATAATCAATTCAATTCAATTCCATTCCATTTCATGAATAATAAAACATAGGATGAAATTAATCAATTAATTTTATAAACTTAGGTCATATATAATCCATTAAACTTCATTCCATTCCATTAATAATAAAACATAGGTAGAAATTAATCAAGGATTATTTAAAATCAATTCAATTCCATTTCATTCCTTGAATAATAAAACTTAGGTTGAAATTAATCAAGTAATTTTATAAACATAGGTTATATAATCAATTCAATTCAATTCCATACAATGAATAATAAAACTTAGGTTGAAATTAATAAAGTAATTTTATAAACTTAGGTTATATATAATCAATTCAATTTCATTCCATTTCATGAATAATAAAACTTAGGTTGAAATTAATCAAGTAAGTTTATAAACTTAGGTTACATAAAATCAATTCAATTGCATTCCATTCCATGAATAATAAAACTTAGGTTCAAATTAATTAAGTAATTTTATAAACTTAGGTTATATAAAATCAATTCAATCCCATTCCATTCCATGAATAATAAAACTTACGTTGAGATTAATCAAGTAATTTTAAAAACTTAGGTTATATATAATCAATTCAATTCCATTCCATTGCATTAATAATTAAACTAAGGTTGAAATTATTCATGTAATTTTATCAACTTAGGTTATATATAATCAATTTAATTCCATTCCATGGATAATAAACTTAGGTTTAAATTAATCAAATATATTTATAAAGTTAGGTTATATATAATCAATTCAATTCCATTCAATTCCATGAATAATAAACTTAGGGTAAAATTAATCAAGTAAGTTTATAAACTTAGGTTAAATAAAATCAATTCAATTCCATTCCATTTCATGAATAATAAAACATAGGTTGAAATTAATCAAGTAATTCTATACACTTAGGTTATATATAATCAATTCAGTTCCATTCAATTCCATGAATAATAATACTTAGGTTCAAATTAATCAAGTAATTTTATAACTTAGGCTATATATAATCAATTCAATTCCACTCCATTTCAATAATAATAAAACTTAGGTTGAAGTGAATCAAGTAATTTTCTAAACTTATGTTATATATAATCAATTCAATTCCATTCCATTCCATGAATAATAAAACTTAGATTAAAATTAATCAAGTAAATTTATAAACTTAGGTTATATAAAATTAATTCAATTTCATTATATTCCATCTATATTAAAATTTAGGTTGAAATTAATCAAGTAATTTTATAAACATAGGTCATATACAATCAATTCATTTCTATTACATTCCATGAGTAATAAAACTTAGGTTCAAATTAACTTTAAAAACTTAGGTTATAGAACGCTAAACAGCTTGAGAAAATGCACCAACAGGTTGAGAAATTGAACTACCAGTTCGAGATTTGCAAAAACAAAATTTCTTAATTTAACTAAGTAAATAATAAAACTTAGGATAAAATTAATCAAGTTATTTTATAAACTTAGGTTATATAAAATCAATTCAATTCCTTTCCATTTCATTAATAATAGAACTTAGGTTGAAATTAATCAAGTAATTTTATAAACTTAGGTTACATATAATCAATTCAATTCAATTCCATTCCATTCCATGAATAATAAAACTCTGGATGAAATTAATCAAGTAATTTTATAAACTTAGGTTATATATAATCAATTAAACTTCATTCCATTCCATTAACAATAAAACATAGGTAGAAATGAATCAAGTAATTTTATAAACTTAGATTATTTAAAATCAATTCAATTCCATTTCATTCCATGAATAATAAAACTTAGGTTGAAATTAATCAAGTAATTTTATAAACATAGGTTATATAATCAATTCAATTCAATTCCATACAATGAATAATAAAACTTAGGTTGAAATTAATAATGTAATTTCATAAACTTAGGTTATATATAATCAATTCAATTTCATTCCATTTCATTAATAATAAAACTTAGGTTGAAATTAATCAAGTAATTTTATAAACTTAGGTTACATAAAATCAATTCAATTGCATTCCATTCCATGAATAATAAAACTTATGTTCAAATTAATTAAGTAATTTTATAAACTTAGGTTATATAAAATCATTTCAATCCCATTCATTCCATGAATAATAAAACTTACGTTGAGATTAATCAAGTAATTTTATAAACTTAGGTTATATATAATCAATTCAATTCCATTCCATTGCATTAATAATTAAACTTAGGTTGAAATTATTCATGTAATTTTATCAACTTGGGTTATATATAATCAATTTAATTCCATTCCATGGATAATAAAACTTAGGTTGAAATTAATCAAATATATTTATAAAGTTAGGTTATATATAATCAATTCAATTCCATGAATAATAAACTTAGCTTAAAATTAATCAAGTAATTTTATAAACTTAGGTTAAATAAAATCAATTCAATTCCATTCCATTCCATGAATAATAAAACATAGGTTGAAATTAATCAAGTAATTCTATACACTTAGGTTATATATAATCAATTCAATTCCATTCAATGCCATGAATAATAATATTTAGGTTCAAATTAATCAAGTAATTTTATAACTTAGGCTATATATAATCAATTCAATTCCACTCCATTTCATGAATAATAAAACTTAGGTTGAAGTGAATCAAGTAATTTTCTAAACTTATGTTATATATAATCAATTCAATTCCATTCCATTCCATGAATAATAAAACTTAGATTAAAATTAATCAAGTAAATTTATAAACTTAGGTTATATAAAAATTAATTCAATTTCATTATATTCCATCAATATTAAAATTTAGGTGAAATTAATCAAGTAATTTTATAAACATAGGTCATATATAATCAATTCATTTCTATTACATTCCATAAATAATAAAACTTAGGTTTAAATTGACTTTAAAAACTTAGGTTATAGAACGCTAAACAGCTTGAGAAAATGCACCAACAGGTTGAGAAATTGAACTACCAGTTCGAGATTTGCAAAAACAAAATTTCTTAATTTAACTCAGTAAATAATAAAACTTAGATTAAAATTAATCAAGTTATTTTATAAACTTAGGTTATATAAAATCAATTCAATTCCTTTCCATTTCATTAATAATAGAACTTAGGAAGTAATTTTATAAACTTAGGTTATATATAATCAATTCAATTCCATTCCATTCCATGAATATTGAAATTAATCAAGTAATTTTATAAACTTAGGTTATATATAATCAATTAAACTTCATTCCATTCCATTAATAATAAAACATAGGTAGAAATTAATCAAGTAATTTTATAAACTTAGATTATATAAAATCATTCAATTCCATTCCATTCCATGAATAATAAAACTTAGGTTGAAATTAATCAAGTATTTTTATAAACATAGGTTATATAATCAATTTAATTCAATTCCATTCCATGAATAATAAAACGTAGGTTGAAATTAATCAAGTAATTTTATAAACATAGTTTATATACAATCAATTCAATTCCATGCCATTCCACGAATTATAAAACTTAGGTTCAAATTAATCAAATAATTTTATAAACATAGGTTATATAAAATCAATTCAATTCCACACCACTCCATGAATGATAAAACTTAGGTTGAAATTAATCAAGTAATTTTATAAACTTAGGTTATATATTATCAATTCAATTCCATTCCATTTCATGAATAATAAAACTTAGGTTGAAATTAATCAAGTAATTTCATAAACTTAGGTTACAAAAAATCAATTCAATTGCATTCCATTCCATGAATAATAAAACTTAGGTTCAAATTAATCAAGTAATTTTATAAACTTAGTTTATATAAAATCAATTCAATCTCATTCCATTCCATGAATAATAAAACTTACGTTGAGATTAATCAAGTAATTTTTTAAACTTAGGTTATATATAATCAATTCAATTCCATTCCATTGCATTAATAATTAAACTTAGGTTGAAATTATTCATGTAATTTTATCAACTTAGGTTACATATAATCAATTTAATTCAATTCCAATCCATTCCATGAATAATAAAACTTAGGTTGAAATTAATCAAATAATTTTATAAAGTTAGGTTATATATAATCAGTTCAATTCCATTCCATTTCATGAATAATAAACTTAGGTTAAAATTAATCAAGTAATTTAATAAACTTAGGTTAAATAAAATCAATTCAATTACATTCCATTCCATGAATAATAAAACTTAGGTTGAAATTAATCAAGTAAATTTATACACTTAGGTTATATATAATCAATTCAATTCCATTCAATTCCATGAATAATAAAACTTAGGTTCAAATTAATCAAGTAATTTTATAACTTAGGTTATATATAATCAATTCAATTCCACTTCATTCCATGAATAATAAAACTTAGGTTGAAGTTAATCAAGTAATTTTATAAACTTATGTTATATATAATCAATTTAATTCCATTCCATTCCATGAATAATAAAACTTACATTAAAATTAATCAAGTAAATTTATAAACTTAGGTTATATAAAATTAATTCAATTCATTATATTCCATCAATAATAAAATTTAGGTTGAAATTAATTAAGTAATTTTATAAACATAGGTCATATATAATCAATTCATTTCTATTACATTCCAAGAATAATAAAACTTAGGTTTAAATTAATCAATTAATTTTAAAAACTTAGGTTATAAAACGCTAAACAACTTGAGAAAATGCACTAACAGGCTGAGAAATTGAACTACCAGTTCGAGATTTGCAAAAATATAATTTCTTAATTTAACTCAGTAAATAATAAAACTTAGGTTAAAATTAATCAAGTTATCTTATAAACTTAGGTTATATAAAATCAATTCAATTCCTTTCCAATTCATTAATAATAAAACTTAAGTTGAAATTAATCAAGTAATTTTATAAACTTAGGTTATATATTATCAATTCAATTTAATTCCATTCCATTCCATGAATAATAAAACATAGGATGAAATTAATCAAGTAATTTTGTAAACTTAGGTTATATATAATTTGTTAGGCACAAAAAGACCTCAGTCAAACCTGCTGTACATCTGAGGGGGATATTTTTAATCAAACATGTTGATGCACTTGAAGGTATTATTTAAGGCATGTTTTATGCCTTATTGAAACCTGAAAAAGTGATTTGCAATATCAGCCCAAAGCTGTTTACCATGTTGCATTCGTTGCAACAAAGGCAGTTTGTCCAAGCTATTCTGTCTGCTGAACAGGCTGGACATAAACTGTCTACGCTGCTCTGTTCTCTTGAGCAGCTTGGACAATTTACAAGTGTTCTGTTCTTTTTGACAGAACCTTTTCTTTGTGAACAGGTCAAACACTTTATGGAATATGTTTCCAAGTCCTCATGTATTGTTTTTTGCTACAACATCAGTTTACAAGTCGAAGACAAAGTGGAAAACAAAACTGCACAGCCTGCCCACGTTGTTCTGTTACATGAAGACAAACAAATATCTGAAAAGGGTGACAGACCTTTTCTTATATCAAAATGGCATTAGCAAAAGAAGAAAGATGCAAAGTTGACATTCCTCTTTTGGTTAAAGCCTTATGCAACAGTGACAAAAAGGAAAAGACAAAGATTCTGCCATGTGAAGACAGATATATTTTATCAGAACGTGCAGAAAGGTGTTTTGTCCTTTTATAAAGACTTTCCACTATCTCATCTGTCCAATTAAGAAGCTTCACTGAGATTCGCCTTAGTATAAAAGGAAGCTTCTAAGGATTATGAGATATCAAGAGTGTGAAATCAGAACGTGCATTGAAGTGTGTTATTCCATGCATGCAAGTCTGCTTATATAAAACAATAGAGTGTGTCTAAGATGTTCTTGTGTAAGCTGTCCATCTGAATCTTGTAAAAACAGTGAGTGCATCTAAGTGAGTGTAGTCATTGTAACTAGTCTGAGTGTGTCTTAGATTAGCTGAACAACTGTTGTATCTGTCATCTCAGCTTGAACCTTTCCGCATTCAAACTTGTTTGTAATTAACACTTGTTAATATTATACACAAACATTGAGAAAAAGATTGTTAAGTTTTTAAATAGCTGTATTCACCCCCCCTCTACAGCTTAGGACTATACACTTGGGAAACCTTTTGGGACCTACAACTGGTATCAGAGCAGAAAGAGTGTGTGTCATCTCTAGATCTCTCATTCTCCCTACGTTTCCATGGACAACAGTGCTGCAAGTTCCTCTTACTATGAAAATGGGTCAATGGCCAAACCCCCAAAGTTCAATCATCAGAACTTCTCTGGCTGGAAGTGCAGAATGATGCTCTATTTAGAGAATCTGGATGTACAACTATCAGAGATAGTAATGGAAGGTCCCTATGTGCCAACCTCTGTTACTACCATAACTCCTGCTGTTGAAGGAGCTGCCCCTGAAATCAGAACCTTTGAGAAGGCCAAAGCTCAATGGTCTGATGAAGAAAAAAGACTGGTTGCTCTAGATGCAAAAGCCAGGAATAACCTGGTTATCTCTCTGCCTGATGATGAGTTCAAACAGGTTGAGAAGATGAAGACTGCAAAGGAGATGTGGGATACTTTGTGTACCGTCTATGATGGACCCACAATCACACTGGACAACAGGATTAACAATCTTGTTAGACAGTATGTACTCTTCTTTGCAAAACCAAAGAAGACACTCACAGAAACCTACACCAGGTTCACTGCTCTTGTTAATGATCTCAAAGCTGTTGGGATCACAAAGGACAGCCTGACCCTGGTGAACAAGTTCTTGGACATCTTTCCTGAAGAGTGGAACTACTTTTCTACCATCTTGAGAAATTCAAGTACCATCAAAGGTATGGATCTTGTAAACTTATATGGATCCTTACTAAATGATGAGCAGTCAAGGCAGCAGAAGAGAAATGACTTGGAAATGTCCAAGAGAGGTGCTTGTGTGAAAAAGGCCCAAAAGCTGATGATGGAATGTGTTCTCCATCAAATCAGCCTGGTAAGTGCTCTGCTGATTCACACAAGCAAAAGAAAGGAAAACATGCTCAAACTGCAGCAGTTGACACTAAACCTATTGACAAAACAGGGTCTGGGTCCAAAGCTGATGGTAAGAGACATGTTAATCCTTTTGATGCTAAACATTCTGAAAATATGTTTTCAAAAGGTAAGCATCCTGCTTTCAACAATGGTAAGTCTCATGTTGAAAGCAAATCTGCTGTGGTTTCAAATAAGTTTTCAAATCATAGTGGAAAACTGGTTATAAATGAAATAACGTTTTTCAAAACCAGACGCAGTGATTATGTTGATAGGCAGCATCAATCATGTCACACCCTGCTACCTTGGTTGGCAGCGAGACGTGACGAGTGCGGAAGCGTAACCATAATTATAACGAACGACCACTATATGGACGTTTTCGAAATATTACATCATTAAAATTTAAAAATGTATTAATGTTTTACAAAATGAAAGGAATGAAGTTCGCGTAAATACAGAGATTCTAATACATAATTAATGCGTCCAAAAATAATGCAGTCAAATCTCCGTTAGTTTCGAAATATGCATGCGACTCCATGAAATGCGGAAGCTTGAAAGTTGGTGTATCCGAAGGCACACTTGCCTTAATTACCTGAAAATACATGCTAAAATACGTCAACAAAAATTGTTGGTGAGTTCATAGGTTTACGCGAAAAGACCAGTTGTATGGACATTATCAGATGATTTGAATTTATAAAATCATAAATTCCATGAGATGTATTACATAAACCATCATGTCACCGAAGCTTAATTAGAATGAATTTGCCCCGAGCAGTATTCCCATACGTAATACCGTGTGTTGAATATATATGCACCCGCAGTTAGCTAAACCACTAACCCGAGTGGGGGACATGACTCCCAATAGATCTATCCACAATATATTCGCGCTTGCAAACAAATGCAACTAACGATTTCATGATATAAGGGCGGAAATCACATATGTAATACATAATAGAATCGAGAAGTTTTGTGTCCATATATAAAAACGAAGCATGTATTTCATCCCAAAACATAATAATGTGAAAAATGGGACTATGAAGACTCACCGGAATTGCGATGGCAAAATATGCGCAAAAAATGCAATGTGCGTTGTTTGATGGGTGATGAAACCGGAGGTGTTTAACCGAGTCCTAAATGATAATAAGGACTTAATATCACTAATATATGATAATAGGTATATTTATAGATTTTTATGTCTTAAATCACCCAACATTACAAGTTTATAAATAAGATTTGCTTAAAACGTCAAGTTTATATATATATAATTTTCCAGCTTTTTCGGAGGTTTTTCGGCCTACCTTGAGGCTATTTTTGACCAAGATCCAAAATGTTTTTGACTTTGGTTTTCTAGGACATTAAACTACTATATACAAAGGATTTTTAGAATCAAGAACGGCCATTTTTCGAGTTGTCAATCTTTCGGTTTCCCAAATAATTTCTGGAGGTCTTAAACTTCAAAATAAATTATGAAAAATTACAGATCTATAGTTAAGACATAGATCTAACTTTTGAGACAAGAATCAACTCATTTCGTTGAGTTATGAATTAGTTATGATTTTTCAAAGTTGATATAAATTTTCTGCCGAAAATCCGTAGTTTATAAACTTAAAACAACTTATGATTCTTGTTGTTTATTCAAAGACTACTTGTATAAAAGTTATAAAAGTTATATAACACATGTTTTCATAATATTAACATGTTTATAATGTGTTCATATATTCATATGCACATTTAAGGAAACAACTTAAAAATAAAAACTAGAAACTTATAAACTTGAGTTTTTATGTAACTTGTTGTTGTTGGTGATTATATATATTATGCAAGACTTATATAAACATAAATGTATGATGAAATAAGTTAGTATTTACTTACTTTGAAGTATTTAGAATATGATTTTGAGTAGAAGTTGAAATCCTTTGCAAGATATGCACCAAAACTCTTGAAGAACACCAAGAACACTTGAAGAACACTTGAATGAAGAATTTTTGTGATGTGTGTGTATGATGGCCGGTTTTATGAGGAGAGGAATGAAGATTTTGGTGTGTTTAAAATGAATGAAAAGCCTCTCTATTTATAGAGAAATTTGTGGTCTTTCAAATGATGAAAAGCATGGGAGACAAAAGTTGTGTGCACTTTTAAACAAAATGATGGTGTTTAAAGTAATATTAAAAAATAAAAGTCAAACTCTAATACCCCATATGTCTAAAATCCGGCCATACATGTATTTACACATGTATTTATGTATTTTTTTTATTTGTATAAATGTATTTAGAAATGTATTATTGTATTTTCCTTTTCTTGTAATTTTATAAATACTTATGGATGCATTGTTTTAATGAATTGTTTTAGTCTTGCATAATTAATGTTAAGTAATTGTATTAGTGTTTGATTAGTGTCACTAATCATAATTTAAGTATGTACTTAGTTGAATTAATCCCTCATATCGTAAATCGATCGGATTAATTGATTTCCCGATTCATCGCATCGATGAATTTGATTCGAATTGAGTTGAATTTCTTCATGAACCTTGTTAATCACTTTGGTTAATTTCTAATGACCACTGATTAGGTTATAATTGGCCATTAAATACTAATTAGGTCGTTGTTGCTAACCAGGTTCAATGCCGGATGTTACAGTCTCCCCCTGTTAAGGGAATTTCGTCCCGAAATTTTATCCTGTTTCCTCAGGGGTATTGTTACTTAAGAGTAGATGAGAGTATCTTTGCTTAAACTAGCCTTTGCATGCCTAAGTGGATTGTGGTCCATGTCTAGAATTCTATCTGACCTTGAGGATGGGTATACAACTGTGCTTCAATCCTTTGACCTTACGGTCCAAGATTTCAACCGGCCTTTTGGTGAAGCGAAGTTTATCAGTTAGCTGGATCTCTTCCAAGGGGGTAACAAGTGTCTCCTCTAACAAACACTTCTTCATATTTGATACATGGAAGGTATTGTGCATGCTACTAAGCTCTGGTGGTAACTCTAAACGATAAGCTACGAGTCCAATTCCCCTTAAGACTTTGCATTGCCAATGTATCGAGGGTTTAGTTTTTCCTTATTTTCCTAATCGTATCACACCCTTCCATGGCGAGAGTTTCATCGGTACTCGTTCTCCTAATTAGAATTCAAGGGATTTTCTTCCTACATCTGCATAACTTTCTGACAATTGCGGGCAACTTTTAGTCAGTTCCGCAATCGTACTATCCTTTCGGTAATTTTGTGAATGATCTTAACGCCAATGATTTGGCCGTTTCCCACTTCTTCCCAATAAATCGGTGATCGACACTTTTGCCCGTAGAGGGCCTCAAACGGAGCAGCTTTAGTACTTGAGTGATAGCTATTGTAGTACGATAATTCCACTAAGGCAAATAAGTATCCATTACACAGGCTCTTAATGTACGTTCTAGGGTTTGGATCGTTCTATTGGTCTGAGAGTGTGAAATTTAGTTTCTACCAATTCAATCAACTAGATGCAATTAATAAGAACAGTAAAAGTAATCAATACTAACCGAATGATTTGATTAAAGATCTTGATGATTACAAAAATGATGAACTGAATATTCTTCTTCGTACAGTGCTGCCTTTTCTAAATTGAATGCATACAAAAAGAAGTTTCTGACAGATCTCATACATTCTAGAAAGTCAACATGACTATTTATACACAATTACGAACTATAAGGAAATTACACATTAAATCCCTAGACTTTGGTATTTCATCAACTAAAACATATTCCAACAATCTCCCCCTTTGATGAAAGTAGCAAAGTCTTCAAGTTGACAAGCCCAGCTTCTGTTCAAATCTTCTAATACTTTTCCGAACAGCCTCCATTCAATTTTAGAAATAAAATCGACCATGAGTTTTCGATCGTTAACTGATAAAGCTCCTTTCTTTGTCTTCCTCTTTTGATCTGCTGCCAGCTTGCCTTTCAGACCATTCATCACTTTAATCAACGTTCCATCAGAAAACTTATTCAGTTCAACACTTCTCATAGCTCTCAATCTTTTACTTCTATCTTTGTACATGACAGTTGGATGCTTCACCATTATAACTTGAAACTCTTTAAGTTCACCAGCAAATTTAATATCTCTGTGAGGTGCAGTCATGTTTATCTTCCTCATGCCTCTCTCAACTCCAATCTGTAGATCTTGCACTGACATTAATACCAGTTTGGTATGCATAAAATGAAACAATGTCTTCAGTGCAAATCTTCAATGTTCATTCCTTTTATTCCTGCACAGTTCGTCAAAAAGATCTTCAATATCGACAAAGTGCATGTTGAACATGTCAGCTTCTGTGAAAACGTATGTGTTTCCATCAGACCTGGTTACAGTAAACTGCGGATAAAAAATCTTAACAAATCTTTCCTTTTCAATCATCACCAGATCTACTATCCTGAAGTCACTCTTCACCTTCTCAACCTCTTGAGTCTTGTTTCTTAAGAAACTGGCATAGTTGACCAGATTGGGCATGTTCGGCTCTAAGACTCGGAATAACTTGTGAAATGAACAAGGAGCTTGCTTTTTACAAAAGATCCGTTTCTCTAAAATGTCTTCAATGTACGGCATCTTGTTTCTTTTCCTTATGAACTCAGCAGACCTGTTCTCTGGTAGTTCAAGCTTTTTCACCTTTTTCTTACTTAACTCATCTTTATTCAACAAAGTCAACATATCTTGAATTTCTCTCTGCACAACTTGTTGTGCTTGAAATCTTAATCTGTGTTGCTTCTTTGACTCATCAGCAAGTACAAATTCATTAAAGAATCTGTCCATCACTTCCACTTCATTTAAGACAACTGTTTCTTGAGCGATACTGCTCTCAACAGGGAACTCCTCAAATTCTTCCTTAATCTGTACAACTACCTCAGGCTTTTCAACCGTTGGTGTTGATTCAACATCTTTCATGATTTCTTCAACTAACACCTCCTCTTCTTCTATTCTTTCAGCTCTAACGTCAACATCAGTTAATGCAATTATGTCATCATCTTCAGACAATTCAATATACTCTTCTCTTCCTTATCCTATCTCTAGAATACTCAGCTCCTTCTCTTTTTCTTGTACATCTTCCTCAGAATCAATATATTCAACAAACTGATAGATATCAGGCTGAGTGTTCAAAGGAACTGGAACATCTTCATAAAGAATCAATCCCATCTCTCTTTGTTCACCAGCTGACTTTTTTGATCCTCCGGCTTCTTTCCCTTGAGATTCTGATTCCTTCTCTGGATATGTCAGCATTAAAATCCCTGGCGTCGGTTGATCAAGCTTTCTCCTCTTCTCCCCCTCATGAGGAGCATCATCGGAGTCTTCGTCATGCTCATCATGTTTTCTCTTTGACGAGGAAGCTTGAGCCTTGCAGGTCTCTTCTACAGCAGCTACTCGTTCAGAAAGATTACCCAACGCAGTTACCACAGTATTTTCCAGGCTGATCATACGTTCTCTCATCTCGTCAAATTGATCTAAAACAAAATCCTTCAACTCTTCCTTCAACTCTTCTATAGCTTGCTTTGAGTCAGTTTGCTTGACAGACTCCTCTGCAACATCTTTTCCCTTTAAAAATTTCTGAATATTTGTCATTTGAGCCATTACTTCCGCTAACTGATTAGAGACATGCAAATTGACACCAGATACAGCTGCATTCAGTGCACTTGTCAAAGTTGACTCTGTAACAAAATGGGATAAACTCACCACTGGGTCACGTAGACTTCCAGTTGACACAACAGTCGAACTTGTAAAAAGAACTTCTGTGTGGCCAGTGCTCAGAGTTGGTATTGGCGTTTCTCTGACTGGACTTCCACCCTCTTCAAGTGACGGAGCAACAAATGCTTCCGTTACTAAGGGTGTTCCGGTGGGAACACTAAGTTCAGCCACACTTACTTCAACGAATAAAGTTGACTCAAGTGTCCTAAAGTGTATAGGATCTAGACTTTGTGATTCAAATGAAGGCGTACACACGGGCAATTGTGCACTTGTTTCAATATCCATCAAGTCCAATTGACTTTCGGATAGATCGTGTGTTTCATCCCGGTGATCAAATGAAACAATCTCCTGTTGAGAGGAGATTGAGTGGATAGGAGGGTGTGCAGTCGTCAGTGGGATACTGACTTGTTCAATGCTAACTCTCATAGGAGAGCTAACAGCAGATGTAGCTATGTCCCGGCTTTCTGGGCTTAGGACCTCCCTCACACTCTGTTCAGCTATCTGTACTATATCGATCATCAAACCTCCTCCCTCATGATGATCACCTCCATCATCATCATTATCATCATCATCATCAGCTCCTTCTCCCTCTTCTTCTTGAATATCAGATAATGTCCTCTCAGAATCTGACTTTGTTGCTTCTTCCTCACCACCCCTCACACTTCCTACTCCCTCACTCACAGACTGGGCAACCTGAACTTCAGCCCCTTGCTGAGGTTCCTCAATCCTTAAAGCTCCTGGGCTAAGAGAACCCGGTTCCTGGGTCTCTATCGGAGCATGATCTATTCGATACAACTTCACATTTTCACTCTCCTGATCAGCATATTTGAGTAATGACTCTGGGATTGGCATTATGTTGGCATTCGGAGAGTCTGGCACTTCATGTAAACTCATCATAACATAGTCTGGGCATCTTTGAGAATTGGCTCTCTTTGGAATATTTTCATTAGCCCTTAAGATCCCTCGGATTAGAATTTGAATAAATCTTTGAAGTGGAACGAATTTCCTTGCTCTGTTTGTGGTTTTAGCAAGTACAATCTCCTTTAGATCTTCCCAGATACACTGAGCAAAGTCATAGTGTTTGTTGAATGCAATCCCATGAAATATTCTCAGGCAATGGATGCTGCATCGGTCAATCCCAGTATGCTTTGAAGTCATGCAACGATTAATGATACCAAACAGTGTGTACCATTCACCATTTAATCCATTTCTGTGAAATTTGGAGCTCTTCGGAAGTGGCTTTGAGTAGCCTAGACAAATCAAATCATGAACAAGCTCTTCATCAGAAACAAAATCCTCAAAATCTGCTAACTCTGGAAAGTTCACAGTGTTTATTCGTCGTGGAAGAAATAAATTGTGACGTAGCCTTGCAAGAGTGATCTTCGTCTTGAATTGATCAATCGTCACTTTGAAATGGTGATTACCATCCGCAGGAACAAATTTGACAGTATGCCAAAATTGTTGTAAGTACACTTGTGGAATAGACGGCTTATACTGAAGCAGATAACCAAGAGGATGGCCTTTTAGAATGTCCACAATGATCGGATGGCTTACTTTTATAACTTTGGGATCTAAACGGTGGTTATTGTCCCTGAAAGGAAGACAATGTTTTGGCTTGACAAGTTGATTATCAGGAATAATTTGGGTTTGTGAAGAACGGGCTACAGAGGTTGATCTGACTGGGGTAGAGACGAGGGTATGATTTGATGATGATTGAGCATCAGAGGAATTAGAATTTTGGGATTGTACAGGAGATGCCATTTGAATACCTGTAAAAATAAAATTCATGTTAGACTTACCAAGTACACAAAGGACAACCTTCAAAATGTAGAAAAACTTGTAACATTTTATCAGAAATTGCAAAAACTTGTGAGTTTCTGTTTAAAGCATCGGGATTCCTGACAATAATTGAAAATTATTGAGAGAATTCCAAAGTCAATCGTTTAGAGACCAATGTTAGAAAAACACAAATTTATAACAATTTCTTAAAAAAATGTGACATTTTTTCTTAAAACTTTAAAATACTACACTTAAAAAAAAATTTCTGATGAAACTCGAATGAAGAGTCTATGAAACTCGAATAATACTCTGTAAAACTCGAATGAAGAGTCTATGAAACTCGAATAATACTCTGTAAAACTCGAATGAAGAGTCTATGAAACTCGAATCAGTCTATATACAACTCGAATGAAGTTTGACTCAACTCGAATGAGTCTTGAAGTTTCTCGAATGAAGACATGTAAAACTCGATTAAGTCACTACAAAACTCGAATGTTATATACATGAAACTCGAATGTAACATGTATTAAACTCGAATGGAAAATAGGATCCAACACCCAACTCGAATGATTAAGTCATTTTCTCGATTAGAATATAGTCCCAACTCGAATAATCTTTGAAGCACTTATTTCTGAAAATTTTCTAAGTGTTACAAACTTGTCAACTCGCATGAAACATAAATGTTTCTCGAATGTAATGTGTAAGTCATGATGAAACTCGAATTACTCTTAGATAAAACTCGAATGACACATATAGGCAACTCGAATGACTCTGACATACAACTCGAATGACTTACATATGCAACTCGAATGACTTACATATGCAACTCGAATGACTTACATATGCAACTCGAATGACTTACATATGCAACTCGAATGACTTACATATGCAACTCGAATGACCTTTTATTCGAGAAATGTCTGTTTATATTCCTACAAGTCTAAAACACACTGAATTTTATGAATTTAAGTTCAGGGTTGTTTATCAGTGTTTTAAAACTTGTACCCCCTTCGAAAATGTATTTTAAACACATTTATTTTACTGAGCTTTGAACAAAAACAACTTTAAAGCTGTTAAAAATTCAAATTTCAGACTTTTCAAGAACTCGAAACTGTTTCATTAGAAAATCATGGATTCTGTTTGTGTGATGTAAAAATGACTTATGAAATTTCAGATTCATAGTCATAATACCAATACGAACCTCATCACACATTTAATTTGAACTTCATGAACAAATATTAGGATTCTCCATTAACGTTCAAGAACACAAACAAACACAAAATACGAACATATAAACTCACACTGAACATATACAATGAAACGATGTACATATAAACTGAAATAATAAAGACAAACATAGTTTTACTCACAATTTTTATGAAATATAATCGTCGGTTATGGGTTCTTGGGTTTCTTTGAGATGAAGGAAGCTTTGTGGAGAAGATGGAGTTTGAATATTCCGGAAAAAAGAAAATTTGAATTTGAAATTTCAAATTTATAATGCAATTTTACCCGGCCCAAACACTTTAAATTTTTTCAATTTTAACATTCGGCCCATCTTCTAAACCACATTAGCCGACATACCCATCTTTCAAAAAATTGTGACTAAAACAAAAATTTGAATTAAAAAAAAAAATTAAAAAAAATTTATCAGCTCAAAAAAATTTAAAATGAACTAAAAAAAAATTTATACTTGAAAGAGAAAAAAAAAATTTCACATACACATCACAAAATAAATGAAAAACACACACAAAAAAAATTAAAAGTATTAACAAAATGCATTTGCTCCCCCTTGAATTTCTGAAAGTTGCTCCCCCTCAACTTAAGATTTCATTTTGCACATCTGCTCCCCCTACAAAATAACAAGATAATTGTTATCAGATTTATGCAAAATCAGATAAAATGCTTTTCTGCTCCCCCTGCACATGACATTCCAGATCTCGTTAAATTCTCAAGTATATAAACTTTCTATGAATCATGAATTTAACATCAGATAAAAATCACGTAAACAATGAAAAATTTAAAATTAAAATTTTGAAACTACTGAATTATTAAATCTTAACGATTCAACATACCTAATTTGTATACCAAAAAATTAAACCGTTTTTCATCTAACGCTTTGGTAAACAAATCAGCTAGTTGATATTCAGTAGGTACAAAATATAATTCTATATTTCCATTTTCTACATGATCTTTAATGAAATGATACCGAATGTCGATGTGTTTCGTTTTTGAATGTTGCACCGGATTTGATGCAATAGCGATTGCACTCTGAGAATCACAGTATATTGGAATCTTCGTTGGTGTAAACCCGTAATCACGTAGTTGGCTTTTCATCCACAACACTTGAGAACAGCAAGAAGATACAGCCACGTACTCTGATTCAGCTGTTGACAATGAAACACAGTGTTGTTTCTTGGATGACCAACATACGGGTTTGTCACCTAAGAATTGTACTGCTCCTGACGTACTTTTTCTGTCCATCTTATCACCTGCGTGATCAGCGTCAGAAAAAGCAGTCAGATGAAATGAAGACTCCCTAGGGTACCACAAACCAAGATTTGGAGTACCTTTGAGATATCTTAAAATTCGTTTTGCAGCAGTTAAGTGTGATTCTTTTGGATTTGCCTGATATCTAGCACAAACACATGTAGCAAACATAATATCTGGTCTACTGGCTGTTAAATACATTAATGACCCAATTATACCTCGATAATGGGTTACATCTACAGGTTTCCCTGAGATGTCCGCATCGAGTTTTGATTTTGAATCCGGAGCCATGGGAGTTTTCATAGGAAAACTATTGACCATGTTAAATTTCTTTAACATGTCTTGGATATATTTTGACTGATTGATAAAAATACCATCAGTCAATTGTTTTACTTGTAAACCTAAGAAAAAATTTATTTTCCCAATCATGCTCATTTCAAATTTCTGGGACATTAAAAACGCGAATTTCTTACAAAATTCAGGATTTGTAGACCCAAATATTATATCATCTACATATATCTGTATTACTATAATATCTGGCCCCTGACGTTTTATAAACAGGGTTGTGTCAACTGCACCTTTTGTAAATCCACATTTCAACAGATATGTTGAAAGTGCATCATACCAAGCACGAGGTGCTTGTTTAAGGCCATACAGCGACTTATCCAAAATATATACATGATCAGGTTTCGAAGGATCAGTAAACCCTTCGGGCTGATATGTATATACTTCATCTGTTAGCTCCCCGTTTAAAAACGCAGTTTTGACATCCATTTGATATACTGTAAAATTTTTATGTGCGGCAAAAGCTAAAAACATCCTTATAGCTTCAATGCGTGCAACTGGTGCGAATGTTTCATCATAATCAATTCCTTCTTGTTGACTGTATCCTTTGGCCACGAGACGAGCTTTATTCCGAATAATGACACCGTGTTCATCTTTCTTGTTCTTGAAGATCCATTTCGTGCCAATTATAGATTTGTCTTTTGGTCGCTCAACAAGTCTCCAGACCTTTAACCGTTCGAACTGGTTGAGTTCCTCTTGCATCGCCACAATCCAGTCAGCATCCAGAAGGGCTTCTTTTACATTTTTAGGTTCAATCTTACTTAAAAAATTTGAAAATAAGCATTCATTTATTGTAGCCCTTCTGGTTTGGACTGATGACGATGGATCACCAATGATATTCTCTATTGGGTGATTTCTTGTCCACTTAACTGTATGTGGAAACGGTTCTATTGGGTCTTGGTTTGGATTGGAATCGAAATATGGTTCGGGAGTTGTTGCAGATGTTGTAGGTGGAACATCGGAGGTAGGAGCTTCTGACTGTGTTCTGAAGTAATAGGGGTTTCAGAAGTATGTGGAGGTTCAAATGGTTGTACAGTCTCAGTAGTTGACTGCACCTTTGCTGTTGAAGCTTCTCCAGTTTCTTCTGAACTTTGTTGTTGAGAGAGATCTGAAACTACGACTGGATCTTCAGTGATCCTGTCAGGCACCAAACTTTGAACATTAGATTTGGGAGTTTCAAAATAATCATCATAAAAGTTCTCAAACAACTTATTTAATTCATTTTGTTCAGCATTTTGTTTATTTGACTCCAATGAAGTCTGCATGTTAGGTCCGGGTTCTGAACTGGTGTGTTCAGAAGCCATCACTATTCCTTCGTCAAATTTAACATTTACGCTCTCGTTGACTATCTTGGTTCTCTTGTTGTATATTCGGAAAGCAACCGACTCCTTTGAATACCCGATGAAGATTCCTTCATCCGCCTTTTGATTAAACTTTCCCAGATTGTCTTTATCATTCAATATAAAGCATCTGTAACCAAAGACATGGAAAAATTTAACATTAGGTATTCGTTTATTGATTAGCTCATACGGAGTCTTTCCGAATCTTTTATTTATTATTGAACGGTTTTGTGTGAAACATGCTGTTGCAACCGCTTCTGCCCACAAGAACAATGGTAAATTGGAATAGGCCAACATCGTCCTAGCTGCTTCCACTAGTGTCCGATTTCTTCTTTCAACGACACCGTTTTGTTGTGGAGTCCGAGCAGCTGAGAATTGATGTGTAATTCCAACTGAATTTAAGAATGAGTCCAATGATTTGTTCTTGAACTCTGTTCCATTGTCTGAGCGAATTGTCTGGATGGTGAGTTGCAACTTTACTTGTATTTTTCGGATGAAGTCGATGATAGATTCGGTTGCATCTGATTTGGATTTCAGGAAAAACACCCATGTGTATCGTGAGTAGTCATCAACTATCACCAATACATATCTTTTCTTATTTATACTTTGTACTCTCATCGGTCCACACAAATCCATATGCAGTAACTCTAATGCTCTTGTGGATGAGTGTGCTGTTTTGGATTTGTGTGTGGCTTTTGTCATCTTTCCTTTTTCACATGCCGCGCATAGTTGCTCTTTTTGAAATTTAAGCGCCGGCAGCCCTTTAACTAACCCTCCTTTTGCTAGGTTGGTCAGTTCATTGAAATTTAGATGTGAAAGGCGACGATGCCACAGCCATGCTGTTTTAGATGTTGCTTTTGACAATAAGCAGACATCTTTCTTCAGATTGATCGAGGCTAAATCAATGGAGTATAGATTTGTTTTCCTGGTTCCTGCTAGAATTTCTTTTCCTTGTGCTGATCTGATGCTGCACCGATTGGCTTTGAAGTTGACTTCTAACCCCTTATCACACAGTTGTCCAATACTGAATAGGTTATGACCAAGACCGTCAACATAAAAGACCTTTTGGATTGTGATTTTGTCATACTTCAGACTTCCGTATCCCTTGATCGGACAAAACTGATCGTTTCCAAATCTTACCGTCCCACAGAACTTTTCTACAAAGTCCGTGAGTGTGTCTCGTTGTCCGGTCATGTGTTTGGAGCATCCCGAATCAAGGTACCAGACATGGTTTACCTATAAAACGTAATAGCACATGAGGTACCCACTTGTAGTTGGGTACTTTAGTTTTAGGTAAAACATGCATAGTATCATTTGTTTTTCTAACTGATATGGCTTTAGGCTTATCGTTTGAATTTATTTTAGGTACCCATTTTTGAATTGTTCTTTTGGGTATCCACTTTTGTACAATTCTCGGTGGAATTGTTTTTGAAATTTTTATCTGTGGATCCTTTTGCTGTTCATACAATGGGTCCTTTTTCTTTGGTTGCCATACAAGCTTATTATGTTTCACAGTTTCAGACTTACAAACATAAGAATTCAAAGCAATTAATTTCGATCTTGAAAACTTAATACAAGAATTATTAACAATTTTATCATTATTACAGACAGAATGTTCAATTTTGCTGTTTCTATCTGTAACAATTTTTTCTTTCACGCGCCATTCTTGTTTTATAATCTTGTTTTTCTCTTCTCTTTGCTTCTTTCGCCACACTTGTTTTCTCGACCCGTTCACAACGTTATCTGACATAAAAGAAGTTTGAGAATTAGAAGATTTAGATGCTTGTTTTTTCTGTAACCTTTTCATACCTGTTGAAGATTTGACTGTACGTGCAAAGGAGTTCGTTGATGAGGATGATTCACCCTTTTCAAAACTAGGAGACTTAACAAACAGTTTTGTTTTCTCCTTCTTTTGTTGCACTGATGGTGAATATTCAGATGGTTTTAAAGAGTCTGTAGTCTTTCTTTGCAGAATTTTAACAGATTCTTTATTACCAGTTGATAGTTTGTTAGTCAAAGGTTTGATAAATTCACCAATTTTACCAAATCTTTGATCTAATGAATTAACATCAGAGTGCATGAACAGATCAAATTCTTTTTCTGAATTTATAGAATCCAGAGAAATAGATGAATGTGGATCAGACACATTTATATTTTTAGCCTTATCTTGCAACTTTTGTTCTATTTTTAGTAATTCAGACTTGAGTGTTCCATTCTCTGTCTCAAAACTTTTAATTTTCAATTCTAAATCAGAATTTATCTGTTCTAAAATTGAATTTGGTAAATATAGTTTTTGAGACTGAGTTGGTAATTCAGACAAATCCTTTTCAGAATAAGTTTGAATGTACTCTTCTTTAGTATCAACAATGTTGCTGATTTCATTTATCTTGGTATAGTCAACATAATTTTGCATTTTGTCTGATCTTGACCTTTTGATTTCTTCACTGGATTCTACTTCTTCAGATGCTTTCAAGAATGTCATTTTTAATCCTAAATTCATGTATCTGACATCATATAATGTTGGTGAATTTGTTATAGCTTTTGTCAGATACTTAGGATTTTCCCAACCAATACCAGATTTAGAGTTATAAAACTCTGTATCTTTTGGTTGATTTAAATATATTGTTTGATCTGTTTGCCCTCTTTTAATAAATTCATCCTCCATCTTCTTTATTTTCTCATAGAGTTTAGTTCTTTCTTCAAATATGGCATGATATTTTACAGAAAAGTTTGAGGCTTCTAATTCAGCTATTCGCAGACTTTCTTGTAAATCAGATATTTTGTGATTCAAATTGAGTATATTGCTTTGAAGTTCTTTTTCCTTATCTTGTAAGTCTGAGACAGCTCGTAAAGCTAAGGCTTTATCTTTGGAAAAATCTAGGACTAAATTGTGTTCATTTAGAAGTTTGTTTTCCAAAGAATGAACCTTTTTCTTTTCTGCCTTTAAGGATTTTTCAAACTTTTTAAGCATGAAAGCCATATTAGTTAGTTTTTCTTCTAATATGCATGATTCGTCAATATCAGAATCTGAAATAGAATTTACCTCCTGTCCTTCTGAATCCTCTGAGTTATCAGACTCTGAATCCTCCTCATTTTCAGCTTTGTTTTGGCCAGATGCCATTAATGCAACTTCTTCTTTTTCTTCCTCTTCATCAGAATCAGATTCTCTCTGCTCTGCATCCTCTTCATCCGTCAGTCCAACCCACACCTCATCTTCAGCTATCATAGCTGATTCACTCAATTCAGATTCATTGAAGATTTCTGACTTTAAACAGATATGGGCATCTTCATCTAAAATGTCATCATCTTCGGATAACTGTAACCAATGATCATCCTCCGCCATAAGAGCTTTGCCTGACTCTTTCTCTTTGGCTAAGAGGGCCTTTCTTGTATAGTAGTCTGAATTTTTGACTACTGGAGATCTGCATTCCCGGGCATAGTGACCTGGTTTTCCACAGTTATAGCATTTCTGTTCAGATTCCTTCTTGGTTGATTTATCTGACTTCTCATATTTGTCAGACTTTCGTGCACTACTTTCTCCAGCCTTCTCATACTTATCCTTTTTCTCAACTTTCCTTGAGCCTGTTTTGTAGCGCATTTTGTTGTTTGTTGGCTTCCTGTAAAATTTCTTCTGAAATGCCTTTGTAAGCAGTGCCATCTGTTTTTTCATCTCTTCAATCTCTGAATCTGCAGATGAATCTGATGCATCTGATTCTGATGATGTACTGCTGATTACCGCTCTTTTCTCCTTTTTGAGCTTGTATTTATACTTTTTCTCCGCCAGTAGAGCTAGTGGATCAGCAGTTTCTTTTTCCGCTTTCTTCTTTCCAGATATTTTCCTTAAAACAACTTCTTGGTAGTTGTTGAGGTTTTCAAATAGCATATGAAAATCCATCTCCTCTATATCTTTCATTTGTTGGATGATCATAGCATATTTTTCCCATTCTGGATTTAGGACATTTAAAAATTTGACATTGATGTCCAAGTTGGACTTCGTCACTCCGTTTCTTTTTTACTTCACTTACCAGATTTACAAATCTGAGATAAGTGTTTTCCAGAAGTTCACCTTCACGGGCTCTAAAGTTCTCAAATGTCATTAGACTATTTCTAGCCCTATTAGTAGCAGCTCTGTCTGATCCCCACATGATTTTGCATACTTCATCCCAGATGGACTTAGCAGTCTTTGTATTTGTCAGACAAGTGTATATTTCATTGGGGATTGAAATTAACAATAACTTTCTTGCAGTCTTGTCCCCTAACTTTCTCTTTTTCTGGGCCTCTGTTTAGGTTTGTTACCTCAACAGTCCTTGGTGGTATTGGGGGATTGCCAGTCGGTACTCCTGGGATTGTTTCCATAAAGATTGCTGGTCCTTCAGTTAATGATTTCAGCATTTCTTCAGACAAATCATGGAAACTTATAAATTCCAGAAACCGCTCCCGCCATTGAACATATTCCCCTCTGTATAAGATTGGGGGTTTGGTTTCTGATCCCATAGCAAGTGCATCTTTAGACATGTTGATTGTTTGTTGGGAAACTTTGACCAAGATCAAATGAACTCCGAATGAGATTGAAAAATTTGATCACACCTTGAAACACAGATTAGTACTGAAATCTACAACACAATGACTTGTTAGTAGCAATAAGCAGTTTAAATCAAGCAGTGAATTGTGTTTGTATTAATGTGTGTGACAAACTTGAATGATTCTTGTGTTATGAGTGAAACTTGAATGAATATGGTATGTAAAACTCGATTGAGTTTATGGTAAAACTCGATTGAGTCTTTTATCAACCTCGATTGATTCTTTCGGTGAAACTCGATTGACCCTTTGATCAAACTTGGTATATAACAAAACTCGAATGAGTATATGACAAAACTCGAATGAGTATATGACAAAACTCGAATGAGTATATGTCAAAACTCGAATGAGTCTTGCACAACTCGAATGGGTCTTATAAGAAACTCGAATGTCTTATAAGAAACTCGAATAGTCTTATAAGAAACTCGAATGAGTCTTATAAGAAACTCGAATAGTCTTATAAGAAACTCGAATAGTCTTATAAGAAACTCGAATGAGTCTTATAAGAAACTCGAATAGTCTTATAAGAAACTCGAATAGTCTTATAAGAAACTCGAATGGTGTTGTTCTGAAATTCGAGTTTGTTAACAAAATGTTGTCAACTCGAATATCACAAGTTGTCAACTCGAATATTAGTTATACACAACTCGAATACCTAAGATAAGCAACTCGATTAACTAATGTACTCAACTCGATTAACTAAGGTACTCAACTCGAATTACTAAGGTATTCAACTCGAATTACTAAGGTATTCAACTCGAATTACTAAGGTACTCAACTCGAATTACACACAGGATGTGTATATTTCGAGTTTCTTAGTATTTTCAGGTTTTACAAGTCTGAAATTCAGATTAAAACCAAATTTTACCCAATTTCACTCAAATTGTAATCGAAGGTAAGGTTTTTGAATACAAACTCTTTTTGTTAAACACTTTTGTGCAAAAATGGATCTAAGTCTGAGTTTTTCAATAGAACAGTAACCGTTTTTGAACTTTTCAAAATTTCAGAAAATTCCTTAGATCTTTTTCTGTGTTTTGAAAATCAAATCAAGTTTATATTCAATTGATTCGTCTTTGAATCCTTAACCTTCGATCCAATTATCACTTACAATGATCAACAGAATCAAAACCCCTAGTGATTTTAGGGTTTTTCCGAAAAAAAAATTCTCAAGAACACGTAAAAAATTTCAATCTCAATCAGAATGATTCACCCCTAAGGCTCTGATACCAATTGTGAAATGTAGTTTCTACCAATTCAATCAACTAGATGCAATTAATAAGAACAGTAAAAGTAATCAATACTAACCGAATGATTTGATTAAAGATCTTGATGATTACAAAAATGATGAACTGAATATTCTTCTTCGTACAGTGCTGCCTTTTCTAAATTGAATGCGTACAAAAAGAAGTTTCTGACAGATCTCATACATTCTAGAAAGTCAACATGACTATTTATACACAATTACAAACTATAAGGAAATTACACATTAAGTCCCTAGACTTTGGTATTTCATCAACTAAAACATATTCCAACAAAAAAATTGTCTCTGCAATTTGTGGTTGTTTGGTCATCTTCTATTAAATTTTTAAGAGGCCGTTTTATCAAATAATAATTTCATTAAAAGGTAAAAATAATAACATTCGTTACATGTTGGTGTTGACGTCACTTAATTAGATGTTGAATGCGCAATCTACGGATTGAGAAAGTATATAATGGATTGTTTGAGGTTTCTCAAATATCATTGTTAGGTACAAATTTAATAATGGAAGAGATTAGACTTGTATTTCTAACAACCATCTAATAGTTTAAGCAAGTTCAGACTTGGATCTGGAAACCTAATTAAGTATTAATCACAAAGATTCTTCCTCTGAAAATTCTAACTAATATCCAAGATGGTTTGTTAGAATTAGTCCAGTAGTAAGAAATAAAAAAAGACAGCAATTTATTTCACCCCAAGGCCTGAGGTCTATATATAATCATGCAAAGATCAAACGTGGCTAGATGTACAACTGAATATCTACTATAAACAAAACTCGACATACTCACTTGAGAATCCATAAGAGGAAAATGGTATCCTCATTCATCATATAGTAAATATTTTCTGTTACTATCAATATTACATCATTGTTTAGGCATTTCGTGTTTTGGATATGTGCAGGCAGCCAGTGATGTTGAGGTTGGGCCTTGGGGAGGTAAGGGTGGATATAATCCCTGGACATTCAAACCAGATGGTAGGATTAGCGAGATCCGTATCCGAAGTGGAGGTTGTGTAGATTCCATAAGGTTCACATATACAGATCGTATCCATGTCAAACACCATTCTGAAACATATGGTGGTGACGGTGGCTCAGCTCAAACGGTCAGCTTTAATTGATACATGATCTGTTATGTTCGAATCGCTGTATGAAGCTTTATCTGTATTTTTGTCGTATGTAAATTTTGATGTATTTGGGAATATATTCAGGTAACATTTGCGGACGATGAGGATCTCATTAGCATTGGAGGGACTTTTGGATCATTTCAGGGCATTACTGTAATTACGTCATTGACATTCCTGACCAACAAAAAGAACCATGGGCCTTATGGCCAGCCAGAGGGGACTCTTTTTCACTACCCATCAGTAAAGGTAAGTTTGTCGGATTCAGTGGAAACTATGGGGATTACCTTGACTCTTTTGGGGCTGTTCTTCGTCCCAATTAACAATCAGACCGACATATGGTGACTTGTGTACGCATGCTGCTGGAAGTGGTGTACCCTCTCATAAATAATTAAAGAAGTATGAATAAAACGCTTGAAAAACAGTGTTATGTTGTGCAATTCTCATTTTCTAAATACCTAGACATGCAGCTGGTATGTATGCTTTTGTTTGAATATGGCAATTAACTTGTTATTGTAGTACCAGATAACAAGCATACCAAGTTACGACCACAATAAGCACCCTTCTGGTGTGCATAGCTAGGTTTCTTCATGTACTCCATGTTTATAAATGGATTTTTCTAGTTTGCTTGTTTGCTTATGCTTCCAGCATGTATTTGGTTTTAATGGTGTGTGGCCAAGACAATTCGTGTCTGATATTGATCTCATGATTGAAATCTAGGGTTTTGATCACCGAAATTACATCATGGTAATTCATAAAGTAAAAAAAATTGTTTTTGAGCAGTTGTATGTGTGTGTACGTCTGGAGTTGCAAAGGAAAAAACAGAGACATTTCTTGGTGTATTAATTAAAACCAAAAAGTGACTGCAAAATACATAACCAGACCCCTGAAAAACTGCATAGTTAAGTGCTCCTATAAAAAAAATATAGACCAAAAGAAAACTACTAAATACAAAAAACAACATTAGAATTTTAAGCCACTACTTTTACTTTTTTTCCAGGTCCCCAGCTCTTAAAACTAACAGGTCAAATTCCAACAGACTATTCATGCTCTAATTTCTTGTACTACGATCTGAGTTTAGCTCCAATAAAATCCTGCCTTATGGGCTGGAATGATCTGGTTTATTTCTATTTCTTTACCTGTATAACACTAATTAACATTCTAGATTTCCTGCTACCAGGTACCAAGAATAGTTATACCTACCACTCTTAAAACCCCTTTTACTTATCAATCTATAAAACTTCTTGCTGAAAACCAGCAGAGCGGTGTAACTTAATTCTAAGATCTCTGGTCTTTCAAAGAAGCAACAATTAGAAAGAAATTATATCATAGATCAAAAACTAACATTTAATTATGAAACTTCTGACAGCATTTTGCATCAACCAGATCGATCCTAAAACCAATTGAATCAATTTTGGTGACTTTAATTTTCCTTCTTGTTACCAAAACCACCTCCATTAACAAGCACAATATGGCTGGTCCAGGTTCAAACATAAACAACCGGTTCCTTAACAAAAAACTGGGCTTATAACAATTCTAATAAATAAATAAAAAGAAGGGTTTATTCATATATAAACAACCGGGTTCCAATTTGTTTTCTTATTAAAAATAAGTTTCTATTTACTAAACCATAAAACACATAAGCAAAACAAGGTATGACTATTTTATTGAGACTCCTGTAACATGCTTCAAGTTTGTAACATTATTTTGTGATACTTGACTTTAGATTTTTCATTAAAAAAGATGATGAAATTTAGATGTCTTGGAGAACTTACCGAAACATCTTGAAACTTTTCGAAATATTCAGCTTTGCACTCGTAAAATGGAACGAATTATACGTTCGGTTTGGTACACAACACTGGTAAGATGGAACAATTATAAGAATGAAATATCAAATAGTGCGTGTTGTTCTGAAAGTCGAAACAAAGATAAGAGGGTACGAAACCTTGTCTCTGCAGCTCTTGCTTCAACTTCTAATGCAACTTGTCAGTCTTCAAACATATTTTGGTACTTGTCACAATGTGCCAAAGATTCTGCGGCATTCTAGTAATCCGGGGAACTCTTATATACATATAGTTCATTCTGATAATTATAAACCAAAACTTATGTGATTTATAAAGAGCACAAAATATATTTTGACCAAGAATTAAATAAGTGAATAAGATTATCAGCAGGTTTTGTTAGAAAGTGTAATTGACCAGAGTAATTTATATTCAACTACTAACACACAAAATATACCATTCCAGTAGACATAGCAACTTCCCTCATCCGCTTTCATTTTGACTCTGTTTGAAATGCCAGAGCATGCAATATCCTCCATAAAATAGAATCTTACTCGTAAGTACAAATGGACAGGAGCGATTTTTCTCTCGGTTTTAAGTAGGTTTCCGAGTTCTAATCATAGTTTAGCTTAGGGTTTCGATTTCTTGAAGATTTAAATCATTTGGTTCGACTTTCGAGTTCGAATTCTTCATAGATAGCCGCGGTTTTGGTACATTCGTTCCTTAATCTTCTAATTTTGTAATGTTTGATATTTCATTGGGTTAAATTTCGGATTTTAGTATGATTAGAGAGTCATTTTATTGTTCACCAGCTTGGGATGACGATTTCTATGTATTAATTGGCATGGTTTTTGATTGATTGACGGTTTATGGTTAATATTTACTAGATTTTTTTATGTTCTTCATATATTTTTGTTAAAAATCAGATTTTTATCAATTATTTAGCATTGTTTTGCGAAAATAATTGTTTAAAAAATCTGCGATTTTAATAAAATTGAAACTTTGGATGAAAAATTGATAATTAGTTATATTTTCTTGGCATTGTATTGCGATAATGATTTTGTGATAAATTATTGATCTCGAACTTTGTGTGTTTCTTTATTTTTATGCGTTGTGTTGCGATAATAAAACTAATAATCTGTAAAGTTTGAATTCCAAAGAAAATAACGTTGGTTGGTTGAATTCTCGGTATTAATTGATAGTTTTTAACATCTTTTTGTGATCTTGTACTGTCTACCATAGTCTTGACTCAATTCTACTTGTTGTTACTAGGCAGGTCATAGATTCTTTAAGAGTTGAGTCTTGGCATGCGAGCCGAACATCATGTGAAAAAACAATATGCAATTTGTGGTCGTTTGTTCACCTTTAGCTTATATATTTGTTAACTTCCAACTCCCATAGGTTACTTAAAAACCGGGTCTATAAACTTCCAACCCTAGTTTTCAAACGGGGATTTTGTCATATGTTAAAGACCTACGTTTAAGGTTTATCTATATGAAGACAACAAGGGAAAAGGGAATTATTGAAGTAGAGATAAATCCATATACATATATATATATATATATATATATATATATATATATATATATATATATATATATATATATATATATATATATATATATATATATATATATATATATATATATATATATATATATATTTATAGACACACTCACAGACACAAAAACACCTACATATAGATATATATATATGTATATATATATATATATATATGTGTGTGTGTGTGTATGTATATAATCCATGTAGTTGAAAAAATTGTCTCTGCAATTTGTGGTTGTTTGGTCATCTTCTACTAAATTTTTAAGAGGCCGTTTTATCAAATAATAATTTCATTAATAGGGAAAAATAATAACATTCCTTACATGTTGGTGTTTACGTCACTTAATTAGATGTTGAATGCGCAATCTACGGATTGTGAAAGTATATAATGGATTGTTAGAGGTTTCTCAAATATCATTGTTAGGTACAAATTTAATAATGGAAGAGATTAGACTTGTATTTCTAACAACCATCTAATAGTTTAAGCAAGTTCAGACTTGGATCTGGAAACCTAATTAAGTATTATTCACAAAGATTCTTCCTCTGAAAATTCTAACTAATATCCATGATGGTTTGTTAGAATTAGTCCAGTAGTAAGAAATAAAAAAAGACAGCAATTTAGTTTCACCCCAAGGCCTGAGGTCTATATATAATCATGCAAAGATCAAACGTGGCTAGATGTACAACTGAATATCTACTATAAACAAAACTCACATACTCACTTGAGAATCCATAAGAGGAAAATGGTATCCTCATTCATCATATAGTAAATATTTTCTGTTACTATCAATATTACTTCATTGTTTAGGCATTTCGTGTTTTGGATATGTGCAGGCAGCCAGTGATGTTGAGGTTGGGCCTTGGGGAGGTAAGGGTGGATATAATCCCTGGACATTCAAACCAGATGGTAGGATTAGCGAGATCCGTATCCGAAGTGGAGGTTGTGTAGATTCCATAAGGTTCACATATACAGATCGTATCCATGTGAAACACCATTCTGAAACATATGGTGGTGACGGTGGCTCAGCTCAAACGGTCAGCTTTAATTGATACATGATCTGTTATGTTCGAATCGCTGTATGAAGCTTTATCTGTATTTTTGTCGTATGTAAATTTTGATGTATTTGGGAATATATTCAGGTAACATTTGCGGACGATGAGGATCTCATTGGCATTGGAGGGACTTTTAGATCATTTCAGGGCATTATTGTAATTACGTCACTGACCTTCCTGACCAACAAAAAGAACCATGGGCCTTATGGCCAGCCAGAGGGGACTCCTTTTTCACTACCCATCAGTAAAGGTAAGTTTGTCGGATTCAGTGGAAACTATGGGGATTACCTTGACTCTTTTGGGGCTGTTCTTCGTCCCAATTAACAATCAGACCGACATATGGTGACTTGTGTACGCATGCTGCTGGAAGTGGTGTACCCTCTAATAAATAATTAAAGAAGTATGAATAAAACGCTTGAAAAACAGTGTTATGTTGTGCAATTCTCATTTTCTAAATACCTAGACATGCAGCTGGTATGTATGCTTTTGTTTGAATATGGCAATTAACTTGTTATTGTAGTACCAGATAACAAGCATACCAAGTTACGACCACAATAAGCACCCTTCTGGTGTGCATAGCTAGGTTTCTTCATGTACTCCATGTTTATAAATGGATTTTTCTAGTTTGCTTGTTTGCTTATGCTTCCAGCATGTATTTGGTTTTTATGGTGTGTGGCCAAGACAATTCGTGTCTGATATTGATCTCATGATTGAAATCTAGGGTTTTGATCACCGAAATTACATCATGGTAATTCATAAAGTAAAAAAAATTGTTTTTGAGCAGTTGTATGTGTGTGTACGTCTGGAGTTGCAAAGGAAAAAACAGAGACATTTCTTGGTGTATTAATTAAAACCAAAAAGTGACTGCAAAATACATAACCAGACCCCTGAAAAACTGCATAGTTAAGTGCTCCTATAAAAAAAATATAGACCAAAAGAAAACTACTAAATACAAAAAACAACATTAGAATTTTAAGCCACTACTTTTACTTTTTTTCCAGGTCCCAGCTCTTAAAACTTACAGGTCAAATTCCAACAGACTATTCATGCTCCAATTTCTTGTACTACGATCTCAGTTTATTTCTATTTCTTTACCAGTATAACACTAATTAACATTCTAGATTTCCAGCTACCAGCTACCAGGTACCAAGAATAGTTATACCTACCACTCTTAAAACCCCTTTTACTTATCAATCTATAGAACTTCTTGCTGAAAACCAGCAGAGCGGTGTAACTTAATTGTAAGATCTCTGGTCTTTCAAAGAAGCAACAATTAGAAAGAAATTATATCATAGATCAAAAACTAACATTTAATTATGAAACTTCTGACAGCATTTTGCATCAACCAGATCGATCCTAAAACCAATTGAATCAATTTTGGTGACTTTTATTTTCCTTCTTGTTACCAAAACCACCTCCATTAACAAGCACAATATTGCTGGTCCAGGTTCAAACATAAACAACCGGTTCCTTAACAAAAAACTGGGCTTATAACAATTTTAATAAATAAATAAAAAGAAGGGTTTATTCATATATAAACAACCGGGTTCCAATTTGTTTTCTTATTAAAAATAAGTTTCTATTTACTAAACCATAAAACACATAAGCAAAACAAGGTATGACTATTTTATTGAGACTCCTGTAACATGCTTCAAGTTTGTAACATTATTTTGTGATACTTGACTTTAGATTTTTCATTAAAAAAGATGATGAAATTTAGATGTCTTGGAGAACTTACCGAAACATCTTGAAACTTTTCGAAATATTCAGCTTTGCACTCGTAAAATGGAACGAATTATACGTTCGGTTTGGTACACAACACTGGTAAGATGGAACAATTATAAGAATGAAATATCAAATAGTGCGTGTTGTTCTGAAAGTCGAAACAAAGATAAGAGGGTACGAAACCTTGTCTCTGCAGCTCTTGCTTCAACTTCTAATGCAACTTGTCAGTCTTCAAACATATTTTGGTACTTGTCACAATGTGCCAAAGATTCTGCGGCATTCTAGTAATCCGGGGAACTCTTATATACATATAGTTCATTCTGATAATTATAAACCAAAACTTATGTGATTTATAAAGAGCACAAAATATATTTTGACCAAGAATTAAATAAGTGAATAAGATTATCAGCAGGTTTTGTTAGAAAGTGTAATTGACCAGAGTAATTTATATTCAACTACTAACACACAAAATATACCATTCCAGTAGACATAGCAACTTCCCTCATCCGCTTTCATTTTGACTCTGTTTGAAATGCCAGAGCATGCAATACCCTCCATAAAATAGAATCTTACTCGTAACTACAAATGGACAGGAGCGATTTTTCTCTCGGTTTTAAGTAGGTTTCCGAGTTCTAATCATAGTTTAGCTTAGGGTTTCGATTTCTTGAAGATTTAAATCATTTGGTTCGACTTTCGAGTTCGAATTCTTCATAGATAGCCGCGGTTTTGGTACATTCGTTCCTTAATCTTCTAATTTTGTAATGTTTGATATTTCATTGGGTTAAATTTCGGATTTTAGTATGATTAGTGAGTAAATTTATTGTTCACCCGCTTGGGATGACGATTTCTATGTATTAATTGGCATGGTTTTTGATTGATTGACGGTTTATGGTTAATATTTACTAGATTTTTTTATGTTCTTCATATATTTTTGTTAAAAATCAGATTTTTATCAATTATTTAGCATTGTTTTGCGAAAATAATTGTTTAAAAAATCTGCGATTTTAATAAAATTGAAACTTTGGATGAAAAATTGATAATTAGTTATATTTTCTTGGCATTGTATTGCGATAATGATTTTGTGATAAATTATTGATCTAGAACTTTGTGTGTTTCTTTATTTTTATGCGTTGTGTTGCGATAATAAAACTAATAATCTGTAAAGTTTGAATTCCAAAGAAAATAACGTTGGTTGGTTGAATTCTCGGTATTAATTGATAGTTTTTAACATCTTTTTGTGATCTTGTACTGTCTACCATAGTCTTGACTCAATTCTACTTGTTGTTACTAGGCAGGTCATAGATTCTTTAAGAGTTGAGTCTTGGCATGCGAGCCGAACATCATGTGAAAAAACAATATGCAATTTGTGGTCGTTTGTTCGCCTGTAGCTTATATATTTGTTAACTTCCAACTCCCGTAGGTTACTTAAAAACCGGGTCTATAAGCTTCCAACCCTAGTTTTCAAACGGGGATTTTGTCATATGTTAAAGACCTACGTTTAAGGTCTATCTATATGAAGACAACAAGGGAAAAGGGAATTATTGAAGTAGAGATAAATCCATATACATAGATATGTATATATTTATAAACACACTCACAAACACCCACACACCTACATATATATATATATATATATATATATATATATATATATATATATATATATATATATATATATATATATATATATATATATATATGTGTGTGTGTTTGTGTATGTATATAATCCATGTAGTTGAAAAAATTGTCTCTGCAATTTGTGGTTGTTTGGTCATCTTCTATTAAATTTTTAAGAGGCCGTTTTATCAAATAATAATTTCATTAAAAGGTAAAAATAATAACATTCGTTACATGTTGGTGTTGACGTCACTTAATTAGATGTTGAATGCGCAATCTACGGATTGTGAAAGTATATAATGGATTGTTTGAGGTTTCTCAAATATCATTGTTAGGTACAAATTTAATAATGGAAGAGATTAGACTTGTATTTCTAACAACCATCTAATAGTTTAAGCAAATTCAGACTTGGATCTGGAAACCTAATTAAGTATTAATCACAAAGATTCTTCCTCTGAAAATTCTAACTAATATCCAAGATGGTTTGTTAGAATTAGTCCAGTAGTAAGAAATAAAAAAAGACAGCAATTTATTTCACCCCAAGGCCTGAGGTCTATATATAATCATGCAAAGATCAAACGTGGCTAGATGTACAACTGAATATCTACTATAAACAAAACTCGACATACTCACTTGAGAATCCATAAGAGGAAAATGGTATCCTCATTCATCATATAGTAAATATTTTCTGTTACTATCAATATTACATCATTGTTTAGGCATTTCGTGTTTTGGATATGTGCAGGCAGCCAGTGATGTTGAGGTTGGGCCTTGGGGAGGTAAGGGTGGATATAATCCCTGGACATTCAAACCAGATGGTAGGATTAGCGAGATCCGTATCCGAAGTGGAGGTTGTGTAGATTCCATAAGGTTCACATATACAGATCGTATCCATGTCAAACACCATTCTGAAACATATGGTGGTGACGGTGGCTCAGCTCAAACGGTCAGCTTTAATTGATACATGATCTGTTATGTTCGAATCGCTGTATGAAGCTTTATCTGTATTTTTGTCGTATGTCAATTTTGATGTATTTGGGAATATATTCAGGTAACATTTGCGGACGATGAGGATCTCATTAGCATTGGAGGGACTTTTGGATCATTTCAGGGCATTACTGTAATTACGTCATTGACCTTCCTGACCAACAAAAAGAACCATGGGCCTTATGGCCAGCCAGAGGGGACTCCTTTTTCACTACCCATCAGTAAAGGTAAGTTTGTCGGATTCAGTGGAAACTATGGGGATTACCTTGACTCTTTTGGGGCTGTTCTTCGTCCTAATTAACAATCAGACCGACATATGGTGACTTGTGCACGCATGCTGCTGGAAGTGGTGTACCCTCTAATAAATAATTAAAGAAGTATGAATAAAACGCTTGAAAAACAGTGTTATGTTGTGCAATTCTCATTTTCTAAATACCTAGACATGCAGCTGGTATGTATGCTTTTGTTTGAATATGGCAATTAACTTGTTATTGTAGTACCAGATAACAAGCATACCAAGTTACGACCACAATAAGCACCCTTCTGGTGTGCATAGCTAGGTTTCTTCATGTACTCCATGTTTATAAATGGATTTTTCTAGTTTGCTTGTTTGCTTATGCTTCCAGCATGTATTTGGTTTTTATGGTGTGTGGCCAAGACAATTCGTGTCTGATATTGATCTCATGATTGAAATCTAGGGTTTTGATCACCGAAATTACATCATGGTAATTCATAAAGTAAAAAAAATTGTTTTTGAGCAGTTGTATGTGTGTGTACGTCTGGAGTTGCAAAGGAAAAAACAGACATTTCTTGGTGTATTAATTAAAACCAAAAAGTGACTGCAAAATACATAACCAGACCCCTGAAAAACTGCATAGTTAAGTGCTCCTATAAAAAAAATATAGACCAAAAGAAAACTACTAAATACAAA